>VXBJ01001710.1:192517-205645 GCA_013400055.1 Nycticryphes semicollaris
GTGCGTGTAGAGGAGATAAAAGATAGAGAACAGTAATCATTATAAACAGCCTTTTTCAGTTTGATCCCCTAGTGTTCTGTGTTATATATGATGAAAATATCAAGAAAGCAGCTATATTATACAGCAGTGGTTTTAAAACAACATGGGAAAAGGTGTCCTGATAATCTCAGTGCAATGCCTGCCAGGTGCCTGTCATGTAGCTAGCACTGTGCATGTTGGCCTCCTAGGTTTCTTGTAACAAATGGGAATTGATACAAGAACAAGATAAACAGTGTGGAAAAATAGCAGGTGATGAACTCACCTCGGTAACATTTTCTGTAAGCATTTATGTGAGTGTTTTTGTTTGCAAGAAAGTCTGTGTGGAGTGCCATATCCCTGGATGCATGCAAGGGTTCATGCTATGAACCTTTGCAAGACAATCTTAAATTCTCTAGTCCTGTTTGTAAAAGGTTCAGTTGATTGATCTAGGAACATAAGCAATAGTGTCTCTCTTAGGTGAAGAGTTAGCTGTCAAACAGGACATAACAAACAGGGCAGCAGGTCTGCCTCATAAAGTAGCCTCAATCTTTGGTTACGTGGGGTTGGATTATCGGGACACAGACTTAGGCAACACAGAAGAGCAGATGAGAGGGTTGGGCAAGTGGAAGACTTCTGGCAGTCTTGGGTTAGTAATGTTCTAGTACAGAAAGCTCCAGGTTATTTGCTTTGTTTTTGTTGGGTTTTTTCTTACTTCTGCTTAAGTAGTAAGGGGGGTTTTGAGGTGGGGGGTTTTGAGGTGTGTGGCTTGTGTGGGGTTTTTTTCTTTCTGTTTTGCAAAAGCTCAGCTTTCGGCATTCTGATAAAATCATGTCCTCTGATATAGTGCTCAGCTGACTTGAAGAGATGTCCTGAGATGTGGAATCACCAAAGGAAGATACTTGTGACTGCTAACATTCTGTGCTTCTATTTGGTGCACTATGAGTTGGTTTCTCTGATCCTAAGCAGTGACACATCATGTTGCTTAGGGGAGGACAAAGAATATAGTTAGCAGGGTGGGAGGTAAGTCCTACAAATGTTTTCTGCTGGAACTAACTCTGTGCCTTTAATACAGAAATATATTTGGTTTCCTGCAAGTAGCAACCAGCACAGCCCAATGCATACACTTAATGTCCAATATTAAGAATAATAGTAATAATCTTTAAAGAAGCAGTCTATAGCATAGGCTAGAGCTCAGGGGCTGTTTGGGCAGCCTGCAGGCTTGCCTCCGATTTTTGTGCTCTGCTTGAGGACTGACAACCTGAGGGTTAACCAACTAGCTACAGGTCACTCTTGGTACCATACTTCTTTAATGGAATCAGCTCCAACCACACAAACATTATCAATGACTAATTTATACTTGTACTGTTTCAAAAGTAAGTATTTTTCAACCCAAGACTAAGTAGTACAATATTGTAGTTAGATGTAGTTTCTGGTGGCTAATGGGAGTATAACATACTATAAACCTAATGCAATGGATCATAGCCAAACAGGAGGATGCTGATAGCTGTGAATCCCACATCTAGATGTGCATCGTAAAAGACAAGTGGCCACCACATTCCTATTTAAACTCCTGAAACCTTGAAGAGTGTTCAAGTATAAGATCCCTGCATGTAACTATACAAACTGGCTCTTAGAGGACCCATCTTACAGCTGATGTCAAGGTCAGCCCTGGGTGCCTGTTTCATAGTACTCGCTGCTGGCACAAATTTGATTAGATTAAAGCTCTAGAACTGCCATGGAACAAAGTCAGCTCTGTAACTGCATTTGCACACATACCATTGCCTTGCTGTGTTCCTTCCACCAGCTGCAGTTTCGGATGTGCCAAATACTTTAAGTGCAGGGGTCTGAGTGTGGGCAGAAGCAGTGCGGTTGGTAGAGGCTGTAGTACAAGGGTAGGGACAGTGTATAGGGAAAATGAAAGTGGTGGGAGCCAGCGTGATGGATATGACTCCACTCTTACTGCATATCAGTACAGAGTAGTGATGTTTTTACAAGTGTCCTTCGGGCAGCATGGAGCATTTTTTTCATGCTAAAGTACTTTTACATTCCAGTTTGCTACCCTGAGAGACATTTGCTTGATGTGTGTGTGTTTACAACAAGCAATATTCCAAAGAAATCCATGTGCACTGTAGGGAGAATACATGGTTAAATATAATTGTATGAGCAATGTGTGAAATAATATACTTTGTTCAATCCAAGTTTGTTAGTTCTGTGTTCTTAGTGGCATCATTAGTATTTATTAACCAAAGAAAACTAAATTCTGATACTGATGTTCTACTGGAAATATTAGAAGCTTTTAGTAATTTAGCTCACACTTTAGTCTTTGGAGATTACAGGATAGCATCGCTTTTCTTCATGATTTTGTCAAACAAGACAGGTTCCATCCACCCCCAGTTAAAGAGCAAAATGATTTATTGTCACAGGCTACAAGTACTACTTGTGCTAAAGCTTTATCTTGTCGTCAGCCTGAAAGACTATTCCAATTAATGCAGTTTGCACTTGCCATGAAATCTGCTGAGGGTGATGGGCCTCAATTTCCGTAGTTGCTATCTGATAGCCAGTGCCAGCCACTGAAAATTTAACAGGTCATTCAATGCTAGTCAACAAAAGACCCATGAAGCCTCATTTCACACTAATTACTATTTAGCATATGTACACAAATTGATTTAAAAAAAAAAAAGATCTCAGGGACTCCTCTATGCTATAATCTGGCCACATGTGTCCCTGCAGCCTGGAGGCTGGTCCAATAGAATCCCTCCCTAGCAGGTCCTATCATTCACAGAAACCAGTGATCCTGCTTGCTGTCACAGCTCTGTCATCAGATCAGGTCTGCCCCAGTGGTATTTAAACTCCCCATTTTCAAAGGAACATTTTGGTTTTTCAGTTGGAAATCCTCAGGTTTGCAAAGCCTGTGGTGTGTGGGATCCTGGCTGGGGGTTGCTTCATTCCTCTTGCTGCCACCCCCACCCTCTCAAAAGCTATACCTCCCTGCTTATTTTTCTGCTTGTTTTGGATGCTGATGCTTTATTAGACTTTTCACTCATGAAAATGGTAAGAAAATTGCACTGTTGCGGATGTTTAGCACCTCAAGTATTTTATTTGCAGCAGGTGAATAGAGGTTTATTATTTGTTATTACTGACATCAAATATAACTAAACTACGAAGTGCCAGTCTTGAGGTCTTAAGTTTCCAATCTACATTGTTCTTTTATTCTCTAGTTTGTACATGTATCTTGTAGACTGAGGTTTTTTTAGGAGGGAGCTTTCTTTATCAGAGAAACTAAACAAATAAACCTGCCCCCAAAACCACAAAACAGTATGAAAGCATGTGGTTTTGGCCCAGTAGCGTTACTTTTAAATAGATCACTGCAAAATCAGGGTAACTGAAGGGTGCAAATAATGTTTTGTTCTTACAAGGGGAGAAACCTGGATTATTTTTTTTATTTATTTTGGGTCTTCCTCCCCTCCCCCATCCCCATTTCTAAATTGCCATGAGAGTAAAGTTGCCTGCAGCGACCAGTAGACTAAGTACTCCCCATCCATCTCCTGAATGTCACCTGCTAAGGTGAGGAGTCTGAAAAAGCCTGGACACATTATGTATGGGTGGCCTTTTGTTTATGACAGACAAAGGCAAAATCCTCTGGATTACTGGAAGATATCATATAACACACAAGATGGAGTTACTATTATTCTTTTCTAAGACATATTGTGTTTCCCTTGGGCAGAGAAAAGAAAGTGCAGCCAATCCTGGAAGGGTAGCTCCTATTAAAGATTTATGCAAGCTTGAATTATTTGGCTTTAAACTTTTTTTCTCTTTTTAATAAGAGGGATGCTTTCTTTAGGAACAGCATACTGGAGGAGATGGTATCACTGGTAATCCTTGGCTTAGGCACAGAGCTCCTAAATGGTTTGAATTAGGTAGAAGATGAGACTTTGATTTATTTTTTTTCATCCCTTTTCTTTTTTGTTTCTGCATTTAAGGTTTCGCTGCAAAACTTCCCATTGAAGTAGCAATTTGGTGGTTTTGTGCCCTCTGTAAGTCTTTTCAGGCATATTC
Source organism: Nycticryphes semicollaris (assembly GCA_013400055.1). Taxonomy (NCBI): domain Eukaryota; kingdom Metazoa; phylum Chordata; class Aves; order Charadriiformes; family Rostratulidae; genus Nycticryphes; species Nycticryphes semicollaris. The sequence goes on from VXBJ01001710.1 coordinate 196,592, forward strand.
ATTCAGCGAAACAGCTTTGAAGCTGTTGAACTGTGTAAATGTTATATTAACATTTTCTTTTGCAATTATAGACATTTACTTGCTCTTGTTGAAATAGCTCTTTCAAGGGGAAGGGAAGAAAGCAGGAAGTGAAAGTACACAAAGAAATGAAAAAGTAGCTGTGTGCTCAATTTAATTTTTGAAATAAATCATTTCAACTTCTAATTTACACTTCTCTAAGATAGTGGTTAAGGATAGACAAACAATGAATACTGGAAGAAATAATTTCATTATGTTCCTTTGTTACATTAGATCATTTAATTTTTACGTGTTTGGTTTGCATATGGAGATTTGGGCGATGAGTCCTGCTCTTTGAATTTAAGTGACAGTAAGAAAAGCTCCAGGAGGCTCATGTCCATCAGCCTGTAATTCACAAATTACAAAATGGCAAGCAATTGCCCAAAATAAAGATGACAAATAACGTGAATTAGCTATTAGTCCAGAGGGTTTGAAGATCCTGTGGCTTGATTAAATTAAGTCTAGTGTGATTAACTCAAAGTGGCAACTGATCCTTTAGGAAAAAGCTGTGTATAATCCAATACAAATTATGTTTTTATGTGTTCTTTAAAACTTCCAATATACTTAATAGAAGAATTTTCCTGTGACATTCTGCTGGGTCATGTTATAATTTGTGTGATGTAGGAATTTCTGTGAATAACTTCACAGAACTCAGATTAATCTCTCCTCACTTACTCTCACAACACTTTCCTTCATGTTTTCCATATTAGTGATATTTGTTCTTTGAATATGCTTTACCATGTGACTGTTGTATTTATAGCAGGATCTCTGATGGAAAGTATAACTAATAATTCAGTTTTAACAGAGTTTGTGTGGTGTGGCTTCTTTTCTATCACTGGTTATCATTTCAACAGACTTTTTTCTCCTGCTGCCAAACCAGTGCCAGGAGCATATTTGTGTTGTTACTGTTGCTCAGCAACTGTGATCTCCTCACTAGGCTTGACAGTTGCTTTCTCTCCAGGAGAGCAGAGATGCAAGAAGGACAGATGCATTGATCCTCAACGCATTATCAGATCTTGTCGCACACCCACTTTAAAAAGCTGATAGCATCTAATAATCTTGCCCAAGGCTCATTTGACACATCGCTGAACTTTTACAGTTAAACTTAGAAAAATGCATTGTCTTGTTCTGTCAAGGCAGGGAGGTCAATAATCAGGCCACTATTAATGTGAAAAACCCATATGCTTTAAGAAGGCTTGGCCCATATAGAAGGATACTTTTGTCTCACTTGCAGACACATTAGTATCTGTATCAGCCCTCACCACTGATTTGCACTTTGATTTTGCACAGACCTTTCTGTGGCTTAGCTTCTGTTCAATGTTATAATTGGAAAATGAGCACTATTGTATTTTCCCAGTTATTGTCCTGGATTAATAATTAGACTATCCTCATAGGAATCTATTACAGGTGAAAAGGTGGTACTGAACTGTAGAAGGGATGTCCAAAAGACAAAAAAACCCACAGGGGAGCCTTATATGAAGTCCCAATCCTAGTGTGTGGGCATGTAAATTGAGACTAAAAAACTTGCTGAGTAATTGAATATTATTAAAAAATAAGTTACTTCAAACTCATTGACACACAAGCACACAGAGCAATCTGTGAGATGGATCAATAGCCATAGAGCAAAATGAGCATTTAAGACTGGAAAGGCCACAGCAAAGAAAGGCGAGTTGATGATCTGTCAGTGGGTAGGACTTCTTCTGGAGGTGCTTCATGATGCTCTGAGCTCAAGGCTTGGCGTTATGGGGAGCATACCGGAGGTACTACCTCAGCTGAAGTGACAGCAAAAGGGATTTTGGCCCAAATCTGTAAAATGGGTATTACAAATCACCAGGACCTTACATCACTTACCTGGAGTTTAAAGGGATTTGGCACAAACTTGTCAAGCTGTGAACTGTGGCTTAGAAGTTGATGCTCTCCTTGAGAGCAGGGGAAGGGAACATGGCAAGCGCAGCATGAGACCTCAACAAAGGGTTCAGGCACTATCTGGCCAGTGGCAGGTGTTTATTTCTGACTTCACCAGTAAAAAAAAATATGGTACTGTTGTAAAAAGGAAATTTGTGATCACCTGTGAATGTGGTCTGATGATAGTCAGCATTGGTCCTGCAGAGGAGGGAAACATGTCCCCTGGTGGTTTTTTTGAAACTATCAGTGATGGTGGCTGATACAGTCTGTAACTGGCAGGTGTATCTCCTGGTGATCTGGGCTGGACACCACCCTCATACCTCTCCAGCCCCATCACTTGGGTTTCTTCTCACGGAAAGCAAACGCAAACAGATATCTTCCCAAGGCAGGGAGGTGTTACTCCCCAGCACCTGCCTACACTCCTAAGCTGGGGAAAGTTTACAGGTCCTAGTAATTTAAGCACTGTTCTAGTTACTGAATTATTGGGGGAGAACCTTCTCATACAGTCACTGGAAGGGGAGGGGAAACAAAAGAAAAACACCAAACAAAATGCCAAAGGAAATTAAGTAGTCATGTGTCTAAAGGGAAAATACTCTCACAGGAAAGAAAACAAATGAAGAATGAGACTAAATGGTGAGAGGTACAGGACAATCTTTGCACAGGCTTAGCTGACTTGTGTTTTTCAATTGAACAGATACAGGTTAGGAAAGATGTTCACAGAATCCAGGGCAGCTGTGGGTTGTGAATAGGATGGGATGAAGTGCAGTAGTATTCCTTGTATTGTGTGAACTAGGGTGTAGTACTTAAACTTGCTGCTTAGTGATTTTTTTATTTTTTTTTTAGACAGCTACTGGGTTTTTACGCGTGGTAATTAATAGTTTATGATTAAAATATGAAACTTGGTGTTACAGGATGCATTGGGTGCTGAAGTTATGAAAATATTCATACCTTGATTTGACAGACATAGACAGAAGTTTTATCTAAGGGCTTTAAATGTGATGAGGTGAGCACAGTCCTCTGGAAGCAAAGAGGGTGTGTTAACCCTCCATTCATGTCTGGGACCTGCAACAGAGAAAATAATTTCAGTGCAAGTTGACTGTGTGCCACTGCAGTAGAACTCTGTCTCAGCTCAGTGCCTGGGCATGTTTCTGGGTGTCTGAATTTACCTACTTTACCTTTACCTGGAAATGAAGAGCTCTTGCAAAAAACCTGAAGCTCCATTTGTGAGGAGTGGGCCAACATAGGTTAATGGCATAGTTGATTCACAGCTAAGAAATAACAAAAAGCAAAGATATTTGACAGTTACACTCAGTAGAATGTGTGTTAAGTGGGACTTGGCTTTTAAAGGAGACTTACAAATTACCAATGCTATTTAATGGACCTCTGTTAATTTGAAACTGCATTCATACAGAGATGGTTTTTTTCAAATGAAACTCCTGAACTATTGTATAGCAGAGCTGGAGCAGCAGCAGTAACCTTCTACAGTCTCTTGCAGGGATGAAGGGGTGGGGGTGATGCGCACAGGAGTCACATATGGTCTGTAACTCCAGAAAAATATTTTTCTAATATGAATAAAAGCTGCATGTATGTATTGAAACTTTTAGCAGTTGTATAGATAAATATAATACCATTTTTTTTCCTCAATATTAAGGCCACTTATTTAAAAGCTGTTCATTCTCTATGCGTTTGTTTATTTTCTGGAGAAGTAAAGATGATGGCCTTCTTGTGTTCATTAAGGCAACTTGAATATGTTAAGTGTTTATCATTAAGTAATGAAAAGCTATGCTTGCTAGTTTGTGGTCATAATGCTGGCAAATTGCCTCAAACATTGTTCCACCATTTCTGGGGAGGAGTTTTCCTTATAATTATTCCTATTTCTGTCTGGGCATCTATTCACAATGCCATACCTGGTATTCTTGCACAGGTAGCTTTCTAGCTCTAGCTCTTTCTAGTCTCTAGAACCAGCCTCTTGTTGGAGAATGAATAGTTTGGTTGTCTTTAATGCAATATCTGTCATAAATACTGTATTAACATTTAATTACTGGAAGGCATGCAACTGCCTTGTAAGTAAAGTTGCAGTAGCACTTCTGGTTGAAGCACAGCTCTCAAATATGTCTAAAAATCCCATGGTTTATACTTTTAAATTTTTATTTTTTACTCCCATGTTCATGCGTAGTAGCTACAAACAAATTAAAAGTAACTTGTATACTGATCCCAGTTTCCATCCATGAAACAGAACTGCCAAGCCTTATGGGCTTCACTTGTTGTTTTGGGTGTTTCTTAAGCATTTGTTGCCAGCAGTAAAAGGCAGCCCATTTAAAAACACAAAGAAAGGATTGGCAGTCAGCTAGAAGATGACACAGGTCAGTAAAATAAAGTGGGCTTCATCCATGGGTAGGCTGGCTTAAGCTTTTCTATTGTTGTTAAGGCAAAGGAGAGGACTGGAAGGAAACAGTAGCCAGGTTTTAGCAGGGATCTTCCACTTCAAACTTCATGGAAGCAAAATGCAATAAAATATGAATTTCCCTGCCTGGGAAAACAAGCTGTGTGCAGACCCTGACTCCTAATGCTCACCAAAGCTGAGAGTCTGGTGGAGATGGACTTTAAAGGGAGGTCATGTGAAAGGCTGACTCTTCAGAGCCGTTTCTCAATGGCTGAAAGCATGCTTTTTTTCCCTCAGCGCTCATCTGGGCTGACACTGTAAATGTCTTAAATTAGCATGGGAAGCTGATAGATGAGGAATATCCCTTAGGTGTTTGCACAAAATAATATATAACATTACTCACTGACCGTGTGCCTAAATCTCTGAGTTCCTAGAGTTTTTAACTGAAAGTGCTTAAAGTGCTTGCCTTCTGCTACTTTTTTTTCTTAAACCTTGAGGCTTTATGAAACTCATGACAGATAATGAAACTCAGCCAGTTTCATATCTGTCAGGTCAGTTTAACTCATGCAGGAGTTCGTACTGACTGGTGTTCAGTCTTTAATTTTGAATATGCATAGCTGACAGGGCATAGTGGCCCTTCCTCTCCTCTGGATATATCAGAGATTTATTTTTTTTTTTTTGTTCCTGTCCCTCAATTTGGCCTACAGTGATGCTTTTGTTACGGCAGCTAGTTGGTACCTTGCAGACAAGGGTAAAGAGTTTACAGTGTCCCTTGTAAAGGGACAAAGAGTTATCCCACGTGAATGTTACTGTGGAAGCTGTTAGGTAAGAGTCCTTTCTTTGACATCAAAGGCAGAACTGTTCATTCCCTCCCTTGAATCAGCTGCACATTGTGCTGTAACAACTTCAATGAACACCCATAAGATTTAATAGTGCATAGAAACAAAACACTTTGAATACACACAATTATTTTAATATTATTTATGTTCTTTATCAAATACTGGGGAAAAAAGTGAGTTCCTATTTGGGGAATAAAGTGTAATATGTTATTATTGCCTGTATTCTGTTTCTTGAGTAGTCAAATGTGGCTCAAGTCATTTACATCAATAAATAAATGTTTAGAAAAGTTAAATGACAAGAGGTATTTCAAAACAACAGAAACCCACTAGTATGCTGGTTTGTGTGGAATAAAACTGTCTTGATGAGATATCTGAAAGGCGGTGCCTGGAATCCCTGCTGCCTGCCTTGCTCTACACAGGGAGAATTTTGTTTATTAAAGTTTAAGGAATGATAAAGTAGACTGTGATTGAGCTCTGCTGTTTGTTTATCTGCATTATAATTTGAGGCATGATGTCGTTAGGCTTAAAGATTATGCTTAATCTATGTTTATTCTTCTTATGACTTGATGTATTACTTAACACGTCTTTGTATTATTAGCTGATGTTAATGGAACTTTTTATTACCATTTGAACTTTTTCATCTTTCAGGTGGTTTGAGTGTGTTTCAGGCAGGGCTTCTACTGCACCACAGAAGCTGCTTCTAGTTCATTGGAAGCATATGTCACTGTGGAAAACCTTATGTAGTCTTGCATGAAATGGGTATCTAACTTGTACGATAGAAATTATAGTTTGAGATAAATCTGTGAAAACGCCAAGGCGATGTTTTGTGGTTTTAGGTTTTTAGGTGTTTTTTTTAAAGGTAGGAGATTACATGATAAAAAGGAGTGAGAATATACCAAACAAAATTGGGTCATGCTGCAGTAAAGTTCTTAAGGCAGGATTTAACAGTATCCCTGGTGCTTGGAAATACCAACCTAAAAGCAGAATTTTGTTGTCAAGTGTAAAGAGGGAAACAAAGAACAACTACTGTGTAGCATGTGCTTTTTTTTATCTCTCTCTTTATTCTTAATGTCTAGTGGAGACTAGTACTGTACTAGTGAAGCATTTGTGTGATTTATGTGAAATGCAACTTTAAGTTCCTATAAACTTTTCTGTCTCTAGCTATAGCTCTGAAATGCCTTTGCAAATCATGTGGAGGAGGATTCAATGCATGCTATTTGTGACTCATAATTATAGGTTTCCCTATTTCAATGCCACTTTCAATCATTTGTGATGTCATTTTCCTCATCCTCTGATCCACACTGTGATATAATATTTTTGTTCACAAATTCCTTTCAAGGAAACAAAAATCTTTTGGCAGGTCTATTTGTTATGAATAATAGACAAAAAGTGTCCCCAGATGTTTAAATTATATTTAAACATGTTTAAATCATTTAAACACAATATACTGGGTAGGGAGAGTAGAACTATTGAAAATTAGTTTTTTTTTTCCATATGTGAAAAAAAAACAAACAAAAAACTGCACCAAAACACACACACAAAAAAAAAAAAACAACCAAAACCAAACCCAAAACCCCAAACCCAAAACAACCCCAACAACTAGAAAAGAACAGTGTATTTTTTTTTTTCCACTAACCAGTACAGGTCATATCTCCTATCTCCTGTGCTAAAAACCACAAGAGCCAAGGTCCCATTTCCTTCCTCCTACCTTGTGTATCTCTCCAATACGCCTCACCTCTTTGAAATCTGGGAAACCTTAGGGGAGGGTTAAATACAACCTCAGAGCAGGAGGTTGTGCTTGCAGTGCAAACTTTTGTTATAGTGTTGGGCTTGGATAACTCATTCAGGTTAAAATTCCTTTTTGTTGTAATACAGGTAACGACATTGCCAGAATTGTGCATAAAACTAGCCAAAATCTGGAGAAAACTTAATAAACATAAATGTTAGCAATAATTTTAACAAAAGGGGGGCTGTAGTTGTAGTAGTATCATTACATGAGTCCCACAGAGATGTCACTGTAATTGCAAACAGTGTAGCAAAGTTGTGCTGAGAGAAACCAGGCTTCTGTTATAAAGGAACCACAAAGCAGTAGCTGGGTATGTCTATGTCCTTCACAGTTCTTTCCTTTTTAATACCAGGTGTTAACATTGCATGGTAAGGAAAGTTCCATCAGCTTCTCTTTTTTCTTTTTAAAGATGTTTACCAATGCATCACAAATTTTCAAGTAAAAATTTTGACAAAGCAAACACAAGGATGATTGGCTTACTTCTGGATTCTTAATGTTGGAATCATGTTAATAAGCTGCAGATAATCATCAACATAGAGAAGCCTTAGACATCCATGGATTGATGAAGACACAAAATTCTTGTTTGAGCTAATGTGCAACTACATTTAAAATATGACTGAATTCTATTTTAGCAGATATACATGATAAGTGCAAGTAATAAACATAGTTTTTCCCCAATGTTTGTGTGATCTTATTGCAGTTGGTATTGGCTCTTTGAAGCAGTAGCTGTTTCTCCTTAAACATAATTTTATAATAAAATTTTAACTGGTGTTTACAGTAACAGCTATTTTGTTGTCCAGCTTTCACATTTTCAATTGCTTGTCATTGGCTTTGCTGTGAATTCTGTTTACTGCCAAACATACGATGATACTAGAAATTAATGAAGTCATTGAAATATTTTTTTAAGCACAGACTTATGTTCCTAATACTATTTCCACATCTGTACAAAACTTGGTCTTATAGAATTGTTTTAATTCAAAATTCCTGCCCATGTAAATATCCATGTCTCAGCTGGGTGCTCATTGCAAAGAAGAAACACTTTTAGAAACATTAACTAGAAATTTCAATAAGGGGATGGGGGGGGAAGGAGCACACAGAAACTATTGATATTTTTCTGCCACTTTACATCACTGAGTTCTCTTGTTTATATTTCTGTGGTTCTGATCTCAGAAAAATACCCTTTCCTGAATTGCAGTTCCAAGGGAAAAAAAAAAAAAAACAAAAACCAACAAACCTGATCTGCTAACTTTTGATGCCCCTCTCAGCCCAATTTCACAGGACCTTCTCAAGAAGTTCAGAGTGTGTAGTCCAGAAAGATTTTTTTGATGCAAAGTATGGATGTTTTATGCACTGATGACTGAAAAGTTTCTCCCTGAATTTAATCCTTGCATGTGGTAATTTTACCAGTATCTACCATCTTGCTCAATTGCAAAAGCTGCAGCAGGCTTGCTGACTGTTGTGAGAGACGAGTGAAGCATTTGTAATGCTGAAACTACTGCTGGGGTTGGAAGAGACAACTGGCTGTGTGATAAGGCAAGCAGTGTAATTGCTACGTTATCACCAGCCAAAAGTGTAGAGTGGGGGAAGGGACATGTTGCAAAAATTACAGTTGAACTTAAGTAGGTGTCGGGAGGTTTTGTTTGGGTATATACCATTGATTATGAAGAGATTTACTGTTCAAGTCTCTTTGTTTACAATATGACTGAAGTCAACTATTGCAGCCCTAAAACAAGGACTGTGATTTTTAGAGGTTTTTAATGGACTTCTGTGGAGTTGCAAGCATAAACTTTGAAATAACATTGGATAAGAAAGGCAATATCCTTTCCTTTCCACATATTTGTTGTGTTGCATTCTGCTCTCTGTTACACAAGGTATAAATCTGGAGTTAGCTCCACAATGTTCAAAGCGTTGATCCCCCGTATACACCAGAGTAACTGACAGCAGAAATGGGGCTAGACAACTTATTAAACTCTTTAGAGGCTGAGTCTATCCTACCCACTGCCTTTTTTCAAAGTTACCTTATTATTGGCTAGTTTCAGCAGAGCCTCATATGTCATTTCAGTGCAATCTTTGCTTATTTTTTT
>VXBJ01001710.1:205724-231445 GCA_013400055.1 Nycticryphes semicollaris
TTTTTGTGGGGTTTTTTTTTTTTTTTTGTAGCATGGAACACCAGAAAAATGTGCCAAGTTCTTCAGATTGATGCTAGGGAAGAAGATGATGTTACTCTGCATATGTGGCACTTGTCCTTCTGATGCTACTGAAATATGTACATTTATATTGCTGACTCAGTTGGTCCTGCTTGCTTTTTGGGGCTAAGAGAAGTAAGCTTGGAAGATAAATGTGCATTAAAGAAGCAGGTAAAGGGACAGTTGCAAAACAGCATCATTGGAAGGGAATGCACCAATGAACTGCAAGCTGAGGAGTAACAGGCTTCAATTCTATCTAACCTTACTAGGGAAGCAAGGCTGTGACAAAATACTCAAAACTGGAGTACAAATTAAAAACTTAAATGTAATTGTGCATCTGTATTCAGAAGCCTTTTGATAATCAAATAAGGTGCTAACTCTATCTTGAATGTCATATTTCTACCAGTTTGGGCAAGGAGTTTTCTTACATTCATGCATGTTTTTGAGAAATTGAAATAGCATCAATAATTTCTTTTTTTTATAAGAGACTGCCATGAAAGACTTTTTCCCTTTTTTTAAATGCATAAAAAGTTAAGAGTTAACTGGTTGTGGTAGACAAAACAGGCCTGCACCTTATCTCCCTGACATGCCAGAATTGAGTAGAGCAGAAAGAAAGTCTGTAAAACAGAAAACAGCTTCTGCAGATGGCTGGTATGCACGCAAAGGAACACTACCAGCTATAGCTGGTCCTGCCTTAAATATTTCCAATATTTCTTTTATTCCTTATATTCCTTATTGTATTCCTTATATAATATTTCCTTAATATTTCTCTGTCAAAGCAATAGCAATTTGTGATTAACCAGTAAGGCTTCCGTGCCCAGGCTCTTAAGAAAGTGTCAGAGTTTATTTTTATACTGAGCCTTTTGCCATTATCTTATGTCCATAATTATGTAAGCCCACGGATGGAAAACATCTTTAACATACGTTTATATGAAAGTGTGTGTTACATAGTTTATCATACAAGAATAGAGTACTGCACCAGCTCTTTCTGCTGATATTAGTATTTGAAATAACTTTATTAAAATACAATTCACAGATAATCTCAGTGTGTGGTGCAGGTAGTTGCTAATTTTATGTCATTCCAGTTTAAAATTAGCAGCAAATGCAGAGCCAAACACTGTAGATTGAGGCAGGTCTTGGCAGCAAATAAGAGTTGCTCATACAAACCCTGTTATGTGTAGGTGCTTTTCCCACAACAATAGAAGAGCTGAAGTTATGCTCCTTATTACTTGTCTGTAAGCTTTTTGCTAATGATGTCGATGTTTTACGTAAAGTGTTATCCGTGTCTACAACTTATTATTTGGATAACATCTGTGTTATACACTAGAAAAATCTTCTCCGTCTGTACAAGTGGGAGGGGTGAGTTACAATTCTTGAGCAAAATTGGGTTGCATAGCTCTCCAGAGTTCAGTGATTTTTTTTATATATATATTTTTTTTCCCAACAAGCAGTGTTCTTTTTCTAATGAATGGAAAAGTTTAGGTTTTGGACTTTCTAAAAGCTTAAGTTATGTGTCAGGACTTAGAGGAAGAACGAAATACTGCCAAAAAGCCTGTAAAGGTGTAAAAAGCTGTATACAGAAAGAAGAAATGACAATTAATTATTATTCTTTGCAAGTGAATACATGAGGAAGAAAAGACAGGAGATGTGAAAGCTTAATAGAACCTGTTGGGGCAAGGGGAGAGATAAAAATTGACCATATATGTGTTCAGCCTTACTTAATTTTCCTCTTGAATACTGGATTTCTCTCTAATGTGTACCTCTAACAGTATTAGTCACCTTTGTTAAATGGTTTCAGTATGTTAAAAAAAAAAAAAAGAAAGAAAGAAAGCACTTTCATCATTTCGGAACGTTAGAGGTTCAAGAAATTACTCAGCTTTGCTGGTGGCAATTATTTTTCACAGACAAACTGTTAACCTCAGCCTGATGCACGAAGTGAAGAACTTAATTTATTTTTTAAAAATAACTTCTTACTGTAGGGGAACTTTGATGGGTGTGGCAGAGTTAGTGGCAAAACCCTGGGCTCTTCTGACCAGTTGCTTTCAGGGTGCCAGGAGCGCGTGTCACAGGCTGAATATCAGCTAGGGAAACCTGAAGTAACCTTTCAACTCAAGAAGCATTTCTTTGTAGGAGAAGCTCTATGCATTTCTGAGCAACAGTTTGGGATAGCTTGCTCTGCTGCCACCTTCATGGTCCATAAATGAAGAGTTCATGCTGTTGATCTGGTTCCTCTCAAAAGAATTAAGCTCTTTTCTCCCCTTTTGAGTACAAGGCAAAGCAAAGAGATGAAACTGCTAAAGTGAAAAAGCAATTGGTGGAAATGACAGTGTTCAGTCATTCTGCATTCGCTGTGCTTTTGATGACAGTCTGTGAAAAATGAATTAGGTCAATAGGAATGCTGGAATCTTTCTGTTGTGGTGTGCAGTGTGCTGCTAATGAACATCATAGCAATCATCTTATTGATGTGAGAGACAGTTTAAACATTGGCTATTCAAAGCTGAAGTGAAGGTAATTAACCATGCACTCTTCTGTGGTTACGCATGGCTAGTAGATACAGGATTCCTACATAACTTTAAATTTCATAAGGTCTTTTTCATCCATGACTTCAGGAAACAAAAATAATTTGTCTTAAGAGAAACCCCAAGCTTTAAGAGGTTCCCAAATAAAAACCCATAGCTCTTGTTAGCTTTTTAACATGTGCTGAGAGGGGTTCAAGTACTCTAATATAAACACCAGAATATTTGTTAGGATATTAGGGTACAGTTATCTTCTAAAATACAGGATGCATTCACTACAAGCATCTAAGAATGAAACAAGCATGAATACACACCCCAACCCCAATATTTGAGACTGAAATAATCCTGTTTGGTCAACTGCTTTTTTCTTTTTTCAATCACTAGAAGTTTTACACATTGGAATTGCAGTATGCTGCTATAGACTTAACTAATGAATATTTAAGTATATTTAGTCTTGTTATTGTTACTTGATCTTCCTCTCTGTAAACTGATACTGAGTTAATGAGAGCTTACATAAAAAGGAATGTTTAATAATCGTAATAATAATGATGACAGAAAGTCCACCTGATCTGGGAAACCAAAGGAATGATTTCCCAAATTAGGTAAGTAAGAGCTGTCTGAAGATAACTGATTGAGAGGGGGGAAGGAATTGTTTGAATTTTTGAGAAAATCAGATATAGGAAAGGGAGGAGGACTGTTTGTACTGGACAACAGTAATAAATCAAGAAAAGATTGGGCATAAGTTCAAAAGGAAAACGGGGAAAGATTCGCTGGTAAGCTCCAGCATCTTAGCTCCACTGATGCAGACTGGCTGTAAACTCAGTTTTAACACTAAAAGTCAGTCAGGCTTGCAGCTGTTTTGCATCATCTGAGTGCTGCAGACAGTTCAGCATGCCAATGAATCTAGCCTCTTGCAATGTTACTCAGGTAATGCTTTTTTCACACACAATAAGGGCAGTTTTAGTACAAATGTGGAAGTGATAGTGTGAGAAACAAGCACAGTTGTCTCACCTTTTCATAAATTGTGCAGTTTTCTACTGGGCACGGAGCTTTTTTCTTTCCCACCTTGTCCTGCCAGGAAGGCTTGCTCTGTCCCAGTCTCACTCTCCTGTATGAAGACCAGCATCTAAACATGTGTCAAACTGTATGGGGTAGTTATGTTACAGGCAAATATCCAAGAAGAATCACAAGAGCATCACTCTACTTCTGTATAACTTGCAGAAGGCTGAGTTCACATATTAGTCCTATACAGTGTGCTGCATTGCCAAGGCTTTGTTTCTTCTTTTGCTTTTCAAGACTTTTTTTTTTTTGCAAGTGGTACTCATCTCTCTTTGCCAGTTACCTTTGTTTCCACCCACACTTTTGTACTTGCCCATTTTGACCCAAGTTGGCAAAGCTGAAGACCTCAGAGATGATGCTTCCCACAAGCTTTATGCATCTATGAGGAACAATTAAGGGAATGAAATCCAAAATTAGCTTTATATTTCCACACCCCTCTTAAAAAGATGCAGTGGTGATTGATTCCCCCTTATGAGAGGCAGCTGCTGTCTCATTGATGGATGGAGCTGGTTCTGTCCAGCCACAATATGTTGCCCACTTGACAGCTACAACTTCTGAAAGGGTAGAGGTGTTGGGAGACAAAGTTGAGACTGGGGGCACGTAGAGCGCAAATTGATAGGAAACCAGGCCTTACCAGTTCTGCATGTTGTGGAACAGTTGGAATGATCTATATCCAAAATAAACAAGTCTTTCCCATAAGGTATTGTAATCTAAGGTGCCTTTCCTCAACTAACAAGATTAACTCTAATGACTGCAAAAACATGTATTTTGTCCTTCCTCCTTCTTAATTACTTCAGGTAACTTTTTTGTGGTTGGAGGCTTCAGGTTGTGTTGCTCATCGCCGAGCACAGAGAAGCAGGCTCAGTGCTGCTGGGCAGAAAAGCAACAGCACAGTTTCTTGAAAGCGTTGGACTGTGTATTAGCATGGTGCTTGATAAGTCACAGCTACAGCAGTATATCTGTAAGCGGGCTTGAGATTTGCTGCTGCTTGTATGACGGCACTGCAGAGACTGTCACTGCTATGCGTGACTTGTGTAAAGCTGCAGACAACGGTTGGCTTTGGTGTTACTTTATATAGACTTTATGTAGCATGCTGACCTCTGGGAGTAGTATCTTGTAGGAGAAAACACTACTACCATGGCCTTTTAGTAAAAAATTTTTCAAAATAAAATTACAGATTGTACGTAAGCATTCCCATGACATCTTGCTGAATGTGCTTTCATTCACGTAGAAGCTTAGTCTTTCTGAACCCTTAATTGTCCTTACCTGTAGTATCTAATTTAGCCTTACCATTTATTAAATAATATGATGGGTTTTTTTTTTCCCTTTTGCTTGTGTCTGGATGAGAAGCCTAGAATTGATCCTTACCTCCTCAGTGGTACAAGCTGAACAGAGACTACAAAGGGGCCTGCTACATATACTTCTGAAATGGGAGTTTTCTTCCTTGCCCTAGTTTGCATTACAGATGTACCTGCACAGATGTTGCTAGCAGAGAGAGCCCTATCCTGTCCTGCAAACACCCAGGGCAGCAGATCATATGCCAGGGCGAAAGGCCAGGACTGATTAAAACAATATGTGATTTGACTGTCCTCACCTGGTAATCGGTCTCTAGAGAAGGATACACAGTTTGTTTTACCCTGACGTGGTGCTGAGCCCGTGTCAGGGAGCGGGGAGATGTTATTGGCATGGTGACAAACCCTCGTGCCTCCTATGAACGCTGTGAAACCTGAATGCGCCCTGTGCTCTGCTTCTGCAGCTCTAATGTACCGTTGGACTTGGGTTGTTTAACATGAGCTTTTAAAGCCGCTGGTAAACAAAATTGTAACAATTATGTGTACAAACCAGTGGGCTAGGTCTGCAAAAGAAAAGCTGTGGAAGCACGGAGGATCATTAATTTTTCCCATGGTGTTTGACTCAGCATGTGATCTTTTGTCCAGGAAAATACTTGAGGCAGTGCTGTAACACTTCTCCCAGAGGCTGTCATAACCATGCTTTAGACACCGAGTCACAGATGTTTACTAAATCATCATCACACACCCTGGTTTCTACGAATTACAGAGAGATGCGTTCAACAAGACTCACTTTGTGAATGGCCCTTTCTGATAGCAGACGCCCCGTGTATAAATTCTCCCCATACATTTTCCTGCAGTTCAAATTACAGTGCTTGATTAATTGATTTGACTGAAGAGAATGCACCACGTAAAGTTCAAATGGAAAGAGTAAGCAGCTGGACACATGTTCACTTTCTTTCACAGTCTTGTTAGTTAATTTTGGCTGATGATTTCATGCAAACTGTGGTACTGAAGTGTGTTCACAGTGCTGTTTCACTGAGTATAGATAATGTTCCCGAGCTGTTGGAAGTGTGAAATACATTTCATATAGGGCCAAATTCTCTTCCTGTTGATATCTGTGGGAGAATTGCTGTGCTTTCAGGGGATTGGTATTTGGCCCTTGATGTACTCTTTGAAAATTTTGGCGTGATTTTTTTTTTAATTTTCTACTAGAAAGGGGCATTCAAAAGCATCCAATGCATCAGAAAAGTAGGTGTTTTTTTCCTGTATAAAAATCCTCTCAACAGAATGATTTTAGCAAAGCTGTTGGATGAGTTTTCTAAATTATTCAGACACAACACTTTAAAATTGCAGCCTATGCTCTTTAAAGGAAGTTGATATCATTGAATTTCAAAGGAGTAGGAGATTTGCTGCCTTTTTGTCCTGTAAGCAAGCTTCTTTCTAGAAGTTTCAAACCTAAAGCTGGCAAAGCCTGTGCTATATCCATGATAGCTCTTTGGTTTGAGTTTTTATTGTGTGCCATCGATGGACAGAAACAGCCGTCACTGAATTCAGAATACTAACTAGTCCTGAGGTCCTCTAGTGATATTTTATATCCTTTCCCCCCTCCCAGCAAAATTTTGCATTTTATTTAATTTATTATTTATTATTATTTAGTCTTAATTATTTATTATTTCATTATTTGTTTTATTATGAATTTATTTTATTATTTATTATTTTGCATTTTATTGTGTGCCATTGATAGGCAGAAACAGCCTTCACTGAATTCAGAATACTGACTAGTGCTGAGATCCTGTAGTGGTATTTTATTTCCTGTCCCCGCTCCCAGCAAAATTTTGCATTCAGCGCAACTTACTAAGAAATGCAAATAATCTACTACATCAGCAAAGATTTAGACATTTCTATAAATTTACTATTATTATTTTCTAATATGTAAGAATAATACCTGTGTACTACCACCCCGTAGCCACTGGCCAGGGGGCTAAGCTAACCACTGTCAAGAGGATGAAGCAAAAAATTCCCCTTTCCTAAGGGAAAAGGTGGCATGGAGTTTCACCACAAGAGCAAGCGAGCAGCAGGCTGCCAGGGACACGCAGTCTGTCACGCTGCTGCTACTCTGCCGACCAGCAGGGATGTGCAGAAAATGGCCAGTCTCTTCCTTGTGTGCACTGTATGAAACCCATGTCAAATGGTACCAGTATTAACTACTAAACTCAAGCAAGGTGACATGGTCTGAGTGAAGAAGAGTTTATAAAAAATCAAATAAAAAAAAATAGCGGAGATGGGAGAAGCAGCTGTGGATCCTCTAACCACACTCCAAAACTGTCAGCTGCCCTTCAGCTGCATGAAATGCATTTTCCCTCCAGTCTTACTAAGTTTTCCTTCACTGTCAGAGCCTGTACTCCTTCCTGGGCACTTCTTGTGGAAAGGTGAAGGACACTTTTGCTCTTACAGGAGACCACAAGTTAAGGTTCACCTTCAGAAATTAAATGTGGTGAAAGCAGTAGTAGACCACATCTGCTCTAAATTAATGGCTAAGTTAGTCAGAGTTCACCTTGGTGAAATTCTAGCAAATAACATATTATTACTTTCCTCTCAGTGTCTTTTTCTTCAGCCTGGGCTTTGATGATGATGCAAATGGAACTTGGCTTTGTAGATTAGCAAAACAGTTAATAAAAATGTTTTTTCTTCCTAAACAAGTAGTACAAGATACTGTATAATGCTCTGTGTTAGTGAATTGCAGGGCAGCTGATTTGACAGCTGCTTTGAAAGGGTCTTCCTGAAGATGTTTCTCACTCTTTACTATGTTTTTCATGTTTTGTGACAGCAATAGTCAATAGGGGTGAGACGGTTTAGGCTTCACTTTAACATACTTTCTTTGGTTGCAAAGGAGAAAAATCTCCAGCTTCTCATAGGGTAAAAATTTAATAAAACCTTGTCATTGTGAATTATGGACACATTAAAATAACTGATGAAACCATGTTGGAAAAGCCCACCTTCTGCACTGTCATTACCACAGACATATGTGAACTGCACTGTGGGCTTCCATCGGCCTGTCTCTGGGTATCAGGGAGCCCTACAGTTGTACAGTGTTGGTACGGGGATGTCTTGTTTAGGGTTCTACTGTACCTTTCTTATAGATTTGATTGTTTCCAGAAGGTAGTTCATAGCAGCCCAAGGTTGAACATGGTTTAGTCCTCAGTAGCAAAGTGTAATACATTAAGATAAAGAAATTAGGAGTTCTGATGTAGTGTGTTACCCTAGATTTCATTCCTAAGGTGGGTGTCAAAAAATCATTGAATACTTTCTTTAAAACACTTGAGCAATTTCAGTGGAGCTGAGTGAGAAGTGTGTGCTGGGTGTAGGTGGTGGATCAGCTCTTCCTCCCATGGACTGCAACACTGTGGGAGGACTGGCAGCAACAAAAGAGGTGGTGTCAACCTGGACAGATTGATACAGGGATTTGACCTCTTTAAGTGCTAGGAAAGGGAAACCAAAACTCAAACATAGCAAGCTTGTTAGTCTTTCTGTCAGATCAAATAATATGCGCCTCTACAGATCGAAGTGTAATAATGGATTTGTGCGGTTAAAAAGAAGAAAAAAAAAAAAAACTAAAAAAAAAAAAGATGACTAAAATATGTACATGTAGCTTGAGAATATATTTTCTTTTAGGAAAACCTGGAATAAAAGCAACACTTATGCACGCTAAGCAGATGTTTATGATTAGTTCTTAGTTAACATCACCCAGCTGGCTATGGATGGCTTTATGGAGGGGAGAGAATTTGAATGTCACATGTTTATATAAATCAAGAAAATGGCAGTCATGATACTGGGGCAAAAGTGTTACATTTCCCATTTTAGGTAACTTTCAAATCACATTATAGGACAGCAAGGTAGACTGTTGTCACTGAGACAGAGTTTCCAGTTTCCTGTAATGGTATGATGCAGATCTCTATGCATTACAGTTCACTCTGAGGATTAGATAATTAGATATAACCTTGTAGTATATGTATCTATATCTATAAATATCTTTTGTCAAATTTGAGGAAATCAATAGGTAAAAAAATATTACGGACACTTTTTCTAATTGTATTTGATGAACTATATTAATTTAAAATATACTTAATTGTAAATACACTGGCTTGAATACATCTGCCACTGGTAATGAATAACTTTGATAATATTTCTTTTGATATTTTCTTTATGGGTTTGGAGATGGACTGTGATTTGTCAGGAGTGTCAATTGTTCATCAGGTCCTTCAGCTGTTTTCCTGCTTATGGAAAACATGCCTTTACTGGAAGATTATCTACTGATTGCATGAGCAACCACCTCATGTGGGGATGTAAATAATTTTGTGTGCAATCCATCTGCCTTATTCCCAGTCATAAAGTTGTTATGAAGTAGGACATATTTATAGAAATACATAGAAAGTATTTAGCTCCTAGCTAATAAAAAAAAATACAAAGCCAAGACTGATCCTACTGGGTGAGGATGACAATCTGTGACACTTGTTTCCTGATGAAGTTCTATACTTTGTTCAAAAGGCTTTTTATATAGGTTTCATCCTTGTAAGCGTTATCCCCTTTTCAAAGGAATAATTCTATCACATTAAGTTTTTCCAGGGAAAAGTTCAGGTACAGTAGCACAACTCTATTCCCCAGCTGAAGTAAAGTTAAACACAAGTACTGTTGTTTAAAAAATAATAGACCTTTTCATCTGTTTTTGCAACACCAACAAGATAATTTGATATTTTAAGTTTACATGTTTCTTTTTCTTTCATTTCATACTTTGTAGATAATATAGCTGCATATTTAATAACTTTCAAGAAACAGGTTTTAACTGTTATGTGACTCTAAAGGCAAGTAAATAATGCAACCAAAACCTCAGAATTCGAGCTATCCACATTTTTGTAATGTGGACTGAGTTAGAGTTAATACATAGCATATATATGCAGTTTGTGCTGCGTTGAAAGACAGCTTTTAAATTGTGTTGTTATATAGTCAAGCACAAGTTAAATGGTTGTTCTTCTGGTCATCTTATATTATGCTCATTAAGAGAATATGAATTTCCAGAATGATAGTTTTGCTTTTCTGGCCTCTTTCTGCTAGCATATCTTGTGTTGAAGAATGCCCATCTTCAAGCACCTACATGTGCAGACATGAGTGCTACTTCAAAGAATGAGGAGGATGATGTTCCCAGAGCAATTATTACAATTAAATCAGAATGTAAATGAATGATTCCAGAAAGGAGTCAGTGCTTCCTTCTATAGTGCAAGTGATGTATCTAAATGACCTCCCTAAACCTGGTCACAGAAGAATGCAATTCAGCCTCTGGTCTGCAGAAATGTGTAATAGATAGACATGCTCTTATCTAAAGCAAAAACTGCTAGCATACTATACTTGCCAAATTATTTAGTTTTATGTACTTAAAACACAGTAAATTAAAGCAGCAATTTCAAAGCATGAGAACTTTAGTAAGCACATAGTTGTAGGAGTGAGGAGTTAATGAAACACAGTGAACTGTTTGGAAAAGAAATCTGGCTTCTGTTGCCTTTCAAAAACTTTCCAAGAAAGGTGACATGCGTACACCCACCACTGCCAGCACCATTGTTTTTTTAGAACAAGTAATCAACAAATCAATGCAAGTACAAAATTAAAAGCCAAGAACTCGCAGTAAGACCCCCCCTTAAGTAATGAACCCTTTCTCACTGCTACAGAAGGTATGGCATCAGAATCCAAAATCCATGCCTGTCATTGAAGTCATCCTTGCTCCCTTGTTTCCGGACTTTAATGTGATAGTTCCCAACCAGATGGGGCAAAATTTTGTGAAGAGATTTCCATTGAAGAGATGGATCGGCAGGCTACCAGAGATGTGAGGGGATGTCCCAGGAATTTTAAACTCTATAGTCTTCCAGCTTGCTTTGCTATTCATCTGTTACATAATTTCTTCCACAGTTCTGAGGTCTCTCACCATCAAAATTAAGATTTACACAGACCCTTCTGTCAAAAAAAGAATTACTAAGACATTTTCTGATTCTTACCCACCTTTATATAGCCAAATACTAATCAACAGGCTGAGTAACAAATCACTATGAAATTTTTAGCCCCTTATGTTCAGCCAGTTATTCTCCAGCATGAAGAAAACAGGGTTTGGATCATAAAAAAATACATTGTAGGGGCAGTTAAACTGATGCCAATAATTCTTGTGTTGTGCACAAAAAATTTTCTTTTTGTACAGACGTACTTGTTTTGATACCACCAACCTGCATAAATATTAGGACACTGAAAAGAGTAAGTCCACATATAAAATGTTTTTAAATTCGCTTTTAAAAATATGTACCTGAAAATGGCAACTTATATCTCTGAAGTTCAAAAGTTCATGCATTTTAAATTTAGTTGGCTAATTTTGTATGTAAAATAAAAAGGGACAGAATGACCTTTTTTTGACTGATAGGTATAAAAATCATTATGCTGAGCCTGATTTCTACCAGCTGTTATTTGGTTTTGGCTTTCTTCTGCTTAGTCAAAGAGCCTCGAGTCCTCCCTGTGTTGAAACTTAGGAGAGTTTTGGCTGTTGTCTTCAGTGGCAGCAGGATCAGACCCTTCATTATTGATGCTTTCTTCAGGCATTCAGAATGAAAAATGTTTGAAATGTCCAGATTCTGTTGGAGATATAAACTTTTGGAAAAGTTGCCTCTATCATAAATATTAATCACAGTGCAGTGGTTGGTCGATAATGTTCAACAGATGGAATTTAAATGGCTGAAAGGAGTCTGCTGTTATCAGTTCTGAACAGCTAAGTGCTGTCCACATTAGAGCATTTACTTTGTTTTATGGTAATTAGGTTTTGACACTCTGGCATCAGAGGTCCTGTGATGCATTTCCCATTAGTAGAAGAACCTTGCAGTTGCTACGTGGGAGCTCAGCCCTGGCTGCTGTTAGCCCACCAGTACCTGTGTGTTAGGTGTCCATGCAACAGGAACCTGCTTTCTTCCGCTGCCTCTGCAGACCAGTTTTCTGGAAGGACCTGAAATGTCACTAGTGGCTTGGTGAAGGGTTGTCACAAAGAGCTGTCTGCCATGCAGGCTTGAAAACCCCTTGTGCTTTGTGGTGGGAAGTGTTGGGGAGGATGAGTTCAGGTAGAAACCTTGGGGAAACTTGATTCTCCATTCAGACATAATCCCGTTCCCGTCCTGTAACCCAACCAGGAGCTCAGGATGCTTTCCTTGAGGGCAGAGGCTTCTACCAGCAGCACTTGCTATACCAGTTAAAATTTTATTCCACCATATTAAGAGAAGCATATGATGATGCAGTTCCTGTGTTTGTAGTGAGGATGAACAATCCTCTCCCTAGAACAAAGCAGACTATTTGAGTACAAAGTATATGGGAGTATAATACTAATGCTATACTTTTGTCTTAGACATACTATGCAAATAAAAGGGGTTTAGATGCCCATATTGTATATGGTTTTGTGAACCATTTGACAGATATCTTCTTATATGTACTTTATGTCACTAAGTAAGTTATTTTCTCAATGCCTAACATACTAACTGTAGTGTCACAGATATGGCAATGGACATGAAAGCTTCAATGAGAAATAGGTATCGTTAATGTAATTCAATGGGATATAAGAAAAGCAGGAATTTAAACAGGAGAAATCAGTTTACTAACATGCTATATGTGTTTTTTCATGTGAGCCAGGTTATACCTCTGGGATTCAAAGTCTGCAAACCATCTGTGCAGCTTCTCTTTTGTAGAGTTTAGGTACTTGCTTACACAAAAACCTCTGTGGTTTTTGTGGTTCTTTGTTTTTTCGCCCAAATATTGTAATGTCCCATAACATATTTAGATAATTCATGTCACTTCCATCAGGGTGCAATACACTTTCCCAAGAAAAGTGGTGAAAGCTTCAAATTCTGAATCATTTAAATCCAGGTACAGGCAGTTCAGTCAAAAAAACCCCAAACTTACAGTTTAGTTGATCGGTTTCATCTAGCATCGCCTGTCTGCTGGTAGGTCCTGTGATTCTGCTGAAATATGCTGCCCTCAAAATTAATATGAGAAATTGTATGACTATCAAAATTGATAGGTACAGCCTC
Source organism: Nycticryphes semicollaris (assembly GCA_013400055.1). Classification (NCBI taxonomy): domain Eukaryota; kingdom Metazoa; phylum Chordata; class Aves; order Charadriiformes; family Rostratulidae; genus Nycticryphes; species Nycticryphes semicollaris. Next base: position 218,748 of record VXBJ01001710.1, read on the forward strand.
TTTGGATGGAGTAGATATATGAGGTTGCAAATTTTTAATATGCCTCTCAAATAAACATTCCTTGGTGGGTAAATTACTTTATTTTAAAGCAGGAATAATAGCGTTGTGATTAATTTTAAAGTGAAAAACAGGTCTGTGCAGCTTCAGAAACTGTATCTGGGGGCAATTAATACTGACTGCTAAGCAGCTTCCTTTGGGTATCGCGACTGATGTACTTGACTGTAGATGCCATCATTGCCTTTGTGCGGCTGATGCCAGCACTTCTGTACCTGGTTTGCATTTCATTGCTACCCATAACTTCTGTTCTTCTGTTTCATCCCTGAAAGCTAACATATGCTAATATTTAATTCCTATCAGTGCTTACTCTATCATAGAATATAGCATGGCTAAAATAAATCACTGAACCAAGTCCTTGTCTTGTAGGAATGGCAACTTTTTTTTGCCCCTTTCAAAGGGAAGATGGAGTAGTAACTATATGTTTCTTGTCGGTTTATATATGTATGTGCTGCATTTAGGAGTGAAAGAAAAACCTGAAGAAATTTCTAGGGCAGGAGTGGTTCACATCACTTCAGAAGTACAAACAAGTGACCCAAGTAATACAGTTTTTTTTGTACTCCTTAACTGTATAAAACACACGTTGTAGCTATAATATATAAAGGTTCCATTTGCGAGAAAAAAAGGACTTCACAGATCAATGGGGGTTGTAAATATTTTTTTCCTTGTTTCAGTACCAGAAGTACTGAATACAGCTGTGGATGGGGTTTTAAGTCACACTCTTTCACTCATATGAAAGCAAGGAGCTACTAACGAACTGAGTGCTCATTACCCTATTTGACACTTGGCAGAAGGGTTGCAGGAAGGATGATTCATCTCTAGTACACATCAAATCGTCTTTGTCAAAGCCTTTGGCATATTGATGGCTACAGAAAGCACACTAACAGAATCCTTTGCTATGAAGAAAAATGCCCCAGTGATATATGTCAGTTTGTTGTCAGCTTCAAATGCCAGAAATGTAATGCTAACCATGAGTGTGGCAGAGAATGCAATTTGCAATAATAATTATCGTTCAAATAAAGAAAATAATGACTGTTCAGAACAGCATTCTGCAAAACACTTTGCAAAACAGACTTATAGTCCTGTTTAAATATGAATAAACATACCTTTTTATTAACCTTATATTTGCAAGAATTCCCTTAGACTTGAAGATTCCCAAAGAAACCCCCCAAAACATAGAATCACAGAATATCAGGGATTGGAAGGGACCTTGAAAGATCATCTAGTCCAATCCCCCTGCCGGAGCAGAAACACCTAGATCAGGTCGCACAGGATTGCGTCCAGGTGGGTTTTGGATATCTCCAGAGAAGGAGACTCTATAACCTCTCTGGGCAGCCCTTTCCAGTGTTCTGTCACCCTCCCTGTGAAGAAGTTTTTTTCTCATATTTAAGTGGAACCTCCTATGTTCCAGCTTGCAAATCTAGGTAAGTTTTCTTTCTAAATCTTATAGAGAAGAGAGGGATCATTTCACACCCTCCTGGATTTAACCTTGTTCATGTACAAGGAAGAAATACATTGTTTGCGTCAATGAATATCTGAAGTGTCAGGAAAGGTATTGCAGAGATTACTTTTTCATGAAAGTGATGTCCTGGGCTTCGTGTTTCTTAGAGCACATCTTCTTGAAATAGGTCCATCTCAGAAATAGGTATGGAAATCATACTGAGTGGTCACAGAGGCAAAGCACATTGGTTTTGATGCAAGTTCTCAGACTTGATAGATTTGTGTCATGATTTACTTTTAAATGCAAAAGATCTTGAGTGCTTTTTCTAATGTTCTCTAGATATTATTTCAAGCTTTCAAGTTAGGTGACACTATTTTCAAAGCTACATTTCAAATGTATGGCACTTTACTTTCATTTTAAATTTGTTTTAAAGTTCTTGATCAAATACCTCTGAGGTAATGGTAGTATGGAATATGTTTCTTTGCTGTCTCTAGTGAAATTATTTTCTAATTCAAGCAAAGCAGTAATTCCATATACATTTGGATGTGGTAGAAATGACATGGCACGTGTATGGGATGACAGCTGTGCAAGGCAGGAGCATAAAGCCTGAAAATACTGGTAAGAGACAAGCAAGAGGCTTCTCAAAGCACTTCTGCAGTACCTCAGGTCATGATGGCAAGCCCTCTCTGCTGTTCCAGCTCTTGGGAAGACACCACCGTGCCAAATCACTGCAGTGTCACAGACCCTTTGGTAGCTCAGTGCAAAGTCAGGGGATGCTCACTGGAGACATGGCCAATGCTGCAGAATTATTTTACTTGTTACTAGAGCAATGCATCATCCCTGGTCCTGCTGACATCAGTGGGACTTTGCCGTGGACTTCAGCAGAAGCAGAGTTTCACCTCAGGTCTCCAGATGTGAAAGGTTAAGGCATTAACCCAGTACAGCATTTAGCTCCCTGGGTTTGATACCTATTTCAATATACTTTAGTGCAAGTCTGTAAATATGACATTCAGAGGTGGTTCCCAAGAGAACTGGGCACATCAGAAACGGTGCTAGTGTGAATAATGCATATCACAAGGATTTGTGAGACTGTAAAAAGGGAGATATGACTTACCCAGAGCTTGTGTTTGAGGCAGTACTCTAGGAATTGTAAGTTGACAGAGCCTTTAAGAATTTCTCTGTGCATAAATATATTTGTATGACGGTGATATCTGGAGTCCCCAGTAGATTGTCCAGGCCCCATTGTGCCAGGCACTATATAAATACAGAGTCTTTCTCCACAGAATTTACAATGGAAGAACATAAGATGTATAAAGTGTTGGATGATAAAGTGTTGTTATGCTTATTTTACAAATTGGGACCTGGGGTGTAGAAAGGTTAAGTGATTTGCCCAGGAGCACATAGGATGTCTGTGGTAGAGCTATCATTTGAATCCAGATTGTCAACTTGCTCAATCCAATTACTTAATGAAGTGCTTAATAAAGCCTAATGAAAACTATCCTTACTTGAAAGCCTATACTGACACCAAAAGGAAAAATAAACGTAAAAGTTCTTCATATACCATCATGATTATCCCTTGAAAGCATTAATACATCTGCAACTTCAAGTGATGCACTTGCTCTTCTTATGCTTGCTTTTGTAACTTTAGTTTCTGCTAGGAAAAAAAAATTAAAAAAATTCTTTCCATGAAACTGAATGGAAGTTATCGTGCTCTAATTTTCATTGACTGGTTATTCCACAAATGCTGATGATTTATAGGATGCATGGTACTATGGTAACACAGCAGGAAAGTGTAAAATCTTGTGTGCATCACAAGAAAAATCAAGTGATGCGCACTTAAGCCAGCTAACATGAGGCTTCAGCTTGGACTGACATGTTCTCAGTGAGCTACTTTCACCAGTGTGTGTGGGTATTTTATATGGTAAACTGCATTATCTTTGCACAGCATTGCCCCAGATCTGTCTCTGCGGCCAAGGAGCCACCAAATGTAACTCCTTTTCAGAGCTGGGGGAGCTGCTGCACTTCAGGGCTGGAATTTTTAAGATTGGTCAAACCTTGGATCTAGCTTGTAACCTCTCCAGAGTCCTGTTGTTTCCCGATTTCCAAGACACAGGGAAAAAAAAAAGAAGATATTATTAACTCTTCCACTGCCTTCTCTCAGTGTAAACTGTGGAAACAAGTGCCTGTCTAGTCTTACTCAACTTGCATAGCTACTGTCAAGATGAAAATTATGCTTTCCTGTGAAACTTTTTTATCCATTAGTGTTTCAATAACATCAGAGGTTTTAAAAGAGGCTTTTTCAGCCAAGATAATGTGGGTTTATTTTTTAGATCAGTGACTTTGCTTATTTAAAACGTTTTCTTTCCTCAAATAATTTCAGTTCCAACTTTCCTTCTCTTTTTTTTTTTTTCTGTTAAAAAGACCATACAAAGGGAAACTTTTAAAAATAGTAAAAAGTTGACTGTAAAATCATGCAAAGCACCTGGGCCATCTTTAAAGCATGAAGCTACTTTATTCCATGTTTCATTAAAGTCTCTAGATCTCAGGTTGACAAGTCTCTGTAACAGAAGCCATTGACAATTTTTTGGCTTAGTAGCTAGAAAAATAGCTAAATAAAATCAGTGAGATCTGAGAGGTTGAACACATTGTCTTAATTCAGAAGAGCTAATAAAACAAGTTTACAAGAGGATCCAGTTTTGCAAACTTTTTCATTTGTCTTTAATCTCACTCCGTCAAAACTAATGACTTATGATTAAGAATCAGAGAAAGCTATAGACTAATTGAAAGCCTGAGACAATTCACATTTTATCAATAGTAGAACACCACTGAAAAGAGGGCTTTAAAGACACCTAAAATTCAGAATAGACACTCTAAATTCTTAAAAGAAATTAAAAAGCTAGTAGTCTAACATACTGCATCTTTGCTAAACTGCTAAGAGGGGTGGAAAAGCTGTTATTTTAAATGCCTTCAATGCAGCTGTTTGTGTGGTGCTAATATTTAAGGAAGAACTTTGGTTGTTAAGAGACTATAAAACTGACTGTTCTATAAATTGCAGTAAAATTAAATGAAGAATGTGAATTACATTCACAATCTCAGAAGTTTAGGGTCACAAGTGTGACCTTGCCCCGATTAAATTATTATGCTATAAAGTTCAATTCACGTACCAAAAGATCACTTTAATAGTTGCCTGTGAGAGTGTCTCGTACATGAAGCTTCCAACTTTCAGCTGCCCCCCTCTTTGTTCACTAGACAAAGACAAAAATGGCACAGACATATATCAGGTGCAATCCTAGCCTGAAAAATCAAGTCATTCAGCAAATTATGTTCTCTTGCTCCAGAAACCTGATCGCTGAGTAGATAGCTATACCTGACTTCTGTGAGAAAATCAATTCTTAGTACCCTTTAATCCTGCTCACCCCGCAAAGCCAAGGCAGTGATTTGAAAGGGAGTTTAGATGTGTATCATCCATGCAACAGTTTTCTCATTTCCATCTGTCCACGCCAGCCATGGGTGGCAATAACATAATAAGGAGGTTAATTATGGCCTTGTTCAGCCTTTGAAATACCAACTAGTAGTAGCAATAAAAAGGAATGGCAAACATTCAGGGAAATCTGTAGAGCTGATGGGGGAAAAGGCTTTTTGTTCTGGGTATGCGATTTGCTCCAGGTGAGAGACGAAACATCTGATAGCTCAATCTCCAGACACCCATTGCGGTAACTTTTGGGTTATCTTCTCTGCATGGTACTTCTGTACTGGAAGGGGAAACTGGATCTTCAGAGGGTGTCTTGACTTGGTTCTCGCAGTAAGGGCTGTGCAAATTCCTAAACGTCTTACTGAACACTTTCAGGTGCAGCTTCCTTCCAAATACAAGAAAGAAATTGTGTTTATTTGTTCCTCTTGCTTTAAGCTCAAGATATGAATTATGCTTAAAGGGGATCCTCAGACGTGTTTAAGTGAAAATGTGTGTTAGTGAATTTAGACAGGAATTTGAACTGGTTTGAGGAACTTGCTGAGATGCTTTGTAAAATCCATGTATGCAACTCAGACTGAAACCTCTTTCTCAGAAACAGTGAATCACACCTCTGAAAAACCTGACACTAGGGCAAAGTAGATGGAAGCTTTTTAGTTAGCTTACAGTTACATATTACATAATGCATAATAGTCTTTTGACATACCATCTTGGAACTTGTAAGCATGTGTCTTGTTTTAGTGTTGATATTCGATGATTAGTAAATCCGGGAGATATCAACACAGTTTGAAAATGAAGTTCACAGTGCATTTACTGCTCGACTGCCAAAAAAATTCAAATGCATGGTTCTCCTCTCAGATGAAAAGAAAATGGCTAGGGTTACTGGCTGGCTCTGTGCAGCATGTGGAGTACTGTAGTGTTACTGTGTGATAATCATTGCTTCAGAACATGTTTTCAATTACCAGCAAGTCCCAAGTCTGCTGCTGACTCTGTCCCAGACATATAGCATGAATTGGAGCATTGCATAACAGAGAATGGAAGCTAAAGCAAGCTCTGAAAAGACAGGTAATTTCCCAAACACTATTAGTCTTCTAACCTGTGAGAAAACTCTCTTATTCTGAGAACTTAACTGTTGAGATTGCCTACAACTTGAAGTCATTAGTCTCTGTTTTATTAATTCGGCCTATGTGATGCTGATCTCTATCATTTGTTTTTCTTAATTTATGTGCATTAAAGCATTGCCCAGAGGCTTGAGATATGTAACAAGTGCTTTCAGAAGGACAGAACATCAATGCCTACCAGTGAATGAAATACTTAATAGGAGCAAGAGTTCATTCCTTGCCTTAAATGGGCAACCAAAATCTTCAAAGGATATGTCTATGGAAGCCAATCTCCAAACAGTATAAATGAAAGAGGAGCAGGCTAAGGAGAAAGGAAGTGAATAATCACTGTGAGGAGTAAAAATCAGAGAAAGGGCTGGGAAAAAAAAAGGTTTAAAAATGTGGAGGGAAGCAATTTAGTGATTAACAGCAGAGGCATGTGTAGATTTTTATTTTCCCCTAAATAACTGAAGTGCAGATTGGGAGTCTGAGGCGCAATTGAGATATAATGGCTTCACACATTCTAACATATCAACTAGGCTACTCTATTTTGGGAAGCGCTCTGTCCAGTTAGTCTAACCCTGCTGTAACTGCAAGATCACATGAATTACTAAGACCTAAGCCGCAGTATCTTGCAGATGAGGTGGACAATGAGTTCACATGTGACTTGTTACCACAAGTCAGCTGGTGTAACCTATTCCATCAATGGAACTTAGACAGCCATGTCCCAGGGGAGAAACAGAGAGAGAACTCATTGGGATGGATGAGAAAAACTCTTTGGGGAATGAAGACTAATTTTGTATAGTTTCCTCTTCCTATATATCTAATACTGCTGTTCGTTTTGATATTACAAACTCTATTACAAATCTGAACCCTTCCTAGGCCAACAGATCTTATTCTGTGCTGTATTAGAAACACTTTCTGTTCGTGCAACCTCCATGTTTCTACTTCCCATTAGTTCTTCCTCTGTATGAACTGTTTGGGGCTGGGGTGGAGGGGGGATATTCTTACTGAGCCTGTTTCATTCATCATGCCAGCTTGTATGCTGGCAACAACCAACCAGTATATCTAACAATGATATGGCTGGTGTTCCTAACCTAAGTACTTCTACCTTCTCTTCTGGATAGCTTTGGATTTAAGGAGTGCTTAAGCATTGACAAATTTTGGCAACAGCTATAAATCGACTTCATTTAATACTCAGTATTTCCCTAAGGCATTTACTTTCATAGGCTCTTAGGCTCCTTTTTGTACTTCTGGTAGATTTCCAGCTTTTATGTCCTTGCAATAAAATGGAAATAACACAGTTGGGTCTATATAAATGGCCATATAATAATAATATATCAACGGAAACTTTGCTAGGAGAGGACCCTGCAAATTGTAGTTGTAACAGCACTCTCAGGCAGAATGTACCAGACAGAACAAACAAGGAGAGTGAGACCAAGAATATTCTTCATTTCAGATGTGTCAGATGTGAAAGTTGGCAACCGGACCCAGTCTACCTCTACATGAACCAACTGAAGCAGCTGAAAAATTATATACACACAGCCCACATACTATGCTAGAATCTGAAGTATAGTGTACTGCACAGCATCCCAAAGTAGGTTAGAGAGAAGGTAACATGATTTATAGTGCAGGGGAGACAGGGGGATGCAATAACACTAAAATATTTAATGTTTCCAAGAAGAACCCAAGGCTGGCTGTGGCACGTATTCAGGTGGTTATTAGGCATCACAGACTGGTAGATAACAATCCAAATCTCTGTGAGCCAGTAGGTTTGCCTTTATAATTGTAAGGAGGGTTCAGGCAAAGCAAAAGAAGATTCAGCAGTCTCCCTTTTTGGGGATTAAAGGTAGTTATTTCTGAATTAATAGGGTATTAGACAAGTATGAACATACAATAATTGATTCAGATATTTCCAACTGACTCTTTGTTAGGAAATTCTAAAGCAAAGTATATCCATAAAATTACCTTTAGAAAACATTGGTACTGTTTAACCATAAATAAAATGCATTAGCTTTTCTTTAACTCAAGTGTGAGAAAAAGTAACTAGTAAGAAACATTTTTCTAACACCTGAAAAAAAATCCAACAGCTGGTTTCCATTTGCAAAAGAAAAGTGGTGAACAAAAATCTGTTTGCTTAAAACCAAAATTAATATAGCCCACTTAATCTATATCTATGTATAGTTAATGCCAGTGAGAATTCCTTATCCCTGGAATAATAAAATGTTTTTATAAACAAGGAGTAAATGACCTGACTAAACAGATTATTTTTTTTCCAGTCTAGAATTTATAGTCGCTGTAAGACTTATTAACTGAATAAGATGACTGTTTCTGTGCAGCAGTTTATATTTACTTTGTTTCAGATGAATCATTGCCACCAAAGCTAAGGGCAAAAATTCTTGTATGTATGCAAGAGTTTATATTCAAATGCTATCTTCCTATCTCCTTGTCACGCTCTACTTGCTGTTATTATTTTCACCAAAGGAAGAAAGTAGAGTCCAGTAGTTCCTGTGTAAGTTCATTTGAAGAACCAGTAGCAACTGTCCAGGATTGTGCCTGGTTACAGCCATTTCAAAAGTAATTTCCAATTAAACTGAAAGGGTGTTTTTTTTCTGGGACTAATTTTGAGATAATTAATGTGCTGGCAAAATTACAGCAAAAGATATCTTCTAAAGCTTTTCTAACCATCAGTGTGACATGTTCCTTCTGGCAATAGTGGTGGTAGGAAATCCTTAGTTTCTTACATTTCTTCTCCAAGAAGCAGATTTGAGCCGAGGATGCATTTGAAAAATGGGTCTGCAGCATGGTGGGGCTATTCACATCCTCCTGGCATTGCAGGTAGGATGTAGGGCAGAGTAAGACCGTATTCCCTTGTTCTGCTGTTTTCGCTGGGATGCAGGTTTTTCAGGGGGGAAAGATGATAACACTGCTCACAGTCCTAGCATGTGTCCCAGCACTGATGTGAAATGAGCCTGAGAATATTATGGGACTTTGGAGAAGCAGCTGCGTTCATGCTCAGGAAGGCTGTAAAAGTGAAGATCTAGCCTTTTAACAGAGAAGCACATTATTTCCAAGCAAACCTAATTCAGTCCTACTATATCAGTGTGGTTTGTCGCAGTGGGAAGCTTAAAATGAAGAGATGCTATGAGACACATTCAAAATCTGTTACTTTCAAATAAGAAATGTGGATGAAGGTGATGGACTTGAAACATCATGCCTCATCTACAAACGTTTAGACTACAGCTGTCTGGGTGAGAGGAACTGAAAGAAACCTTTTCTCCTTGGCTTGTAACAGTTCATATCTTGAAGACTGTTCTCAGAGACTAAACTTAGAAATGTGCACTTAAAAATCACAGCATTTGGCTTCCTGGGAAGGTAAATCTGGCTCTGTTAATGAGATAACGTAATACCATACCCTGGGCTGCATCAAAAGAAGTGTGACCAGCAGGTCATGGGAGGCCCCTCTTGCCCAAGAGGGGCAAGGACTCTGCCCCTCAACTCTGCTCTTGTGAGACCTAACCTGGAGTACTGCATCTAGCTCTGGAGCCTACAACACAGGAAGGACACGGACCTGTTGGAGTGGGTCCAGACAAGGGCCACAAAAATGATCAGAGAGATGAAACATTGAAGACAAGCTGAGAGAATTGGGGTTGTTCACCTTGGAGAAGAGAAGGCTCCAGGGAGACCATGTTGTGGCCTTTCAGTACTTTAAAAAGAGCTTATAAGAAAGATGGGGGCAGACAGTAGGGTCTGTAGTGACAAGACAAAGGATAATGGTTTTAAACTGAAAGAGGGTAGATTCAGACAATATACAAGGAAGAAACTATTTATAATGAGTGTGGTGAAACACAGCAACAGGTTGTCCAGAGAGGTGGGAGATGCCCCATCCCTGGAGACACTCAAGGTCGGATTGGACAGGGCTCTGAACAACCTGTTCTAGATGAAGATTTCCCTGCTCATTGCAGTGGGGCTGGACTAGATGACCTTTGGAGGTCCCTTCCAACCCAAACTATTCTATGATTCTATGATTCTATGATCTATCTTTTCTAAATCCAGAGAAGTAATAAAAGCTTTAAGTTTAAATCTTGCAGTAGGGTAGGCTTTTTGCCTGATTGGCATCAGTCTTTCCTTTTTTTTTACATTCCCTCTTCACATCATTGTGACTCTGGTTTTTTGGATGATTGGGTTTGGTTTGGTTTTTTTTGTGGAATGCACTAAAACTGCAAAGGTCTTGTTCATAAAAGCATGTGTATTATTCAGCATATTATGCAGCAATATCTGATAAATGCTGTTATTTTTACAAGCGTGGAATGCGTTTGGATATGGCCAAATAATGGTTCGTAATTCATTTAATCACAGTTCCTTTAAGTAGAAGTGAGAACCTCTTGGTTATTCAGAGAACATAATTCTAGTAGGAATTGGATAAAAGGAAGCACTAAAGTTCAGGACAGGCATATCTGATAAACAGTCAAGAGACACCACCCCTTTCTTTTTTTTGTTTCCACAAACAGAAGAGCATAAACTAAAAACCTATGAAATAAACTACTCATAAACACACGAGATTAATATGCTAATTTACTTAGCAACTGAAATAAGATCTACTAGGTTTGTCCTACTCTCACTTTAGCTTACGTTAAATGTTTTGGAAGAAAGTTCAAATATGAAAGTTCAAATAATGCATCTCCAATTTTGTAAATATGCTATATATTAAGGAATAACTCTGTTTCAACCATTCCCCACAAGAATTTGTCTGTCATGTTAAACTGGTGTAGGTAAACAATTTCAGTCCTGTGAACATTTATATTCTTTCACGTGATGTGAGTCAGGGTAATTGTACTGAAATAATCTTGTGCTGGTACAATTTTAATCAAGGTGGGATTGAGAATAATTAATTCCAGGATGAAAAAGGTGTGAAAGCTGTTGGAACATTTAATAGAAAACGTGACTGATAGAGCTCCCCCCTGTCAATGCTTGGGAATAAGGCCTTATAGTAACCCTTGTAAGAGCTTAGGCTTTCTTCAGACTTGCTTACGTGGTACCCAAAACTTTTGTATTTGCTTCAGACTCACCTCTAATTTAAGCACATGAAAGTATGAAGTCCACATCGGTGAGATGCACAGAATCCACAAGATGAGGGAGAAGTCTTCACTCCTGTGGACTTCAGGGAGCATAACACGTTCTGCCCAGAAACTGGAAGCACAGTCATGTGCAATATTTGGCAATAATATGTTGATGATAGTAAATTCCTTAAACCATTAAAAATACGTTTGATTTATGAGCAACATCTTGAGTAAATGCTCTTTTATCTTAAAAAAACATTTCTTTTTCTTATTATGACTAATGTCATGTGTTAACTCCAGCTGAAAACTCATTGGCAGTGGATTGTCTCTTCATTAAAAATTTCTTGTGTGAAAACTTCATGTCTCTAAATTATACTCATATGATGTTTAAATTTTATATAAAGATAAAAAAAGGCAAGGCAAGGGCTATGTCATTTCTGGTTTTGGTTAAAACTGTAGCGATCTCTAGATGCTAAATGATACTCATGTATCCTGGTCTGTTCTGATGATGGCACATTTAAAATGTTGTTAGAAACATTGTTAGAAATGTTTTTAGGGCAAAGAGGACACAAAAATGAATCAAGGATAAAATGTGCTGTGGTGAGGGCATTAAGGAGCTCTAGCTTATTGAAAGGAATACAGATGTCATTGAATTACAATGTTAATTGTCTTTATAGGGAGAGAGAGATGGACAGTAAAAGAGCTTTTCAGTCTAGTAGAGAAGAATGATGTCCTTCTAGTTAAAAATTAACTAGATGTTTTGTTGTTTTGTTTTGGGTGTTTTTTTAATTGTATTTTTAAAGTTAACAGCTTTCGGATCCCTTATCTGCATAATGGGCTTCAAGGTAAACTTTATCAATATCTTGGACAACCTCGCAATAATCTTGAGTAGTTTTAGATTTTCTCCAAAGTGCTTAAGTAATCATAGGATCACAGAATGGTATGGAGTTGGAAGGGACCTCTGGAGATCATCTAGTCCAACCCCCTTGCCAAAGCAGGTCCTCCTAGAGCAGGTTGCACAGGAACTTGTACAGGTGGGTTTTAAATGTCGGAGACTCCACCACCTCTCTGGGCAGCCTATTCCAGTGCTTTACCCCCCTCAAAGTGAAGAAATCCCTCCTCATGTTTAGATGGAACTTCTTATGTACAAGTTTGTGCCCATTTCCTCCTGTCCTCTCACTGGGCAGCACTGAAAAAAGACCGTCCCCTTCCTCCTGACACCCACCCTTTAAGCATTTATAGGTGTTGATCAGATCCCCCCTCAGCCTTCTCTTCTCCAGACTACAAAGTCCCAAGTCTCTCAGCATTTCCTTGTAAGAGAGATGCTCCAGGCCTCTAATCATCTTTGTGGCCCACTGCTGTACCCTCTACAGCAGTTTCCTGTACTTCCTGAACTGTGAATCTCCATTGTTTCTCTATTTTGTTTATAAGTCCAGTTTTTTGTAAGGATATAGCAGCCAGTAGCTTTATTTGTCCCATATTTCCTGCAGAAAGAGTTGTCTAAGTGAAAAAAATAAACCTCAGCCTGTTGTTCCTCTTTCACCCCAAATCTTAAAAGAATAGTTTTGGGTGTT
>VXBJ01001710.1:231477-310335 GCA_013400055.1 Nycticryphes semicollaris
TTTTTTTTGTCCTTTTGCCTAAAAATTGCCCAGTCTCTAGCAGTGTTCTTCCAGACTGCCTAAAAAGCAAGTGTAGATTAGGTGTGTAGATGAGGTGTGCAGCTGGCCTGAACTGGTTTTGAAATTGAGCTTTTTGGCTGCCTTGTGGTAAATTTCTTTCCTGCCTAGGGCTTATTTTTCTTACCCTTCGCTGATTGCATCATGAAGTATCACCAGAAAAAACCTGAGTGTATCTGTGTTTTTTTGCAGTGCCTTTCCTACAGAAAGGGCCCAAACTAGCACAGTGGCTCATGTGAATAATAGTTGGGAAATGCTCTATCCTCACAGTACACAAGGTAGTATATTGGCACCAAAATGATATTATGACCCTGATACCACTGAACTGTTTGAATAAAAGGGGAATTGGACTTGAGTGTATCATGCAAAGGAGAGGGATCATAGGCTTGTATGTGTCTGTCTCTTTGTATTCAGTCCTTTCCCTTTGATAGGAAAAATTTCTCTGGCAGACTCGTTTTGTAGGTGGAGGTCCAGGTGCAGTGCGATGCTGGGAGAAATAACTGGGCTTGTTTTATTCAGAACATAAGATATAGCACTACTACTGGGTTTTGTGGGGTTTATAGTTTATTCAATAGGACTAACAACACAACACAGTAGCTGCAGGATGGGCTTTGGCATGTAACAGGGAGTTCTATCACATATTTTTCTCCTCTTTTTTCCACAGTTGTTTGAGACCTGCTATCATAGCACAATCCCCCCTTTGAACACAATGATGAATGTGAACATATCTCTGACTTTTCCTTTGCTCTGGCATTTCTCTGGGGAAGAGGACAAGCAAGAGGTAGTGTGTCCTGGTTCCGTAACTTTCTTGCCTGCCTTACTAGAGCAAATGGCCAAGCATAGCTAGACAGCTGGCTAAGAGACAGGGCAGGATTTAGATAGAGAAACAGGAGGTTGGTGACAGAGGGAGAGGTGTAGCAGTGAAAGGTTGGGCTTCACCAGACTATATATTAAGTGCAGAATTGGTAATAGTATTTATGTCAGGAATAATTATGTCGTTTTGGCTTGCATTTTGTAGAAGCCCAGTAAAACCAGTATCAATACCAAACAAAAAAAGACCCAAACCAGTCAACAAACTGAGATTCAGCAGAGACCTTCTAGATAAGTGGATGCTTTCAGCTATCTACTCCTGCTCTAACTGGCTACAGAATTCCTGTAAGGAATATATACAGTATGAAGCATATTTGAGAATAGGCTTAAACTGAGAAACAAGGTGAAACAAATCCTGGCTGTCTTTTAGATGTTTTGATGCCTTGTGTCACACCAGAAGCCCAGGCTTTCTTCTACTTTTGGCCAAATTACTCTTCTTTTCAAGTACAAGAGGTATGGAAAGAGCTGTGTTCCAGTAAATAGTCTATATGTCTGTACTGACATTTGGGGAAAGTCTACAGAAGTGTAATTACTTCTTTTTCACGCTCACTTTCTTAACCTTGAAGAGTCAATAGATAATATCATTTTACAGCATATTTTTACTGTGAGGATAGTATTTGTTGTATAGTGTGTACTGTGAGAAGCTGTACTTTTTTTCATTTAAAATCTGCAAAACTTGCAGTTACTGCATCAATACATTTTTGCTATAATGGCCAAAATGTTTCTTAAATTTATTTTTCTCAGATTTTTTTTTTTTAATGAGAAACTTTTCGGATCAAAATTTATGTAGAATTAATTGCCTGCAAAAATGACAAGTCTTGTACTCAGTGTTTTATGAGAATGTTATATTCTTAACAAGGATACTAAGGATTAAAATTGTTCTGACACACAAGTTTAATGAGCGGAAAAAAATCCACTTCTGATCAATTTAGACTCTAATGGAAAGAGTAATAGCAATAAGAAAACCAAAAACCATGGCCCCTTTTGCAATTATGTTTAAATGCTTAGATATTCATTACCTCTGAAAATGCTTTAAAAAAAATGCTCTGGGTATTGCCTTAGACTGTTAAGCAACATTATTGATTGAAGGACAATCTCTGTATAGTATAAAATCCAACGGCAGCTGCTTTTGCTCTAAAAAAAAAATGCATATAACTATAGCCGCTCCTATCAGAGTGCAAGAATTAATTGCATCTCTTGTGTTTCTAACTCATTAGCCACTATTGAGAGCATATTGCGACAGAGTCTGTATCGCCATACAGCCACGAGCCTGGCTGCCATTGGCACTGGGGACTGGAAGCAGAAGGGGAAAGAGAGAGAGAGTGGGGCTGGGAATTACAGTGTCTCATCTGCTCAGGTCATTCAGTGCCTTGCAAGTTTAATCAGGCTTTCTTCATCCTCCATTACACTCATTAGGTCCTGTTAGGTTGGTGCTCAATGTTGATCTGTATCTTGGTCAAGACAATTGTTGCTGATTAACTATAATTACCAGTAATGGTCCCAACCTGCTTTCAAGCAGGCTGTTGCTGTCATCTTGTCCAGGCCCCTGCTCTGTGATGAGTGGCTCAGGCCTGCTAACTGTTTGCTTGCTGTTTGAACCAACAAGTTGCTTCTTGTGTGGGCTCATCCCCTCGCTCTTATACTTGCCATCTACAAATGTCCCAGCTCGGCTTCAGGTATGTAAAAATGTAAAGGTAAAGAAAACAGGAATGACTGGTATGGGGAGGGGGGAGCAGGAGAAGCAAAGAAACAAAAATTAAAAACAAAATAGGACAAATAACTAAGGATTACAAAGGTTATCAAGCTTAATGCTATCAAAAGAAAGCAATACTTCGTGCTTTGCTATTCAAAGTAATAAATTACAAACAAGGGCCCAATCTCAAAATGGGCTCTTGTGTGAATAATCTTTGAGTCAGCTCTCCTACTTATTTCCATTGGATTATTTTGGAATAGCTCTCTTTAGGATCAGACCTTTTCTGTGGCAAATGTTGTTTAAAGCAATTTTAACTTTGTGGATGGTTTTCTGGTTAGCCTTATGAAAGTCTCTATATGTTACTCTTCACAAAGATCATAAATAATCATGAACTGAGTCAGAATTTATAGTTAATTGTGGTATGAATGCCAAGGTCATGTAAATGTTTATGTTCCCAATTCATAGTTACAAATAATGCCTGCTAGATTTCCAGCTGACTCTAACTGCAAATAATTTGGGGAATGAAACTGAACCCTAGTTATTTATGTCTCTCTTCTGCAGGCATCAAAAGAATTATTATCTTAAAACAAAAACAACCAAAAAAAGCATTAGCAGAGCTTGGACATAAGGGCAGTGAGTAATGCTGCCCTAAGCAGCTAGCGTAAATGGGTAAAACTGAGCTATGCTCATAAAGCCCAGAATTTAAGCGTGCACCTGATACTGCATCTTGGGGGCCAAATTCAGTTAATTGTACCTAGAGGGCAAACGCTCTCTTGTGGTAGCAGATCTTGTGTTGAGATGAGCAGTGTGGATGGTGTAAGCGCAAACCCTCACAGCCAGTGCTGGTCAGATACAAACCACCTTCAGAGTCTGAGCTGTATTTAATATAGCCCTGTGCTTGAAGTAAGCAACTCCAGGAGGAGGGGTGGTGGCAGCACAAGCTGATGTGGTCTTGTAACTCCCAGGTAGAATCTTGCTCATGCCTGGCCTGCCTGTGTTGTGAAGGTAGAGACAGATATATACCAGCATGCACTGGCACGTACCTGGTAGATCTAATGTGGGCAAGAACTGGGGATACTGGTGTTTGATACTGACTGCAGCACCTCCATTATGTGTGCTTCCAGGTTATACTCAGGACTGCGGACTTAGTGCGATCTTCAAAAGACTAATTTAAGGCAATAAATTTATGAGGAGGCAGGATATGGTGAAGTAGTCCCAATATTTATATAGTTTCTCAACATGTATCTTAAACAAAAACTCTCCTTGAGGATAAAAGAAAGCTATTTTGGTTGCAAAGATAAATGCTGGAATGTTGCATCTGTTTGTCCGCCATTAAGTGCATTGGGAGGTGCTCTCACTCAAATTAGCGGATAAGGCAAGGAAAATTAATATTCTCATGTAATTAAAGAATATATGATAGTTTTCACACACACATATACACACATATATACATAAAATTGGAATTAGAACTGACTGGCAGTTCTAAACATGGTATTTTTTACTTTCAAATGCTCAATTTTGCATCCTAAGTAATTATTTTCTGATATATTAATCATTCACCATGCTACACTTACAGAAAGAAAAAATAAATTATTTCTGCTACTTTAGCAGACTTAACTATGGACACAATTTAACTGAAGTTTCTAAGCTACCTCATTTGATTGATACCAGCATGCATCCAGAGGAGTTGCCATTTTTAAAGATGAGTGTGTTCCTACCATGAGAATGCCTCTTGTGTTTTCTTCATTATGTGGCAAGACTTAATGGCAGTCCCTAGTGGTTTACAGCTATTTTACGTCTCTGCAAGAGATGCATATCTCTGACTGCAGCAAAATACAAGAAGTTTGTTTGCTTCTTAAGTAAACATCTGCAAAATATTATTTTTCTCTAGCACGTATAGTGCGTTTAATGGGTCTGATTAATTGCAATAGCACCCATTATCTGCTCAGTCCTGGGATGAGCTAGATAGCTTTCTTCTACGTAGCTTTCCTTGAAACACAAGCAACTCAAATTTCATCATAAAAGTATCTTTTATACTACACTAAAAAACCTCCAATGTATAATACACAGGAGGCTTATCTATATTTATGTACTGTAGTCATACTTGTATAAACAAAAACTTACTGAATAAATGCATGTGTTACACTTCCGGCAGTATTTATGGTCCTAATGCATATATACTTTCAGAATCTTCACATTTATATACCCAGATATTTGTGTGTGATGTGTATGTGTTTTATAGATGCAGACGTAAAACGCACTACGTGCTCTGTGTAGTTTAATTTTTCTGTCAAGTGCTTTTATTCCTTCTTAAAGTGAATATTTGGCCTGGAAAATTAAGTCAATTCCTAGGCAAGAAATCAAAATTTTTAGTATAAAGAATTTTAATGGACACAATAAACAGTAAATATATTTTTAAATATACATTGTGACTGTCAAATTACAGTTCATCAAGATAGGCCAATATTTTTTTTAAATGTTGGCAATACCTTTAAAGATAATTTTTTTTTATATGCTTATATATATAAAAGGCCTGTATATGTAAAAGATATATTTATTTTTTTAATCTCAAAATCACTAAGTCTCTTTGCAGTTTCTGGAAGGAAATGGAGACTGTTGGCCAGGAAATCATATCCCAGAAAGATCACGTTCTTGTGACAATTTATCATGGAAAAAGCTGTGTCTTTCAATTGAGATGTAAAGCTGTGGTCTTGCTCTTTGTGGTCACTGAAGATGCTTGGGGATTCTTTTGCTATCTCTCGCAAGAAAAGGGTTATTAGCCCCTGAAGTCTTGGTTAAATTCCAGTTTTAATAACTATATTTTACCTACATAGTTCCCACTGTATCTTCAGGTGGATTGTGGACATTTCTTCACTTCCTGTCATAAACCATTCTGTAGTGTTGCTGCGCACTCTGTAACAGCTGCTGTGCTACTCGACTACTGTTCAGTGCTTCTCCCCAAACTTCCGACCCTCTTTATTTATTCTTACATCATCTTTTTGTTGAGTTTTTACCAGTTTTTCAAACAGCACATATTAGAAACCATTACCAAATGGGAATTAATACAAAAGCTCAACATACTATTTTCCAGTTTCATCTTTTATATTGCTTGGCACTCTACCTTTGGCCTACCAAAGACTTCAAACAATATTAGAAGCAAACAATACAGATTTTAGGGGCTCCCGCTTTCTCTGTGAGTCTTATCCATTAGTGATAATTGGGAATTAAACAGCAATTAAGTGCATTTCAGACAGGCTGCACCCATGTAGCGTCACTGCCACTCCTCTTGAATGTGGAGCACTTAACTCTCTTGCAGAAAAAGCTGAGGCAACAGGGCAGAGGGAGGGTGTTAGCTGATTACCATTTTTTTTCCTCCCTTTGCCCACCAAAATAATAATATCTTACTGGAGTTTTGGTCAAAAGATATTTGGGACTTTTGCTTTTTTGCAAAAGTTTCGGGGATCTTGTTGAGAGAAACTATGTTTATTGGTTACACTTTTTCTCCAGTGATTTAATACTTGATTGACCTGGATTTTTTTTATATTTTTTGCTGTCCATTAACCTGATCTTCTTAGTTCGTATGTGTTCTTGTCTTTTATTAAATAGCCAGAGCAGTATCGTTTTCTGTTTAGGATTGACTGACAGTGGAATATTCTGGCTAAGAGCTATCGAGTCAAACCACAGACCGAGACACTGTACAGACTGTACATCCTCGGAGTCTGCCAGCAGACGGTTCCTTGCAAAATATTACAAAGTCTAACTATGAATTCTGGAATAACACTTTCTTGGCTATTTGTAAAGGCAATGTGGAGTATAGTGAGTAGGCTTACATTTCTTGTCAGAAAACCATAATCCAAGACTTTTGTGTCGATACGTGAAAACCTTTGTTATGATTATTTGTCGACAGTTGTTGTGCATGTAAGAAGTGTGTGCTTTTATTCATCAGCATACTCTGTGCTTGTGCATCCTTTGGGCCTTGTTGTTCCCAATTTGACAAAGTAGGGAAGGCAGGAAACGGCAATGTTTTCCTTGCAGTGGCAGTGCATGGACGCTGCTTTCTGAGTGGTCACCTCCTCGCTTGTGACAAAACAGCACCTGCATGACTTGTACCTGCACCAGACAGAACTCCAGTGACCATCCTCGGGATGGGCAATACTCTGAGGCAAAGGAATAAATGTGAGGAATATAAGAATAGAAAAAGTGTAGCTGTTTTTGCAGGGGGGGTAGTGTGTTGGGAGAGCTGCTGTGGGGTAACAGGCTCGTTCCGTGTTCAGTCCAGACCCCTGCTATGCCTCTGGAAGGACAGGGTGGCAGCAGCTGAGAGCCCCCTCTAAGTGACAGCTCACCAAATTGTTAGGCTTGCCCCTTCACAAGCCAGTTTTACCTATGGGTTATTTTGCAGGAATTTAAGTTAAAGCAATGCAGAGACGGAAAACTCTGTAAACGTGTAACTATTTTTACTAGTAGCATTGCTCTATGTCATCAGAAGCCTGCAATATGGCCTAAACCAAACTTACATACCAAAAGTGAACAAACTTGAATTACACGTTAAGAGCTCCCATTTCCTTATTATTATCCCTAAATAAATACTGTTGGGACTGGTTGTTAGCCATCACGTTGAAGAACTTATCATTGGTGCTGTTTGACACTGCAAGTTGCAAGTAAGTACTTTGTCTTGTAAAGAAAGTGTTTTGTAAAAAAACCAAGATAACGCATGAGCACCACTGTGAAAAATGTGTTACCCCACGTCTTTGATCTCAATCCTACTGCTACTGAGAAAAAAAAAACAACCCACCCTCTTTTCTGTCTATACTTAAATATTTATCTTCTTCTGAAATGGTAGATTTCACTTTATTTCCATCAATTTTGCCGTGGTGATCTTGTTTCTCGTCTGAGTCTTGTTATTTTTGGGGTGTGGTGTATTTTTTTTTTTTTAATTATTTTGTGTACCTCCATGCGTACTTAAGGGCGTTGTTACAACCGTGTATGACCCATTAAGGGCCCAGCCCGCCCTTATGCGCTGGAGATGGAAGTTTAAAGCTCGTTTCCGAAGCCCGGGGCCTGTGGAAGGAGTCAGTGCTTCGGCGGCCGCCCGCTCCCCCTCAGCCCGACCGGGCCCTGCCCGCGGCGCTCGCCATTTTCCGGCATTCCGCAAGCGGGTGCTGCCATCTAGTGCCACGGACCGGGCTGCGCCCCGGCGGGCACCGCTGCGGAGGCGGCGGGAGTAAATCGCCGCCAAACCGGGAAGCGAGCCTAAGCTGTTTGGTGCCCTTTCTCCCTGCGGGCCGATGCGCGGCCTGACATAGATACACCCCGAGGGGAGGCGAGCGCCTGCGGGCGCAGCGGGCTCTGAGGCGGCTCTGCCCCGTGCACGCTGCCCTGACGCCTGCCCGGTCCCTAACCGTCTCCCGGGTCCTTCCGTCGCCCGAAATGTCTCCCCCGAGTGACTTGTGACCGGGCATGCACCGGCGTCCCGTCCGCCGCCTCGGGCGCGCCGGGACTCCGGATCGGGAAAGGCTCGCTCAGGGCCGTGTTGGTGGGAGCTGTGTCCTCAGGGATCTCCGGGAAGGTTCCCGGTATAGGATTGTCAAAGGCGAAGCCTCGAGGTTCTGTTAATTTTTCTTTTTTAATTTTTTTGTTTGTTTTTTGGTAGTGCGGTCTTTATTCCTGTGTTGGATCTTCATATTGTAGGGTGCTTTTGATTTTTTAAAGCTTTTTGTTGGGTAGTATCAGTCTGACGCTCGTGTATTTTTAGCAACAAAGAAAAAAAGTGATTAGAAAGCCTGGCATAAATAGAGGCATTCTATAATTTGCATTTTAGGGTAGGGAAGTGGGATTTAGTTTTATTTCGATTCAGAAACTTGAAGCATCAGGATGGTCCCAGCAATGACAACTAAAACATTAATATAACTAAATCAAAAAAAGAAATGTTTTCCACTTAGTCAAAGTGAATGACGCACAGGAAAGAAATTCTGAAAACTAAATAACTTCAGCATTAGTTTATTGTAACTTCAGAATGTGATTCCTAAGTCAAGAAATAAGTACATGGTGCTAGTTTTTACACATATGTAATTAACGTCACACTTATTGATGAAGCGGCAAGCATGCTTAACTTTGAGGTGCTGCATCTTAGTCTTACGCTGACACTTTTATCTGAGGGCCTCTGATCCCCATGGACAGGCTTAAAAAGAAAAAAAAAATAAATGTATTTTCTTGGATACATGCAGCTGCAGTCTTCTCTAATATCCTGCTCTCCTGGATCTCCAATGAGAACAGAGAGAAGAGTTTTGTCCTTGATATTTAAAGCAACAAAACCAGTCTTCCCATCATAAACACTGAAGTACATTTTTTTCCCTTTAAAAAAAAAAAGGATTTTGAAGGTGGGAAATATGTGGCACTGAATACTTTGTAGCATGGCTTTTTGAGGGCTAAGAAACGAGTTGCAAGAGGGTCTTTTTAAGTATTTCTCTTCAAATTTAATATCTACTGTGGGATGTTTTTGTGAAATTTCAGGAAACTACTCTGATCTCATCTTAATCTCTCCTCTCTCTTTTGCAGATCCTGTGCTGGAGAGCAGATAGACAAGAAACCAGAGGAAGGTCAAAGAGTAAGATTTTAGAGAGAAGAGGCATCACCTGGGGTAAGTGAAGGGCAATAATGGGGGAAGGATGAAGTTAGTCAGCACGACACAGATGTGTCCACTTGGAAGATCTTCCCACTGCACTGTGTGAGCCTCTTAAAAGCAAAATCCAGACAGAGTCTGTCTCTCTATAAATCTTCCCCCCCTTTCCATTACTAGTTGGGTATTGTTGGCTCTAAGCCACCTGATTTTACTATGATTTATTAACTGCTATGCATTATATATGAGATTCAGGTTTACTGAAGAGTTACCCTTATGGTCAGCATTGCATACAAATCAGCTACTGTTAGAGAGGTTTATTGCATCTTTTTTATGCGGCTAGGAGTTTTGTTAGCCAGTGTTAAAATGTGTGACTTGTAAAACAATGCCTAAAAAAAAAAAAATAATACTCATCTGTATTTCACGTGGTGCATATTTTACATGAAGTGCATCATATAGCCCTGCTTGGGTTATGATCTTTACTAAAAATGTAAGTTCTTGGGGAGCAATGGGATGGATTTATTTTTCACAAAATTCCTAATGAACATAAAAAGTTAGGGAAATTGGTGTTTTGTATGAAAATAGAAACATGTGAAAGAATGAAATAGGGGTTAAAATGTTCTCTTTTTTTTTTTTTTTTTTTGTGGAAATATGACTTACAAAAGTATCTGTGATTTAAATGATAATATGGCACATTAAAGAGATGCTGCTGCACGAAGAAGTTATGCTGTTGTGCGTTGCTTGCTGCTGCTGTTTCTTGTATTGCCTGGTGGAAGCTCTGCAGGAGAGTTTGGCTTTTGGTCATACCCTTGTCTGTGGTTATTCCAGTGATGACCAGTGTCTCCATTTCAACACTGAGTATTGCTTTATGGTATCTGCTTTTCATTTTCTACATGCAGATTAGTTGTGCTCTAAAGATGAGTAAGTAAGTCTAGAGAGAGGGGAAAAAAAAGGTTTATTTTAAACTCATTATAAAATAATAAAAAAATGGGACCATGTTTCATCAGTTTGGGAATTTTGTGCAAAAGGTAGGAGAATAGAGCGGGAAGATGAAATAGATTGTGCCTTTTTAAATAAAACAATATAGCAAGTTGTAGAGGCAGAAATGACCATTGCAATGTCAAAAGGACAAGGAGGCGATAAAAGGTGGAATATGGGGTTTCACCATGTCTGAAATTTTGTTCCTATATTCAAACCACAAGAATTGCAATCTGTTTCAGACTGACATGTCTTATTAAGTGTTTGTAAAGAAAGGAGTTATTGTTAGGTAAAAACCTTATGTACTAAACTAAAGTAAATATTTCTGATTTAATTTCCTTTTGAAAGATACTTCTAACAAACTACAGAAATGTTTATATACGTTATCCTTTTATGTAAGTTTTTCTTATATTACTTTGTATTATTTTTTTATTTATTTAATAGTGGAAAAAAATGGAAGGAATTAGTGACTTGAATTAACTTTTTACCAAATTATATTGCAAATTTAGACACTCTTCCTAGAAGGCAGTTTGTAGGGAGCCATGTTATGAGAATACAAAAGACAGGAAAATTATTCTTGCTTCTCAGGATATTAATTTAGTATCGTTTTATGTGTTCCACAGTCGAATAGCCTGAAAGCTTCTGGCAATGTATGCATGAGTCTCCTATCACTATTTACTCACAGTAGGCTGTTTGGGCTTTTATTCTTCTTTTTTCACAAAGGAATTAAACAGTGTATTGGAAGAGAAAACTTTGTGGGAGCTCCGCGATGTTGTCCCATTATAGATATTTAACCAGACAGAGGTCACCCAGAAAAGACTTCAGATTACGTTTTCGGACTTGTTTTGAGTTATGTTATTTAGGACATTTTATAAATAATACAGGCTTCTACATTTGAAATACATTTGAAAATGTATCCTCAGCACTGTCTTCAGATGCATGAGGCATTTATTTTATATACATATGAAACTGAAGATACAAAACCAAAACAAAACAAGGGAGGAATTGAGTTTGTCTTACTGCAGGGCTAATGTTGAAACACATTTTGTTTCTCTCGTTGACACTTGGAACTGGCCCAAGGTCCCCTATCTTTGGCAAAGGAGACACAGTGTTCTACAGAAAAAAAACCTAATTAAACTGAGTGCTACTGTGGTAAGGGCATTTAGAAATTCACAGTATTCAAGCACCCAAAACAAAGCATTGGTTTTCAGCTTTCGCATCTGTTCTTGATAACACGCTGCATAAGTTTTTGTCTGATATCTTTTTTTTTTTTTGAGAACTGTGGTGTTGTAAGAAGCCAAAAACAAGGCGATGTTTAGTGGTAGCATATAACCCCATTATATGTCTCTGTTTCTATTTCTTTTTGACGAGTTCTGTAAAATAATACACTCTCATAAGTGAAAATTGTTGAAGAGAAATCAGAAAAATAAAAATGAAACCTCTAGCAGATGACTAGTATGACATTATTAGCCATTGGAATGATATTGCTTCATGAAATCACGGCACTGAGGCAATGTTTTGACTGACTTTTTTCAGTTTCCTGTGTGACACAGCAAAAGTTTCATGGCTCCCTACATTGGCGTTTCAAATGCTCCTTGTCAAAGTTAGCGAAAACATAGCAATCTCTTGCGCCCATGACATTTGAGTATAAAAGGCAAAGCAACGCACCAGTTCATCTCTAATCTACTTGCAGTCCTTATAAACCCATTTGTATGTTTTTGTGCTTTATCAGTGCCAAAGAGTAGAAAAAGATCCCTACTGAAATATACTGAAAAGAACATTTTGAGGATAGCTCTTGGATTACTAGAAACCTACTAGCTGTGCTGTGAGAATTGAAATGTGTATCTGTATTTTTTGAATGTATTATACAATTATTAGTGTGTTATTGACTGAACGGGACAAAAAAAGGAATGAATAGGTAAACATTATAATATTGATATATAACTGATTGTACTTATATTGAGTATATAGTTTTCAGCTCAGAACATAATTGTGAAGTGTTCCAAGATAATCTGAAGACATGGTGCTTTTTTAAGGCAAAGATATTGGCATCTGATACAGTGATCTTGTGCCATGTTGTCATCAGAGAGGTTACTATGTAGCAACAGTTCAATATCATCCTTTGGACTTTTCTGATAGACCACTTAACTATCTCAGCTTTTCCAGTGATCATCTCATTTATCTAGGATTATTGCAGTGAATTTACTGTTTGGTTTTCTTCCAGAACTGAAATGTCAAGTCCGGTGTCATGTATGCAGTAGCTTTGTGCTATGAGAGCTCAACAGATCCACCAAAAGCTGCTAGTAGTTGATCTTTGGATAGAGCTAGAAATAAATAAATCCTCTTTAGCAGATCAATATTCATCCCATTTAATGCTTGATGTGAAACTTGTGGATTTGAAGTAGTAATGCTGATGTACAGCTAATCGTTGAAATGGGCATTAGGGCTTTTATAGCATGGCAACATATTGTCAGACAGGAAGGAGGAAAGTGGTGAGTGCATCCTAAGGGGGAAAAAAAAAACCTCTGTAACAATATGTAATTTAATGCACATTTGTAATCCACACAGTGTCCTACATTGCAATGATTTGCTAGGTTACAGACTAATACTGTATATCTAATGTTTATTCCAGGGGTTTACTTAGTAAAGCAGATGATTTCTCCTTCAGTGGGTCTTTCAGTACAAATATAATCACAGAGTCGAATTTCAAGACCTAATTTTCCTCTTTCATACTCTTCTCTCAACTTATCTGTCCAACTGTAGGCAAGTACATGAAGTGTGCTGTTCCCCTAGTACAGAATATATATATATATATATATCTAGTATTGAACATGTATATGTCAGCATGTATACCTGCTTATTAAATTTCTGTCTAGAATTTGTATTATGTGTATTTCAGAGAAACAGGAGGAGAATTTCCAGAGAAAGGATCAAAAAGTGTTTTCTTTTGAAAAAGTTTTGTGTGTTGGGGTTTTTTTTGGTTGGTTTGTTGGGTTTTTTAAGATGTGATTTAAAGATTTTTTTTCTTCTCTTTAGTCTGCTGTAGTAATTAAATACTTAATGTCATTATCTTCTTTCTTTAGATGAATAGATAAAAAGTCTTGTTAGGTAAATAACTATACTAGAGCAGATAAAGATAGTACTGGCAAACATGAAGAAAGCTGAGGGTTGAATTTTCTTTTGTACCAAAACTATACTCTGATCTTTGTCTTAGTGGCACTGTAAATGGCTTTGTAATATTTTGCCACAGTATGCCCTGGCTTTCAAGTTCAGCTGCAGAGTTTCCAGATTCTGTACTGGCCTCCATATAGCTTCTTTAAACATTAATGATGGACTGTTACTGTAAGATGATGCAAGCAAAATGAGCCTCTCTGGCAGACCTCAGTCCTTTGGCAGTTGCAGGAAATATCCTATTTCTTTTTCATCAGACAGAAAGACTTACACAAAATTGACGTCTTGTTATCTTTAAAGGTGAAGCAAAAAATGCTTTCATACTCCACTTATATAAAAGATACTTGTATAAAACACACATCTATGAATAATATGCAACATGAGTACATTTGTATGTATCATTACATCTTTTGCTATTATCATTAGCTGTTTTGCTAAGGAGTACTTTAATCTTCAAGGAATGTGTAGAGAAATACCTGCTGATGCAAAGCCTAGCGGACTTCTATCCCTCTGAATAGAAGGTAAAGGACAGTAAGGCTGTTACCTTCCTTTATAATAGAAAATCTATATTCCTTTTAATAAGTCTTTCCTGCGCGACTTTGGTTTGTAGTGGATCCAAGTTTGTGCAAAAAAGGATGTGGGAGACAGTAGGGAGGATTAAGTTTATCTACAAAACAGTAAATCACTGGGAAGGAAAGAAATGTCTAGCTGTATTTCATGCCATAGAAGGGAGATGGTTTGGAGGGCATAGGTAGTCACAGAGTGGGAACTTTGTAGGTTGCTTTATCCTCTATTGGTGAGGGTTAAATAGTCTGGTTAGATCTGTGCTTCTAATCCTGCTCTAGTGTCCGTACTAAAAAGTGGTATGGGCAACAGGTGTTCCCTGTGTTGTGAGGAAGGAATGCTGATCAGATTTTCTCATACTCATCAACTGTTTTTTTTCTGCTACCTTCTTACATTACATGCATTACATACATGTTCCCTGCTAAGAAGATGCAATCAAAAGTAACGCCATTCTATTTATAAGCTTAAAACCAAGAATAACTGCTTTCCTTCCTATCAAAAAGCAAGAACTGTACTGCCATGGGAGCTAAAGAGAATGTTCTAGGTTTCAAATGCTGTATTGAGGAAGCAGAACTCTGTCTTGGCATGCTATTTAAAAAAAAACCAACCAACCAAACAACACAACACCCCTCTCTTCCCCCCCAAACAAATCCTCAAAACAAACTGACCAACACCCTACCACCCTCCCTTTATTGTTGTCACACCGTATATTGATATAAAGGAAGTGTGTGCTTATTTGGCAGTTGGGTGTGGAAATGAATGGTCTGGTCAATGCCCTCTTGTCAGGCTTTCTTTCTGTAGTGCAAGAGAAGAGTAACTGAGGTTCTCCTATAAAAGCTTACATTGACATCCCATGGACGTTAATGACTTCTGAGGCACTGTGATGCTTTCTATGTTGCATTTATTGGGTGTGGGAAGTTAGCCATGCTGGGGCAAGGATTGCCAGATCAGTGTGCATGAGCAGATAATAATTTCAGAGGAAGTGAGAGATCTGCTGGCCTCCCCATCATAAGAGGTTGCTTTAGCGGGAGTCTCACAGTGACATTCATTTGATTACTTCTATGTAAGGCTTACTTACCTAAACACAGCATGTGAGCTATAGAGGTCATAGTCTGTGCAATGCTTTTTGAAGATTTTGCATCTGTCATTTCTAACAGTGTGAAGTTAAAGTAGGGGACAGGATAGAGGTATAGGTTCACACATCTTCCCTTACAGTGCTGCCCGTGTATACAGATGATGAGTCCTCTGAATCAGTTTAAATTTGCGAACAGGAAATTCTTCAGTGTGTGTGTGAGGGATAGTCAGGTCCTAGATATTTTGATCGGCTTTTAGTTAAGTGTGTTCTTATTAAATATGGTACTCAAACCTGTTAGTCACTACTTCTGTATTTAAATAGATACTGTGAAGAATAATTTTTGAAATAACTTACTGATGATTTTAGCTAAGAAATATAAAATTGTTTGTTTATGGATTTCTAAATCAATTCTTGCTCATAAGGAAAAATAATCAACCCCCTTGTCTTTTGCCGCGCTTTGGAGAAGTTTTAGCTCTGATGATAGAAACCCTTTAGTTTCTTCCCACCGCTGCAAAGAGGTTGGGGTTTCCCACCACTAAGGTCTCAAACCTGATGCTAGAGAAGACCCTTACACTGTATGATGAAGACAAGGAGTAACTAGGATTCTGCACTGATACATAGTTTTTTAAAGATTCTTTGAAGTTCAGCCTGCAGAGCAAATGTTTTGGTATTTTTTTTTAAATGGCTCTTTGCCGAATTTTTTTGGGTTTTTTTCATTCCGCTTTCAGAGCGCATAGGCGGGTTCAGGCAGGAAGTGAAGCCTGAATAGCTAGGCCAAATCCGAAGGGATTAGTTGCAGCAAAAAGCTGCTCTGTGATCCTGAGTTACTTTCTTAGTAGTATGGCAGAAAAAGAAAACACACACATTCTTGTATGTGTCCAGATATTTATGCAAAGCAAATCCAACAGACAGATGGAAAATTAAATCTCCCTGATACGGCATTTAGGAACATTCTTGTCAGTTTAAATGCTGACAGTGTTGTCCTTTTTGGGTTTTAAAAAGCAGGTGATTTTTATGAAGCAAATTCAAAGTTTCTCTAAACCATAGTTTCCAATGACAGCACAGCAATTTTTTTTTTTCTACTGTGGCTTTTGGAAAAGCTTTATGCTTAAAGGGGAAAGTAATACTTTTTGCTTAAGGTAGAAATATAAGGATAAGTTTTCATCTGCTTTGGTGTGGTTTTTGGTTTTTTTCCTTCCTTTTGACTAGTGGCCAGTGAAAGAAGCTTGTCGGAATTATAAAGACCTTAAACATTTCTGTCCAGCTACTTAAGTGAAAAAAGGAAGTCCTGACCCTCTCTTTACATTAATACTGCTTTTCTTTTTTTTTTTTTTTACAGTGTTTTGCATTTATTTTCCTTATAATGAATGTAGAAAAGTACTTGAAGTTAACTTTAGATAATTCTTTATATGGACTAAAGATTATAGATTGATGTTTTTGCATGTAAATGTTTCCCACCCAATTTATCTGAAACTTTAAGGACAAAAATAGCAAGAAAAGACTAAAAGTTTTAGAAAGCTGTTTTAGATAGTTGCCTAAATACCCTTAAACAGAAATAAGGTGAAGGCTTTTTGTGAATATTTGTGACATAAAGTGAAACCTGTTTTGTGGGGTGTGATGCTGCTGTTATTTTTTCCATTACTAAAAAAATAGAGAGAGATTATTTGTTATGTTCTGCCAGTGGGAGATGCTGCTTCTTTGTACTGTGCAAGATGTGCAGGTGTGAAGTGAACAACCAGAGAGGTTTCACAATTAGCACTGATTATAAAGACTTTATTTTAAGTTTCCTGCACCACACTGCCCAAGTGTCATTCTTAGTAAAACCTGTAAGAATAAGACATGGTTTGGAACGACCAGCTCATGTAGAATATCAGCTAACCACCGTTTTTTGCTGAAGATCTTTTAAGCTCTTTTAGTATAGCCAAGTTACTATTTATTTTTTTTTCACAGTCCAAAGAAGACATCTGCTATGTAAACGATTGCATATGATACCGTATCAGTGTCTCAAATAATTATCTCATATTTAGATATCTAGTGTTGAGGCCGGGAGACTGAACTGTCACTGAAGAGCAGAAAAGAGAATTTGTGATATACGGGAAGCGAGTCGGAGTCCTCTCTTCCCTCCTCCTTAGCAAAAGGTAAATGGCAACGGAGTGGGGTTTTTTTGCCTTCTGAAACCAAAAAGAACAGCAGAGGGAGCCCCTGCATGGCTTAAATCGTCTGGCTTAAAGAAAACGGAGCAAGTGCTTGCACAGGGTGACAAATCTTTGCCGCCCTCTTTTGAGACTTCGGCGTAAAGCAGTAGTTCCTGAAGGCACCTACGGGAGTGGCCGTCCCCAAAATGCCTCCCTTCCCTATACCAGAGCAGGCAGGTGCTGCTGCTGACAGTCTGCAGGGACAGCCAACAGGATGGTCACAGCTTGGGGCTCAATGTTACCTGCAAAATGCCGTTATGGATCACTAGGATATTTGTTTAATTAGTCTTCTAATTAGATTTGAATGTGTGATTTGTCATACACACATGTTTTTATTTATAGATAGATATCTATATATATCTCTAATGTGCTAAGAAAATGTTAACCCTATGTATATCAGTACATAGAATTCTGTCTTTAAGGCATCTGTCTTCTGTCAGCATCCTTTGCAGTCATTAGATATTTTCCACCAATGTCGTGTTGCACTGCATTCTCACAAGCAGTTTAAACCGAAATATGCTGTTTGCTTCACCTTTTGGATGATTTTTGTAAGCATTTGATTGAACATGACAGGCATACTAATGCAAACCTGAGAAGCGGATCTGGAACCGAAATATCCAGAAGTTTCAGTCTTTAAAGATATGTTGGAACAGCCTTAATTTTTTTCTTCTGATTCATAGAAAAAATTAGTGTGCTGTTTAAGAGACTCAAATACACTTTAGTTGTAGCTGATCAATTATTTGTTGACAAGCATTTTCTATTGCAGAATGATTCATCAATCTATATACCCTTATCTTAATTTATTTATTTTGAGATGGAGTATTTTGGGTTCATAACAGGCCTTCTGATCAGAGTTGGACATATGAGAACATTGTTACCTAGAGACGCTCCCCTGTCTAGAAGAGAAACAAAATCCAAATGTGCCAATAAATACTAATGGACTATTACTTTGGTCTTTATTCTTTCTCCCTCCTAAAATGTTTGAAAGGACTTCAACTTGTGTGTTTTGGGGGAAATTGTTAAAGTATTAAAAACTTGCTAGGAATGCAAAACAACTGCTTCTCCCAGTGAATATATAATGATAATGAAAAATCCTATGTAACCAGCCATTCCTATTAATTGGAGTGAAAAACATAGGGATCTCAAAGACCGTGAAAGCGTTAGGATCGGAATTGTGATGTGATTCCTACACTTGTATCTGCATTTAGTACCTGTTTGGACAGAAACATAGGAGAATGTTTTGTGTGTACAGGTGAGCTTGGGTTTTTTTATGCAGAGGACTATGTCTGTGCAGATCAACCTCCAAGCTGTTCCCTGCAGGCAGGTGCATTCCTGAGCTCCGCAAGCATTGCTACATCTTTCTGTTTAACAGTTTTCATTGCTGTGTGAGCATGGGATTTGCCAGGATCAGAGGTTACTAGCACCTTGCCTTTTCTGCAGTTTCACTGTGGCCTGAGTGAGCCAGTCTTGAAATCTGTCTTTTATTTCTCTTTTGTGTTATTGTTGGTGGGAGATTTATTTCTATCCTGTTCCTGCTGTTGTTATTTTATATAGGCTCCTGCTAGTCTTTTTGTGTTTTTCATTTCCACCCTCAGGTCAATTTAAGTCTTGTGGTTCTAAATCCTCCTTGCTTCAAATGTGAGAGTGTTCACCTCTATCTCTGTCCTGAAACTGTAATTACATCAGAATAATTGTGTAATAATGTAACCAGCATTGGTTGAAGACAGATTTGCTCACTGTCCTGATTTTAACCATCTTAGTTTGGTGTTCTTGTAATCACTTCTAATTTTTTATCTCTGTTGTATTCAGTTGTAGAAATTTACTGTGAGGGTCCAAAATTGTCTGTTAGTCTTTATTTTTCCATCAGTCATTTGTCTCATTTTCGTTCTAAACTTGCCTGTCTGTTGATTTGTGTAAGGCATCTCATTTAGTTAATCTTTGTATTTCATCTTTGTATCTCATAATTTGTACTTTGAATAATACAAATGACATAGGGGACGCTATAAATTGTTGCTTGAATGATTCATTGAGAGTTGATTCCCAAACTGAAGGTGATAGTCCATTTTTGGAGTCATATTTAATACAAGGACCTGTACCTTCAGATGAGTTTGGAATCAACCTATCTGAACTTGTTGCTGTGCTGTATAGCCACCCGCCAGGTCAAAGTAGCATAACTCTCAGCACTACCATATGATCTCTGTGTATCCCTACACCACATGGTGATGTGTCCTGTAGAGATCAAGATGAATAGCTTTCTGTATTCTGTATAATAGTAAGTTATCTAATTCTAGTTCAGGTCTTAGATGTGCTACAGCCATGCGAAATTTTCACCCAACCTAATTAACCATGCTTTCCTCCTTCATTGGAAGTGTCATCAGCTGGGAGCAAACCCACACAGAGATCTTATGTTGGTTCTGCACAAGTGTAACATGATAGAGATTTGTGCATGTTCTTTTGGGATATGAGTAGTCCCAGTGAAGCCAGTGGAACTGTTCATGTGTTTAACATTAAACATGTTTGAAAGATCAAATCCCTGGTGGCCACTTCTGCTCCTGATGAACAAGCAGAAATAAAATCCAGCCTCCATGGCAGAGCTGCAGGACTAGTTAGAGGAAAAAGAAGTAAATGCATATTTTTTTTTCACTGAAGTAGGTGGGCATTTTATAGTTCAAGTGAGTGGGGGAAAAAAAAAAAAAAGTAGCTTTTGTGCAGACCAGAGCTATGAGTAAGACTAGATATTAAGTTAATTTACACAACAATTGCGGACTTATTAGTAGAAATAGTAAATAAAGTTACAAGTCCTGAAAGAAACTTCTGACCCACTCAGTATAATTTCTGCAGCTTTGTCAATTAAATCTTTTCTGACTTTGGAAGCACTGAGGGGACTAAGAAAATAACCCCAGGAATGTATCTACTATATTTTCTTCTTTCATTAGAGAGAAGTAAAGCAAGTCTGTTTCCAGAACTGTATTTCCTTACAGTTCCTTTTGTTTGGTAATTTTTTACTACATTCTAGATGCATTTTAATAGTGATGAGTGTGCCTTATTTCTGGTGTCATTTGTTTGTAATATCCAATTCAATTTCTGTGTGAATGTGGCACCCATCGGTAATTCAGTCATTCTATGAAGTTGTTTGGAAAATGCTTCTTGTTTATCACAAAACGTGCATATGTATATGAAGATCTGTAGAAGTCTGTTCAAAAGGTTACTTGAAAAACTTGTCTATTTCAGCTGCAGTGGCATAGCTTTTCATAAGGCATATCCAGACTTCAAAATATCAATTATGCAGGTTTGCAGGAGAACTATATGAACTATATATGAAGTATGTCATCACCTTAATAAGTGAGATTTTTTCCATATTAGATTTCCTAAAATTTCTAATTATTTTTTGATGCTAAAAAAATGTGGGATGCAAGACTTTCTATCACAATTTAAATAGTTTTGGACAGGTTATACTAAGCCTCAATTGAAAAAATACTACTTTCTATTTCTTACTCCTCTTTAAGCTGCTATACTCAAAATGCATGGAAGTCTCAGTATTAACATTTCTCTGCTATTTGATGATAGAATAGTGTAACCTGATGCACAATGCACCATAAAACACCTCCAATGTTAAAATTAGCATTTTTCTATCACCAGCCATACAGAGAATGTCTTGATGATGGTTCAATAAATATAACTCCTGATGTTATATGACCTTCATTTCCTTAACTGGAAGCTTGACAATTTGCACATCTGTCTCATCTGACCGTAAAGAGTAAGTTTACAAAATGCCAACATCCTAACGTAAGGGTAACATGGGAATGAATTGTTCCAGAAGTGTTTGTCCCATTCCATGTCTTCTCTTGCTATCTTTACATTAATATTTTTTTTAATTATGCATAATACTATGAGTAGATGAGAGGAGAGCAATGGATGTTGTCTACCTGGACTTTAGCAAGGTTTTTGAAACTGTCTCCCATAATATCCTCATAGGTAAACTTAGGAATTGTGGGTTAGACGAGTGGACATTGATGTGGATTGAGAAGTGGCTGAATGGCAGAACTAGGAGGCGGAGAGTCTAGTTGGAGGCCTGTAGCTACCAGTGTTCTCCAGGAATCGGTACTGGGCTCAGTCTTGTTCAATATATTCATCAGTGACCTGGATGAGGGCACAGCATGTATCATCAGCAAACTTGCTGAAGATACAAAACTGGGAGGAGCAGACAATAGACCAGAAGGCTGTGCTGCCATCCAGCAAGACCTGGACAGGCTAGAGAGCTGGGCAGAGAGGAATCTAATGAAGTTCAACAAGGGCAAGTGTAGGGGTCCTGTACCTAGGGAGAAATAACCTCATGCACCAGTACAGGTTAGGGGTTGACCTGCTGGATAGCAGCTCTGCAAAGTATGACATGGGAGTCGTGGTGGACAATAGGATGATCATGAGTCAGCAATGTGCCCTTGTGGCCAAGAAGGCCAATAGTGTCTCGGGGTGCATCAAAAAGCATGTGGAAGCAGGTTGAGGGAGGTTATCCTCCCACTGTACTCTGCCCTAGTGAGGCCACATCTGAAGTACTAGGTCCAGTACTGGACTCCCCTGTTCAAGAAAGACAAGGAATTGCTGGAGAGATACCAGCAGAGGCCTACAAAGATGATCAAGGAAATAGAGCATCTCTCTTATGAGGAAAGGCTGAGAGAACTGGGTCTATTTAGCCTGGAGAAGAGAAAGCTGAGGAGGAGGATCTCATCAATGCTTATAAATACCTAGAGAGTAGGTGTTAACAAGAAGGGGCCAGACTCTTTTCAGCGGTGCCCAGCAGCAGGACAGGGGGCAATGGACACAAACTGGAACACAAGAAATTTTGTCTTTAAGGCTGACAAAGCACTGGAACAGGCTGCCCAGAGGGGTTGTGAAGTCTCCTTCTTTGGAGATACTAAAAACCTGCCTGGACATGATCCTGTCCAAACCTGCTCTAGGTGAACCTGCTTTACCAGGAGCTTTGGACTAGATGCTCTCTAGAGGTCCCTTCCAATCCCTACCATTCTGTGATAACGTATATGTATTCGTAGTTACCCTTACTTGAAAGGAGGTTGTAGTGACGTGGACATTGGTTTCTTCTCCCAGGTAACAAGGATAGGATGAGAGGAAATGACCTCAAGGTGAGCCAGGGGAGGTTTAGGATGGATAATAGGAAACATTTCTTCAGGCATTGGGACAGGCCGCCTAGGGAAATGGGGTCACTGTCCCTGGAGGTATTTAAAAGACATAGATGTGGAACTTAGAGACATGGTTTAGTGGTGGACTTGGCAGTGTTAGATTTATGGTTGGACTTCATATCTGGGGTCTTTTCCAACCCAAATGATTCTGTGTTAAATCTGTATGGCATCACAATTTCCGTAAAAAAATTTCCAGTTATGAGATAAGGCAAAGGAGTAGAAATTATCTGATTTTTTTTTTTCTTTCCATGTATGGACATGTAGTTGTCCTATTTTACAAAACCAAAAATATGTACTTAGGGAAAAGGAAAGGTGTCTTTCCCCTTCCCTCATCCCGATACCCCCACCCCTCTTCTCCCAGTCTTTTGAAGTAGTTAAAGCATCTAGAACAGAAAGGAAGCTTCATACTATGGAGTGGTAAAGTAGCTACATGATTCTTGCTTTGGGCTTCACACCAGTACTGCTAACAGCAGCAGCCTGACTGGTCTTTTCAAGCATGCACACTTGGAGAAATGAAGTATTTCTCTTTTTGGTGTAATCCATTGGAGAAATCAGTCATGCAAGAACAATTTCTGCCCAGAAGATCAGTAGATGAAACAGGCTTGTGGTCAAGGCTTTCATTATTTAATGATTTTTTTTTTCTTATTTTAATCATTATATTTAATGGAATTACCACCCCATTTGTATTCCCAGAAAGAGTGATGTTTATTGCTGCTTTCAATCTCAGTGAAGAAAAATAATCCTGTTTTAAATCAAACACTTGTTTATATGATCTAATAGAAAACACCAGGCTGTATATCAAATTCAAATGGAAAACAGATGTATTAAATTGACAGTAAGAATAAATTTGTCACAGCTATAAATACTTATTGAGGTATATGTTTATATACATATGTGTGAGTATGTATATAATTTTTTTGAGGGTTGGAGGAGAGAACAGAAAAAGATTTCTTTAGAGTATATCACCAAAGGGATGCAGTGTAATTGCTTCAGATTTAAAAAAAGTCTGTTACGACAATATGAAAACAGAGACTAGGCACATATAATTTTTATTTAAGAATCTGAAGATTTAATTTCAGGCTTTGAGTTTTTTAACTCATTTAGTTTAAGTAGTCCAAAATGTGTTTTGCAAAATTTCTCAAGGTACAGAAAAAGCAGTACTTGGGAAAAGATTACATTAAACTGATATTCCCATTCGCATTCTAGTTTGGGAAAGGAGCATCTGTACAATACTTCATACCCAGCGGTCAGTGAGCCTTTTTTGACTTTAGATTGTGAGCTTTTCACCAGGGGAGTTCCCCAGCAATATCTGAACCTTAGCGGTGCTTCTGTACTTGTGGTTTCTCAGCCACAAATTCAGCTAGTTTTGCTGCAGTTCCAATAAAGAGGATCTAAGGAAAGAGAGGGAGGGAATCCTTGTATGAAGAGGTAGGAGAAATATCTGTGATTTCACTCCAATCACTCATGTCGCTTCACGTCCACTGCATGCTGGGGAAGCCTTTACTGACTTTTGACTTTCAAAAGTTGAACTCACTATAAAAATCTGTTCTTTCTCCACTCCAGTTTATGATAGGGTCATTTTTTTTCTATCACCTTTACACTCTGAAGATCTGATGCACATCTTGCTGATAGAATGGGACTAACACAAATACAGGGGGCAATAAGCCATTCCAGAATGTGCGTTAGTCAGCTATTGGTTTTTGCCCACTGCCATCCATACTGCATCTGTCATATATATTATTAACATTATATAACATTGTGTTGCTAGCAGAGAGGCGATTCTGGCACTTTGCTCTGGTGAGACCTCATCTGAAATACTGTGTGCAGGTCTGGAGCCCAAATATAGGCCTCCAGAGGAGGGCCATAAAGATGATGAGGGGGCTGGAGCACCTCTCCTATGAAGACAGGCTGAGGGAGCTGGGGTTGTTCAGCCTGGAGAAGAGGAGGCTCTGGGGAGACCTAATAGCAGCCTTCCAGTACCTGGAGGGGGTCTACAGGAAAGCTGGGGAGAGTGTGTTTACAGAGGTCTGCAGTGACAAGACAAGGGGCAATGGCTTCAAGCTGGAGAAGAGCAGATTTAGATTGGATATTAGGAATAGGCTCTTTACTATGAGGGTGGTTGAAGACTAGAACAGGTTTCTCAGGGAGGTGGTTGAGGCCCCTTCCCTGGAGATGTTCAAGGTGAGGCTTGATAAGGCCCTGGGTAACTTGGTCTAGATGGGGATGTCCCTGCTGGTTGTGGGGAGGTTGGATTAGATGACCCTAGAGGTCCCTTCTGGCCTGGACCATTCTATGATTATGAAAACTGCATTTTCTTGATGCCTGTTTCATCATCAGTGATGGATTTCAGTGTTTTCCTGGGTCATTATGAGCTAGACGTCCCCTGCAGTACAATCTCTTGTGTGAAGGTATCTAAAATTCTGCTCTGTCCTTCTAAAATGTTCAAAATTTGGGGAGGTAGGGGATTATGCACAGCATTAGTACTATTGATGTAAACTATCAGTAGTGATTTACAAAATGCATATTGGAGAAGATGGTTCACTCTAAGCTTATTAATTACATAGTGGGACAGTATTAATATTTTGGTAGTACATGAAGAGGGATTATGCAGTAGCAGTAGAATAGTTACATAATGAGGTGTGAAAACCTCTGAATTTACTCATTCTTTTAGGGGGATAATTATCTACTTTGAAACGTGTGTGCATGTTCAGTACTTTTCATGGGTTTCTGCACACTGGAATAATCAAGAAGAGTTAGAGAAATTTTAGTACGTTCTTCTTTAGCGCATATGCATAGCGGGTTGGTTTTTGTTTTGTTTTTTTTTATTCTGTGAATGGCCTTGTGAAAAAGTAGTGACACACTCTTCTGAATTGGAGGAGAGCAGGAGCATCCCTGCACAAGCAGAACTGTTTCCAGCTTCCTGGTTTGTGCAGAGAGAGCCTCTTCCTCTTGCTTCTTGATGAAATTCAGATGAGATGCTAAGTGAGTACTCGTATTGAAGTAACCTTGAACTGCATGTTCAGTAATTACTAATTTTGAAATATAATTAATGGTCCTAAGTCCAAGTGCTGCGTACTGCTATTGTAATGTATCTCTTACAAGGAAATGAAGGTATGTAAAGTGATGTGCCCAAGGATGCCTATAGGGTC
The DNA here is from genome assembly GCA_013400055.1 of Nycticryphes semicollaris. NCBI lineage: Eukaryota > Metazoa > Chordata > Aves > Charadriiformes > Rostratulidae > Nycticryphes > Nycticryphes semicollaris. Next base: position 257,044 of record VXBJ01001710.1, read on the forward strand.
ATAAAGCAGGTGCAGGAAACTGATTCCTGACCCCTCATGTTAAAACACAAGTAGCAGACAATGAATTAAAACCACATGAACAACTGCACAGTATCCTTTTAGATAGATATTTGAAATAATAATAATGCAAAAGAAAAATTCCAGACATCTTTCTTGTCTGCCAATTATATTCCTCGCTTCTTCCACATTCTAGCACTCACTTCTTGTTGCCTTTATTTCAGTACCTGCTATGTATTTCTCTAACCTGAACTTCTTTCTTGATTTAGCTTTCCCTGTCTTGTCTCCACTAGGTTCAGTGCACTACAGCCTTTCCCTTTATAGCTATCTCACTGCTTTCCTCCAATTATGCTGGGATGCCGATGAGCCTTTGGCATATCTAAAACCTTTACTTGTGAGGACGGAATAAATAAGGAGTTGGGGGAAAGGGGAGGTGAGAAAATAACATGAATTTGAGGGTCATATAACAATTCTTGTCATATAACAACACAACTACCGATTATTGTCACCTTTGACTGTGTCTGTTTCCCTTCCTATTTATTCCACTGTTATTTTGAGTTGAGATTATCCTCTATATTTTCTCCAGTTTTTAGGCCACTACTACACTTAATAGTAATTATAAATGCCACTAATTACCCTTACATAATGCTAATCACTCATGGGGAAGATTTAGTGGCAAGCAGATGGGTCAGGAGCATAGAGCTTGTGCACCTCTCTTGTTTTGTAGCCTGGCTTTAATGCACAGTTAGAAGCCAGCATAAGAAGAAACTCTCAACACAAATCCATATGTGCACAAACGGGACATCTTCTCAAGTATGCATAACATACATGCCTCTACTTAAGGGCAGTTGACCACTAAAGCTTTGTGTCTGTGACTGTTTTATTAGTGCTCATTCCATAGGTTTTGCAGGAAGCAAGCCTCTTTAAAGAAAAGAATATTTATGCAGAAGGAGGGTCATCCACAGCAAACCAAAATACTCTGAGAAATTAGAACAAGTGAGGGCGGTTTCTCTGTAACTGAACCAGTAAAGACCAGCATAAGTCTAATTTGAAGCTGCTTCTTAAAACAAGTGTCTCACATGCTGTTTCGGTCCTGGTTTGTGTAGTAACTGAGCCTGAAAAGACCTTTTGAAAAATGTCTAGAAAACAAAAGGGAAATTCTCTCTCTCTGGATATCAGACTTGCTTTTCTCTATAGATAAATCTATCATTTATAAGCAGAAGCTTTAAACAAACTCAGTGGAAGTTGATAACCAAGGTTAGTAATATTTTTCTGAAGTTATTAATTTGAAAAAATTGATCACCTTACACTATTGTGGCAAAAATCACTAAATGGTTTCTATTAATGGCATCAGCCTGTGTAAAGTTCAGCCAGCTCATTCATGTTGTACTTCTATATTGTCATAAAATCCCTTGTCCTCATATCAATAATACCGTTATCAGAGCATAGTGTTCTTTTATTTATTGAACTGTCCCACTTGCAGTATTTGCTGTAGTTGTTATTTTAATTTTTATTACTATTATGTTGGAAAACAGAAGCATGTTGCTACTCAGGAGCTTCTGTATGAGTCATGTTGATACAGAGGCACACACACAACGCAAAAGCTGTAGAGGGTGCAGTGCTGATTGTTGCTGTCCTCAGCCATACCATAATATTTTAAACCAAAAACAGGGAAAAAAAAAAATACAACAAAGCCCTTAATTAGAAATCTAGCTTTGAATCTAGATCCCCATAACATGCTGTAGAGAAACTTGCAAAACAATCTTTCTGGAACTTAAACAGGTATTGCTAATTGTTGGATGAGGCCATTAATTTGGTGATATATGCATACAAAAGCCTTGAAATATCAACAGGATATAGCCTAATTTCTGTTTACAGCATTAAATTCAAAACAGGGGAAAACTCTATGGGAAAGAAAATACAGATGTGTTTCTGTAATTTCTTTTGTCATATTTTTAACATGTTGACAGTAGATGATGCATTTCTAAATTGCTATGTGTATTGAATTTGAATATATGTCGTTGTATTTTAGTTATTGTCTGTATCTCTTGAGGCATTTTTAATGATTGTTATTCAGCAAGGTAGAAAATGATAGTTTTCATTCTCTTAACCTTGAGGTTTGTACTTCATAGTAATCTTTTCATAATCTTTAAGTTGTGCCTATACATTTTGCTTCATCAGTCATCAGTAAATTATGGCACTCATAAAATTAGCATGCTGCAGAGTGCAAGACAATGTCTTGCTTTTAAAGATCAGGGATGATTCCTGTTCTGCTCCTCAAAGGTAACATGAACAAGACAGAGACAAAGATTAATCATAGTGTTTCCATTGTTAGACCTCACTTTTCAGATTATGCTACTTTAGCACTAGAGTACTTAGCAGTGTGTATTTCATATCCAAAAATTGTATTAATTCATGTTTTAGGAAATAAACAGGAGTTTAAAATAAAATCCTCCAGGATCTTCTGTTGTTTTGAAATCTAAAGGGCTCTATAATCCCTTAAACCTGTAAACACTAACAAAGAGACCATTGTCGCTAAATCAAATTCATCTTTCCAGAAACAGCATGCTGCAGAGTTTCTCATGGATGATAAAGGCTATTTAGTGAGCCAGCCACACTTCTGGTATACCTGGAGCGCCGTAGTACACCAATCAGTGATGAGTTTGGCTAATATCTTAAACATGATTAAACGTCTGTGAAACAAACAATGTGGTGGATGCCTCCCAGCTCCCTGGTTGAGTAGTATTCCATTATCATTTCTGTAGACTGTTGCTTTGTTTAACGTTTAATGTTACATTAGGTTAATTCTTAATACAGTAGTGTATTTGGCAAGAATAGATGGGGATTAATTAGTTAATGTTTGCAGAAGACTTTGAAAATGTGAAGTGCAATAGGGGGGCATAAATAAATGTACCCACTTTTCTCTGGTCTTAGAAGATGTGGTATCTGCAGAATGCTATTCTTACGCTTGGTAAATGTTAGTTTTCTGTGGATCTTACCACAGGTAAATTCTGAGTTTTAAAATTAATTGGTTGTGCTTTTAATCAGTGATTCATAATTCTTCTGAGGCTTTTTTTAAGTGGCCTCCAAAAACTGTTCAGATAACTTGTTGGCATACAGCAAGCTGTGAAATTCATAAGAGGGCTCAAACAGCCAGTGGAAATATTTTAGGGGTCTTGAAATAAAGATCTGGGAATCCACTGGAGGGAGATATATATGAGATATATATATATATCATATATATATAAAACAGAGAATTTGACATTTCTCAGAGCACATACAGGTCTTCAGAAGTATCGGATTATTTATGAAGTTGATGTTATGCAATTTATGAGTTTTCTTACGCTGACTTGCAAACATTACCTCTTTCCTGCAGCGGAGGTTTCCCACTGATCCTTCCTCCATACTAGGGCTTGTTGCAAGATAACCAGCAGAGGTGCTGGTGGCAGAATTGATATTTAAGCAATCCACAGAAAAGTATTCAAAACATAATCATCTCCAGTACTTTAAGTGAACTAGGTTTAAAGTGCAGTTTCGAGGTGAAAGGTCTTTGTGCCTAACCCTATCTTTTAGAGATATTTGATTCCCCGTGCTTTTCCCTTTTCCAAGATTTAGGATATACATTATTTTCAGCAATACTCCCCTGTAAAAGATAGTAAGTCTTCACATCTAAACATTTCTGAAAAAGGCAAATGATGGATTGCACAGTGGACATTTTCCCATCTTCCTTTCAGGCTAGATTCAACAATTGTACTGGTTTGTAATTCTTGGAGATGAGATATGAGACTATTCAACTGATGACAGCAACAGACAGAAATTTAGAGGCAGCACAATTCCTTCAAAAAGACGTTTCCCAGACAGACTGATAACACTTCAACTTTCAAGTGACACCTCTTCTTAAAATCTCTCTAACTACAAGAAAAAGAAGGTATAGTATCATACAGCGTCAGGTGTGAAGTAAAACATGATTCATCTTCGGTCTTTGATTACTCCTCATTTACAGCCTGTGTTCTAAAAAACGGTATTTTTCCAATCTCTTTGATTTCACAAAAGATACAGATGTTTCATCTGTCTCCCCCCCTCCCCCCTCCCCCCCCTCTTTTTTTTTTGTTTTGTTTGCCAACCCAACTACTTGCTGGCAACTGTAGAATTTCTTTCCTAACATTTGTTAGCATCCAATGTTCTTTATTACTTTCTGCTTTCTTTAGAAGTAAATATGCCCTATTTGGGGATTTTGGCACCATTCAAGTTTGCAGTTTAGGCTATATTACAAATGAATGAACTTCCTTTTTATTTATAAGAATTTTTTAAAAAGCAAAAAAACAATGTTAGCTGCATGATATTTTACAATTGAAAAAAAAAAAGGGCGTGAAGAGCTAAACTACACAAGCATTACCTTTATCCACTTACAGATTTCTTGGGGCAAGGAACTCTCATCCTACCTATGTATCAGTGATAAAAGGGGTGATTCAATGTTTCTTCCCCTTCCCTTTCTCATTACATTTTAGAGTAAAGTAATCTGGCAGTATTTCATCGTACTTTTTGTACTTTTTTCCCCCCTTACCTTTAACAAAAAAACTTTTTGACCCATAGCTGTTTTTCTCTTTGAGGTCAATAATGGAAATACTAACAATTGTAGGGACCAGTGAAATTACAAATGTTCCATGGAGGGAATCTTTTCCCATAAGCCTTAAACAAATTAAAGCATTTTCAACAAGGGTGTAGGCTCAGAAGTTCCACTATTCCCTGTAAACTGAAAAATATTCATTGCTTAATAACATTGCATTAACCTAGAAAAGTCTGAGAAACTCCAAATGAACATTTTCTTTCATCTGTATACAACCTCCTTTTTAAAATGAAACAGAATACCTCATCATAATGTAAATACTCTTTTTTAAATCTTACCCCCACAGTCATCCTAAAAGTTCCACATAAATTTCCCCTGATAGCTGTTGGATTTACCTGGAGTACTTCAAGTTTCATATATAGAAACTTGACCTAAATTTGATAGGTGTGTGTTATATCCTTAACATTTTTGAGAGAGGTTTCTACAAATATTGTTCTGTGGGAGTTTTGGAAAATTCTGCAAATTATGGAATGAGCATATATTTAAGATGATGTTACTCATTTTTAGATCCTTTTGAGATATAATCCATGTTGTTCTTGAATGGGGGACTGAATAATGAAGTTAATGTCAAGTATGACCATTAGCCCTGCTTGATGACCTATCCCAGGGGAGTAGGGAACAACAGAACCAAAGCAGTTCTCCCAGGGCTTTTGTTACCTTTTTCACTTTTATAGACCCAATATCATTCTCTGCCAAGAGCTTAAACACCAGTATAATTATGAACATGAACCTAATCTGTCTTCAGTCCTTGTAGTTTGTGTTCTTTTCTGTTCCAAAGCTTTAGAATATGTTGTACTGTTCTAGGTCAGCTTTTTTCTGAATTCAGGCTTCCCAGAGTACAAATGCCTTGTTACAATCTCTGTCTTCAGCACCAAAGTGGTGTGCTTATCTCTGCCTATAATTATTACTATACTTGTACTTTTGTTTCCGGGTAGATTCTAGGCTGCAAGGTATTTATGCTAAATTTGATGTAAAGTTGTACCTTTTCCAATTCCACTTGGAGGATTAATGTTATTTCAATTTTTTACTTTGGTAAACGAAACATCTAACGAGGCAATCTGACTTTCACGCTGCTACCACTTCTGTAGACTTTCCTATAACCACGGTCTATTTCTACTTTTGTGGGGTGTAACCCTGCACAAATGTTTGTTTGTTACTAGTTAAAGCAAACTTATGTTCAGCTACACACTGGCAGCTTTAAGAGAAGTTTGTTGATCAGAAAAAGTCTATAGACTTTCTTTCCTAATCTCTGGTTCTTTTCTGACAGTTAGGAGGATCAGTGTTTAGATTATTTCCTGAGAGGGGACAGCCCTTTCTGCAATGACTGGAAAATGTCAAGGGGTCATCTCAGAGCACGTTCACTGTTTGAGCCTAGCAGGAATGTGTTCAGCTTTCTTTGTTGGGTTTTGGTTTTGTTTTCAAATGTCCCTTGCCCTGACCTCATCACAACCTGTGGAAAAGTAAGGTGTTGCAGAATGATTAGGAATGTTTATGAACTTTAGCACTAGACAAACTGGGAGCTGCTACACTTGAGTCACAAACTCCACACAGGGGAGGTTGCAGGTTGTTGTTTTTTGAATGGTATTACCTAAAAACCAATCTTTTCTTCTGTTCTTCTCATTCCCATTGGTTATTCTACAGTGAGGGAAGGGCACCGTGGACTCATACTCATACCTGACTAGCATGGCAAAAGAGATAGAAGATAAGGTTCATTGTAAAGTTTGTAGTTATTTCCTTCCAAAGCAAAGACAGAACAGAAGGAAGGCTGTGAACTTGACTGAGGTTTTTGCTGCCTACGTGCTCCCTAAATTGGGAGAGACAGAATGTTCTGTGTAGTCTGACAGCCCTGAAGCAGGTAAGTATCTTCTGAGTCTTATTTGGTAAGTAAAGGGGAAGTATCAAAAGCTGAGGAACATGAAGTCAGTCATCTGCTAAGACAAAGATGATGTCTTGATCCCATTTTCCTTGTATAGGCAGGAAGTTTCATGATCCCCCCAGCGTAGTAAAAGGTGGTGATTAGAAGTAAAAGCCTGAATGAATAAGTGTGCTGCTGCTTCTTCATAAAAGCCTTTGAATACATATATATGCACATACCAGTGTTGAATCTCGATAAAGACTGAAAAACTCATAGTGAAGGCCAGAGGATAAATACCCAGGTTGTAGAAATTTGTTTAACTCCATTGATTTTCGTATTCTAGTGTTGATTTCAATAGAGATAGTGTCATACTAGCTAGGAATTTGAACACAAATCACTGTTACAAGAGCCCCGAAAGAGTCACTTCCATATTTTAAGATGCATAATAGATTATCTGTACAGTATACCCTACTTACCAAATATAAAAAGGGAAAAAAATATCTATTCTAGTTTATACATTGTACAGTCCTGCTGACAATTATAGGAATACACGTCATGTACGAAAATGCTATCTATAGAAAATTCTGGGTTTCTCCTGTTTAGATTTTACTTTTTCTCTGCAAACAGTAGTGATTTGTCTAAATGAAAAGCTGTGCAGAAAATTCCAGGAACCAAATTGCATGGCCCTGTTGGAAATCATGATCAAAACTGCTAGCAGTTAATAATGTGGCTTGTATCTCTGTGGGATACCCCAGAAAGTGGATTAGCATTGCCCTAAACATCATCAGGGATAAACAACAGGAAACTCACCCTACAAGAGAGATTGCCAGTGGCTTAACATAAACTCCCATGAAGAGCTTCAGGCAAGACTTGCTCTTAATAAAAATCCTGATATTGAATATGAGAGGCTCTAAATTCATTTTGCGAGATTGCCAAAACATATTGAAGTTCTTCTCAGGACCTGGCACTCTGTAACTTTCCTCCAAAGAAAGCAAACAGTAGTGGGCTGGAGAAAAGCTTTAAACCTGGATTTAATTTCTTGCAAACGAAAGAAATGTGTCCTTTTGAAACCTTTCTTCCCTTATACCAAAGGACAAAGAAATAAAAATCTGATTGTTTTTTGATTAGTCTGGATATTTTCATGTTTAGAATAAGGAAATGGGCTGGTTTTATTTAAGGAGCTTCTTAAAGAAGAAAAGAAAAATTATGCAGAGGAGCTCATGGTTTGAGAAGTCACACATATTGGACTGGTAAAAAAATGCTTTTACCTTACTATAGGCAGTTTTGGTTCAAGAGCAGCAAGGAAGTATACCCAAATGAGGGGTTTTCCTTGTTTTGCATGCCTGCTGCATGCATATTATAGCTTCTAGACTATAACGTCAAAGTTGTGTTGTCCACAGAGGAGCAGCAATGCATACTCTCTTCAGTATGGTTTTTGATGACAGCATGCTACTTGTGGGTGGAGAAGCTGCAGGTAAATTATATAAGGCATGTGCACCCCAGTAATACCTTTGCCTTAAATCATAACACCATGTATTTTGTATATTCAGCATAGGAAAACTATATTAAGAATTATTTAAAAATACTAAAGTGTGTGACTGTTTTGCATATCTTGCCATCTTAAGTAAGCCATCCTAGCTATTCTGGCTCCATCAAGACAGGGATTGGAGAAAGCGTGGAAAAAATCTTAAAGGAAGGCTTACATCACTGCTTTGAAGTTTGCAGTCTTGAGATATTCAAGAATTAATGACAGGTGCTCTGTGATCAGTTAGGAAGCTTTCACATTCCTAGAGTTTGATAGCATTTAGGTGTGTATAAATGGAAGCAATTACTGCAGGGCAGTAATTAATTTTGCTCCACAGTGAGTTGCATAAAGGTTGGTTTAAATTTGATGAAATGCATTTTAAGTAATCTCTGATCTCTTTGCTGATCATCCCCAGCCCTACCTGTCAGTGTGGAATGGCAAGCTGTCCCCTTGACAGAAACCCTATGAAAGGACATCTGTGCTGTGTGACAATGTCATATGGAAGGATTACTGGTTTAATAGAGTCGAGTTTTGTTCTTGCTCAAGCAGATGCATCTGTCAGTCAGGCTATAAAAAGGAATCACGTTTTATGACAATAATTTTCACTTTGAAATTGCCATGCAAATACAGAGATAAAAGAAACAAAAATCTATAAACAGTTTTTGCCAAATGTATGGTTTGTATACCTATTGAAAAACAAAGAGTAAGTACACTTAGAGTATCACATGCATGATACTAGCCAAGCATGACAGGAAGAGGTTGGTACAACAGATATAATCTTATTAGTTGGCTGTATCCTTGACAGCTTCTAAGCACAGCTTGAAAACACTATTTAAAAGATCACTTTCCAGTATGGCATCTCCCTGGGGTTTTTTTCAAGCTTTTTTTTTCCTCCTTTGCTTTTTCTATTCTGCTTTCCTGGCTTCCAAACCACTCCTCTCTTTGGGTCCTTCCCCTTTTTGATGTTGATATAGATAGATGTAGATTATATAGGTACATAGATACGTGTATATGCAGAACAAATTTTTTTAAACAAATTAAAGAAAAAAAAAATTAAATACTCTTACCGCTAAAGATCTTATGACTTCAGAATTTATTTGCCTGTACTAAGTATTTAACTTCAACAGTTACAATAGCTGCATATCCATGAAGAAGAATGTGGTGATTGTCTCATGCATAGGAAATCCCTGTGTGTGATGAAAAGCTAGTTTGTAGTCATGTCTTTTGTTTAACAGAACTTATCAAAACCATAATATCAAGGAGCTGGATCCTTAGAAACATTTGTATAAATACAGTGATAGTAGAAAACAGACACCTCAGCATCTACTGCAGATGAGAGTTTTCTATTTCTTTTTTTGGGGGGTGAAAAATAAAGTTTCCATGGTTTTATGATAGACATTTTTGGTGAAGTATATCAAAGTTTGCCTCCAATAATCTGTAGCTGTTATTTATATCTGCCAAGGAGAGCTATAAATTCAGCCTTGACATGGTTTCAATAGTGTGAACCTCCAGATCTGCTCTAATCCCAAGATTAGATACTGAAGTGCTGCTTCAATTGTGCAGTATTATCACGTACTATCACTTGGCCCTATTTCAAACTGTAGCTTTATTGACAATACTTTCAAAGCTGTTGCTAAGTTGTGAGCACTCTGCTTTATCTACTGCTGCTTTTACAACTCCAGCTAGGTATACTTTCTCGCAGGAAGCACTGTGCTAATAATAATCACCAGACAAAACAATGATCTGTGTTTAACCTTTTTTTCATACAGGAGTCTTTGTTCTACTCAGATTTTTCTTTTTTTTTCATCCTTGACAATTTGAACTGATTTTCATTTACACCTTCTTGTTACTGTCACTTCTGCTTGGACGATTCTTCAAAGCAATTCTAAAAAGCTGTATATATCATCAGGTTGGCTAGACTAAGTTTAACTCTCGTTGTTGGGTGTTCATTCTTTCTTTCCCAAATGTCATGACTTCTTACTACCTTCAGTCATAGGACTTTTCAATAAAACACGGTTGAAAAGATCTGTTTCACTTCAATTTAATATCAAGTGTTACATACAAAATGCAGAGGAATAAAATAGCAGATACATCCATTACTCAGAGCAGACCAGAAAACAGGCTCAAGTTTTTTGGGCCTGCCTGTCACAAGTGAAGGGGATGAGCTGATAAATTCATGTGCCAGCTGTAGAGAAGAAAATTGCAGATTGTTGAATCCCTTGGGTTATAAAGGGTCTAAGCTAGATTTTTAGAACCTGCCTAAAAGAGACACTGTTAAGGAAACAACTGCTCATCCAAATGTCCAGTGGGAATGGCTTCCAAAATAAAGCTTCTGACAGAGCTGTGTTTATTTTGGGAAGGTCTGTTAGCTGGTTTGCTGCCAATGTGCTGAATAGGTTACAGGGAAAATCTGTGATGCCCAGTGTGGGGAATATGACACAGATGATCACTTCAGAATAAAAATGAGGCCATAGGACTGCTCATTTGAAGGCCTGGTGGCAGTTTTGTTTCTGTCTCTGTCACACACCTAAATGGTTAACCTGGGGGAAGTCAGCAGGCACCTCTGCTTCTGTTTACTCTCCTGCTTTTTTTTCCGTTCTTCTATATTTGGTCTACAAGGCTTCAGGGTAGGGACCACTGGCCCTGTGTTTCATTCATACAGACTGCCGCAGCTGAGACTGCGTTCTACACCCATATTGTGAATAACTACTAGTAAAATAAATACAGAGAAGTCTTGAACCATCACTTCTGTTCTTGTACCTCATCAGTAAGGTGGGGTACTGTCCTCAGACTTCATTCAGGTGCTGTAGCGTGCACAGTGCTCTAACAACAACAAAAGAATTTAACTGACATGAAGAGTACTGATGCTGTATTTTCCTTTGTTAAATGCTTTAGCTTGGTGTCTCCTGCAGCTTAGCAAAGTAAATACTGATTCAGAAAAGCCTGACATCTATACCTGTACCTCTCCCATGCTTTTAAAGGCCAGGAGTCTTTCAACATATATTCTTAAGTACCATTGTTATGCCTCTGCTCCCTTCGGTATTAATTTGCATAATGTGATGTTCTTTTGTTACAAGCTTTTGTTATAAGTAAATGGTTAGGAACTCGACTTTGAAAATCATGGCATTATGGTTTCAGTCTGGGTTGGCACACATTGACATACACGGTATTGTTTTATGAGGATCTGAGTAAGCAGTATAGACATAATAGCTGGAATGATTTCTTTTTTATAAAAGCTGAAACTTTCAATAACAATTGAGAAGTCCGCTTTGTTTCCCAAATTTGTCCTCTATATTCTCCTACCTATTGGGAATATTGCCAATAAGCGTAATCACATATGGCACATACTGGATTGGTTGATATACTATAGACAAAACCAGTTTTACATATCTGATTTTCCTTCTCTTGTGAATAAACAAATTTCCCAAATATTTTGGCAAATCTTTCTGTACCCTTGAATTTACAATCTTATTGCTATGATACTGCATCACAAAAAAAAAAAAAAAATCATTATTTCACTATTTTATAGAAGCTTTTCAAAGCAATTGATTTTATCCAGACAAAGTCTGTTCTATATTTTCTATAAAGTTTACAATAAAACCAAGTAACACAAAAAAGGTATGTAAAATTGAGTTGCTTATCAGTGAAAAATATTCCTTTGCATTTTCAGTTTATATAGTGTAAATTTTGTGAACAGTTGTTTATTCCTTTAAGCACAAATAGATGTAGAAAAGCCTTAACCTAAAGTCTTAAGCAGCCTGGTTTTATACACATCAAAGTGCTGTTTATCTCATGGGAAACATGGACCATGGCCAATGGCACAGCTTCACTTCACTTCATCTGAGAATACAGTTATATTGCCTCACGTACATACTGGGATAAAAATGTTTTGTATGAAAGATGCGGATTTCTCTCTAAACATACATCCTGAATTTGGTGATGAGGAGTATTGTTGGCTTTCAGGTAGATCTGAGAGCTGACCACCTAGAAGGCATACATAGAGATTCATAAATATCTTATGTTTTCAAACGTGCCTATGTTTGTGACTTTTCTTAATGCATGTGTTTAATCATACCCCTCAAAGACATATTTTGCTCCTTGCTTACATGGTAGTGTGCTTCTGCAAGGCTTCCTGTGGGCTGTGCAAGATTGCTAGCTGTGATACTGATCTGGTTTCAAGTTTGATCTGGTTTACAAGTTTGAATTTATAGGACTTGAGTGTCTAAGGATATTTTGCCATGTAAAACCAGTAATTAGGTTGTGTTAGTTGTTAAGAGAGACAACCAAAGTAGATAGCTGCCTGTATGATAACTGTGGTGTGGAGACCTCGAGCTCACAAATTTCCCTGGAGCACTGGCTAACAAATACCCCTGGGATTCTGGACTGTCTGACGGAGGTAAATGTGCAACCTAATATCATCCCATTTTTGACTAGAATATTGAAGAGCAGTGTTTGATGAGACAAGCTTTACTCTGTGTTCTGCAGAATGCTTCTGCTGTAATCTGATTTGGGGCTGAAAGAGCTGTGAGTGAAAAGGCAGAGCAGATGGGCTGTTACTGTCCAGGAAATTCTTACTTTAGTGAAGGAGATAATCTGTGCGTAATCTGAATGGCCTATATATAATGATAGTGACAGTTGTGCATGTTGCAGTTACCTCGGAAAAGATTGTAACTTTCTCCACTTTCCTGTAGTATGACAATCACCTATAGATAGACTAGGTCTTTTGTAATTCCATTAAATTGTACTGTAAATGCATAGTGTCCCTGTGTATTTGGTACTGTGGAGTTCATCCAAAATAACTTTGCAGTAAAATGTTACTAAAACAGGTATCTAAACCTAAATCTCTTTTTTTTTTTTACCTTACCTTGAGTTACCCTATAATTACTTCTTGTGGGTTTTTGTTGTTGCTGCCAGAACAATTTATGCACTCTCCAATTGTGTATGTCAGAATTTAAACTGTGATAGGTGTAGAAAAGTTGCATGGAGGGAGAACAGCTGGAGAACTCATGAGACAATTGTCTTAAATACTCAAAGAAAGGTAACATTACTGGTGAAGTAAAATAATAAAGCTCAAGGGCCCTACAGCAAACATCACCGTTACTACATCAAATGCAAAACACAGGTTTTCATTAGAGAACCAAATGGAAAACAGAAACATTTGGCTCTGGACTAGCATGATGGAAAGGATCCTCAAGGAGAAGCCTTTTGCTGAAGAGGAAAAAGGCGGGAGTGAAGTCAGACTTGCAATAGCATGTTTTCCTGAGAGAGTTGGGGAAGTGCCCTGAAGTGGGGATTATGAGCCAAAGCTGAGAGAGAGAGATAAGTAAAGGATAAAAGAGTGTGTGTGTGTGCATGGAGCACAGAGGATTGGAAAGAGAGCTGAACACCAATTTCCTGCTTACAGTGCCTGGCTGGAACTTCCAGAGCAGGTAGGAAGAAGTCTCATTTTAAGAAAAAAATGTTACAGAGGTGCTAGCAAAGGAAAAAAAAAACCCCAAAACTGTAAAACGGCTACATCTAAAGAGAGCAAGCAATTGCTGAAATAAATCTCAGTTTTATCAGTAGGAGTCATTGAGAAATCACGAGAGTTTTTACGTTTAGACATAATGCGGAGGATTTAAAGTAGGGACCATACTACGGAATTTCACAAATTTCACCAACAAAAAAAAAAAGAAGAAAAAAAGATATCAAAGGCACTATCTGTAATAAGGACTTGCTAAAGAAAAGTCTTTGGCATAAAAGGCATATTTTGAGACGGGATATGCTAGAAATTCATTGTTATACCCTGAAATGATAGATTGTTTACTGTGATGAAACGACTGTGACGTGGGATTCTGCGGTAGGAAGTAATGAGCTTTACTGTAATTCCAGTGAAGCTCCAAGAAATATGTGAGCATTACAGGCTCTGCCACAGACCTATGTAGGTTTGTTCTAAACCGGTGGAGTAGATCTGCAGACTCTCTTCCAACCAGCTAAGTGTATCTTTAAAGAGCACAGCCTGGTAAGGTAAGTACATGGTCCCGTGAACGCTTTCCAAGAGAGTGGTCATACTTGTTTCCCTGAAACAAAAATGAATATTGTACTTGGTTAAGTCCCAAAATGAAAACCTCAGCATCATACACAAATTCAGTAGATGCTTTTTTAGAGGCTGTTTTTTAAGATATTCCTGTTATAAGTTATTAACTGCCTATTAGGCTGTTGAAAATAAGAGGAAAGCAAATAGTTGCAAGATAGTTCCAAACTTGTAGCAACAGGTTTACAACACAATAGCCCTAGAGGAATGGATCTGTATGATTTGAGAAGCAATATTAGCAAAACCAGTCATTAGATATGTCATAAGGCTAAGAATAGCTATATAATCGTCATTCTGACAACATGTGAAGGGATAGGATTTCAAGAGGTCACACAAGAACTTCAGTCAGAAAAAATACAGCCTAAGCAAGAAGCAATGTGGGAAGGTTCTGGTGCACTTGGCAAGATTTCTGCATTCGGGGGAAAATTCCTTTTTCTTAAAAAATTGTTACAGTCCATCATTAATACAGTAATACAAGTTTAGCAGTTACTGTGAGCCTCTACTGCAAGGGTTGTCAACCTCAGATGACATCCTTGTAGTGTGCAGCTCCCTTACATGCTGCCTTCCCCTTCTGCCAGATCTCCATTTGACCTGTTCTCAAGGACAGGCCCTGACATGACACAGATGTGTCATTTCAATTTGCTAGTATTACACACGCATTTTCTGCACATGGGAGTGTCCATATATGATGAAGTCATAGGAATCATGACCTCCATGCATATAGTACAATCAGTCTGGGGGGAGACTGAGCGTTTGCTGGGTGCCAATTTTAGATTCATTAACCACATGTGATTTTTTATGAAACTGAAGTAAGGAATGGCTGATATGAAGCTGTAGTTGCTTTCAACTCTTGCTCATACCACCAGATTGGAGCATCCTTGACAAATCCCCCAGTAGCCACATTCTTTGTCTCATCGTCTCTCAGTAAAGAAGATAACTGGGGAGGAAAAGGGATCAAAGCTAATTCAGTTTGGCTTGTGTCTTCCCTCAATGAAAAAGGAACTTTCTAGCTCATCTTCCTCTTTTACTCCCTTTTCCTGTACAGGGAAATGAAGGGGGTCCCTGCACAGCCTGGGAACTTAGTGACCTCTTATTTTTTAAATGGAGGGTATTGCTGAATATATGAAACCTTGCATGAGAGGAAAAAGTGAATTGTTTGGGGGGAGGGGGTTTGGTTGGTTGGTTGTCATTTTTTTTTTTAGTTTCATTTAAGTGGCTTCAATTCAACTCTGATTTTCTTCTGTCAGTAAAAGCAGTGAACTAAAACAATTTTGAATCTGGTGAAGTAAAATGTAATTTTAAGTATGCTATAGACATTTATATGCTGGTTTCCTATAGTTCCTCTAAAATACTATTAACTTTCCTAGTTCTAAAATAGGTAATCTTCATGCTCCAGTTTTAGCTTTGGAATTCTATTACAACATCTTATGGCATTTCTTCCTCCCAGATATAATTATGTAATGATACCTCTTCTGTTTTCAAAAACTCTTTCAGGACTAGATGGCTCTTTAGACTTCGGTCTATAATTCCAGTTCAGAAATTACAAATTGATTTAAAGACTCCAATGTCCATCTGTATATTTTTAAGTGTTGTACTAGCTAAAGTCTGAGTGCTGTAACGTGATAAGTAACCTACTTACCCTTTAACTTTATTACTTTAAAAAATGGCTGGTGCTCCAGTTTGTGGGATGGTGCATAACATGAGACTCCCATGTATGATTTATAACATTGACATCACAGACAGTGCTGGTTAATGTCAGCCCAAGACTGCTGCTTTATATCAGCAACTATCAAGCTTATTCGTTATCAATAAATAAGAAATGCCAAATAGTTTCATTTAGCTTTCTGGAAAAATGTTGTACTAATTTGATTTTTATTTATTTATTTATTTTGAGCTATAGGTAGTAATATAATGATCTGATTATATTAATCAGAGAAGAAAGAAAAACAAAGGAAGTGACTCAGTTCTCATAATTTTTATTCTCATTGGCAACCTCTTTTGCCTTTCTGCCCCCACATACCTTCATTTGAGGCTGAATTCATTCCACACAGATGTGAGGACTCATTGGTGGTGGCTTTTATTTTTCAGTTCATGAGGTTACCCTACATCCATCTGACCATCTGCACAAGTTAAAGCAGTTATTGGAGCCTTGGAGATCTGGGGAGAGAGGAGAGAGAGTCCATTCTCCTCGCATACTAGAAAGCTCTTCCTGCAACCAGCTTTCCTCCACAAACATGTCCTGGACCTTTTTCGGTCAGGCAGGGAAAAGACTTCATTGTGGCCTTTCAGCTCCAGTGTACAACAAACAGAGATGCAAGATGAGCTGTGCTTGTGCGAGCTCCACTTAGCCCAGCCAGGGCTGGGCCAGCCCCCAGTGACCGTGGGGTGGCATCCTCACATCTGGTATCTGCACATTTGCTTGTAAGCACTTACCTACATTATACAAGTTGCTACTTCGAAGTTAGCAGGCTTATTCCCATAGTACAGTTTCACAGACCAAATATAAATCTGTCTCTCATCTTTTGTGTTTGTCCAAAACATCCAAAACGCATCTTTGTGTGTTTGTCCAAAGCATTGCCATATTGAAAGGTAGGAAATCACTTTAGCTTTCAAGGAAAGATTTTTTACAGATGAAAAAAAAAGTGAGCTTCTTAAAGACATCATAAGTATTCTGTTCATAAAAACCAAATTAAATATATTTAGTTAAGTGATGCTGGATCTTTTCACCACTGGCCAAGTATTTATTGGTACTGTCCTTATTTTGAATAACTTTGGTTTACTGCCAAAATTTTATATGCTAGGGCAATGATGTGGTCTTCATGGTATCTTTTTCAATTTTTATGCTAATTCAGACTGAAACTGTTATGCTGGGCTATACCTGCTTCTAAATCCTGTTATCCTGTTAAATCTTGAACATCATTGTATGTTTATTTTTTTTCTTGAAGTTTTCTGAGGAAGAGTCTCTCTGAGGATTCTTTCTGAGCAAGTTCTCCCTTGTTCAAACAAAACCTGCTGGTCCAACAAAGATTATCCAATTGTGAAACACAAGGAAATTAAACGCGTTACTATAAATGGCAGATACTGGTAGAGCTTTGTAATAGAATAAAAGTTATCCCCAAACCCTCATAGCATCCGCTGAATCTTTTTCTTGAATTCATGCCACACAGTTTGTCAGAAATCTCAGTCTGCTGGATCCAGTGAGATGTAATATGAAACATAGGACTTGAAGGACTGGCTTTAGCTACACAGTTTAGATCACTGAATATATGCAAATTTCCATCTATTTGAAATGTATTGTAAAGCCATTTTTCTTGGTTATATTGCAACTCTCATCTTTTTATCAGCTAATGCTTGACATACTGAATGTGAAAAAGTGAGTTTCTTAATTTCCAGAGCTTTTTTAGCTAGTTTCTTCTGTGGTTCAAACGCGAATGAAGCATAGTTTAAAATTTGCTAATGAGAAGGGAAATCGAAAGAACTCAAAATGCTGAGAGGGAAAAAAAAAAAAGACAAGAGGAAAAATAAAGAACAACATTTGATTTGGGGGAGGTAGGCACTGAGCTGTCTGCTCTGGCTGAGCCTGCGCTTGGCCGGAGTATTGGACTACACACCTCCATAATTCCCTTCCAGCCTCAGCCATTCTGTGATTTGTTGTCCACTTCCTTCTCATCACAGTGCATAGTATTGAAACTTGTCATGTTGTGCTTTTGTCTTCCATCTGTGAATCAGTCCCCCACAAACTAGCCTTAATACTCTCAAACAGTATTAATCGAACAGCTTGGATGAAGGTATATGGATGATTCCTAGAGGTCTATGTATTGTTTCTGCTCTGCATTAGTTAACAGAACTGCATTATGCGCTCCCACTCTCTGATTATGCATGTTCTTTGACATTAATGATTAGAGAGCTTTCTGAGTCCTGTAAATAATGACTAGTCATTGGCTTAAAAATGGGTAATGTGGTCCATTAATAAAGGACACAATAAACCTGCCCCATTATTCACAGGTATTTTCTGTTCATTATTTAATCACCTTCAGGGTGAGAGGTTTTTATAATATAATGGACTAGATAGTAAATTAGATTATAATATAAAGCACTATACTATAAGCTTACTTTATGCACTTGGATGTATTTATGCAAGTCCATAGGCCTATTCATGTGGACTCGGTTATTGCAAACGCCTTTGCAAAATACAGCAATGATGACAAATACTCTTCTGGATTGGAGTCTTCAGTTAATAAAGAGAAGATGTATTAGTCGCTAACAAAGAGAATGAGATTGTATATATAAAACATGTAAAGGCATTAAAGCCTATAGGTTAATACAGAAAAATAGGAATTGAATTAAAATAGAACATTTTTGTCCCATATCTTTCCTATTTCTTTTCCCATGGTTTTATGGTTTATCTACATGGGAAGTTACTATCTAGGTAGGTAAAATGTGAATGCATGGAATACCACCTATGGTATGTTAGCTTCCCCCTGTGTACATGTAATATGATTAGTTCCAGGTAGGAGGGTTTATCCCACTGTCAAAACAGAGTAAAAAGGGCTGCAGAGAGCTGCTCACACAGGAAAGGTATATGCATTATTGTCAACATGGGAAAGTCACACTGAATTCCTGTAGAATGAGTTCCCCATGAAGACAAAGGCTTAGAGAATAGGCTCTTTGCTGCAAAAATCTATTTTTGCCTGTGAAATTGTGTGTTGAGCAAAGTTTTGGATACAGTTGTCACAAATTACCCTTTTTCTTTTACCCTGCCTCAGTCACGCTGCTACGTTTTTTGCCATGCATACACAGCCATTGTATTTCACATACGTATTGACTGTAAAACAATTTCTTTCGGAAGCCTGTCACAGTGCAAGATTATTGGAGTTGACTGTGAGATTAGAGCATTACCTACAAATGTGTGCTTTACTGGCACTGGTAATAATATGCAAGCATGGCTTAAAACTGGAAGCAAACATACGGAAATTCTCCAGTAGATACAGAGTAAAGCCAGTTACTCAAGTTGCTCCTCATTTATTTGAATAAAAAAGATTTGTTAAAGCTTCAGTTTTCAGAAATAAAGAAGGGAAATATATGTGAGTATAGACAAATACATATTTAAAGCATGTATATATTCTTTTTCTAATTTATTTTTATATTTGTATATCTATATGTAGTATTCTTATGTCTCTAAACTGTGTGTCTATATATCACTCAAATAAGAGAAAGGCCAAAACAAATTTAAATCTTAATCTGAACTGTTTCTCCATTCTTTAGTGTGAGAGATCAGTGCAAAATTGGTAAAAACTAGACAGTAAAAACTGTCTAATTTGATAAAATTTTATACTGTCTTTGTAGTGAGGTCTATGACTGGGAAATGATGGGAAGCAGTGGGGGGTCAAACTGCTGGTAAAATTTCATTCAACTGGTTGTTAGTCTTTTTATAGTACTCCTTGTCATTACTGTTGTCATTTCCAGTTTCCACCTTCAAAGCACAGGTCATTTAGACTGGTTGTGTCTTGTCGCCAAAAAGTAATGTCCTAATTATAAACCTCCATCTCAAACTGGTCTGTTTTTCTGATGAGAGTGAAATACTAGTTTACAGATTTCACCAAACCTGTTTGATTCATGGGGGGCTGTGACCTGGCAGTGCAATGTTTGACAAAGGCCATAATTCATTTAAGAGCTCATGTAGCTTTTATTTAGAAATGCTTGGTTTTGAAAGGAATTAAAAGGAGCAACCTTCCTAAATCATTTCTAAAGTACCCCATAATGCACTGCTTTTTTGACATACAGAAAAATCTTGATTTGTGTTTACATGCTTCCTTGATTAGTTTGTCCAGAAAAAAAGCCAGGCTGCTTCTATAAATTTGATACATCAGCTACCTCTAGCACAAATAAGAATTAACTAATTTTTTTCAGCCTAAACTGAAACTTGATTATTTGTTTGTATTCTCAATTGACTGGTTTTTTTTTTAATAACGTATTCACATTTAAATCATGAATCCAAAGTATTGTACAATTTACTGGCACAAATACACAAAATCCATTGGCAGAACTTGTTTCTACGAGATAGTTCGCAAGACATGAGCAATTGTCCTTATCTGGATACTTTGTGAAGCTAGCCAGACTCTCAGAGTTAAATCAGCAAAAATGAAAAGTCTGCAAAAAGATACTGTTATCACTCACGTATATGGTATTTTAATAGATATGAAAAAAAGTTAAGTGAAAAAAATATGCATGGAAATAACTTCATTCACTTCAAGAACTTCATTGTGAAAAACAGCGTAACACTTAGGAATGAGAGAGATTGTTCATCATCTCATGAAAACCAATATGGCTTATTTAGGTCCTCATTGTAAGGAATTCTGTTGCGAGCGAATTGCTTAAAAATACGATAGATCAAATTAATTGACAGGTCTGAATCAGTTGATCTTTTACATTTACAGACATTTCACAACGCACAACATAGTATTTCACAGCAGCTCTTTCTCAAATATGAACAGAAGGCTATGCAGAGAAAGGATGACCTTTTTATCTTTGTAGTCAGAAAGCTCATAGATTTATTTTTAGACATGATGCATATGGAAAAATGGCCCAAAATTTTCCCCAAGTGCCAGGTTGTGAGTGGTTCTGTGGGTTGTTAAAGGAAATACTGTGGCGAATGCACGGAACACTTTACTATTATAAAGATGAGGGGGAGGGTGAAGGGAGGAGAGAGAAATGTGCAGCTAAATGTCTCTGTCTCCTAAACACTCACAGAAGTGCTGTTTGAAATTGAGCAGAAATGAGCAAGGCCCACATTCCTCCTGTGGTCATAGAGCTTCCCACTCTTCTAATACACTCCAGTAGACTTGCAGAGTTCAGCTGCCACTGCAGAGCTCACATCTGGTATGGAGAGCGTGCTTTAATAATCCTAGAAATAATTTAGAAATACCTACTCATCTTGGAAGCAGTTCTTCTTTAAGACAAGGGGCCATAGTGCCCTGCAGTGAGGCCCTGCAGTCCTCCCTGATCGATTTTCAGGGCACAAGTGCTATGTCAGACATGTCACAGCTACTGTGCATCCCCTAAGCACTTGTGTAGGACTTCTGAATTCCAGATCTTAAACCTGCAGGTTTTCAAGCAGAATTGTCTACAGAGTCCTGGAGGTGGGCTCTGTTTTTGTACAGAAAGATGATTTGCAGTGAACCCAGTCTCCATCTAGTGTGTTCAATGGTTTGCTTGCCCATGTGTTCATATACTAATTTGGGCGTATATGTGCAGTTGGTGCTAGTAAGATTCTTTTTTATTCTCTCACTGAAGTCAATGGGAGTCTGATTCTGCCCATTTCCATGCTGAGACATCACTAGCTTAGCTGAAAACCATGCTGGGAGGTGATATTTCTAGGAGGGGAAGTAGAACTACATGCTTTTTAAGTGCTTTTGATTTCCTCTGTCACCAGCTGGGGCCTGGAGGTCTGTCAAAGTAAGATGTCTATTAGCATTTTCAGGGTTTTTTTTTTCTGATATATGCATTTTAGCTGAAGTTGAAATAATGAATAAAGATGTTCATCCCATGCATGACTGAGAACCAGTTACTTAATTATTGCGTCCAGTTTTATTATTAATCTGCTCAAGTCACAAAATATCCGATCCGGAGTTAGATTCAGATTTTGCTGGCCTCAAATCTGGAGAGGTTTTGGTGTTCTGTATCAGTTTATTCTTGCCTATGATGAAGATGCAAATCATGATATACATCCAAAGTCAATAAATATTCAATATTTTTAGCAGAAGACTAGTGTATTGTGAAAGCTAAAATTTCTGTCCCATATTCTTCCACAGGTCTTTAATGAAATCACTGGGACTTCTTAAGTACAACTGAAGAAGAAAGAATTGAATCTTAACTTACAAAATCAGAAATCTTAATATAATGTCAGATTTTTCAAGTAAATTAAAAAAGAATACCGTTTCAGGACTGTCTTTTTAAGTTTTGGTAAATTAATTCTGGTTACTCAACAAGGAAGATTTTTCAGAAAGATGCTGACAGGCTTATGATCCTTACGATGCAAATAAATAACACAAATCTTGCAAGGCCTAGAAGGCAGGGTGGCAATTTTTTTACAGGATTAGACCCTGAATTAGAATGGCTCTACATTTAAGAAAGAATATGTCCGGTAGGCAGATATTTACCCAGGAGGATGTGAACTGAACTTAAGACGTTGCTAGGCCAGTGATTGAAACAGAGAGTGAGACAGTTTGGGTTAGACTGCCAAATTGAGCTAATGAAAAGTATACATCCAAGCTTCCTGTGTGCCAAGAGGAGCACAATATCCTTGCACTGGGGAAAGAAGGAATTTGTTTGGCCGACCTGCTGAACAACAGGGCCGTTGCTGCACCTGTGGGATGCTTTGACTGGGGATGTGAGAGTGACTGTAGTATGTACATCACAGCTCAGGACACATGGAAACAGCACAGTGAAAGGGTGGCTTGCACTTGTTTAGTGAAATTAGACCTGTCTCAAGCTGTCTGAGGGCAATTTAGAAGAAACGCTGATCCTTCAGAACCTGTGGATTTGTATTTCCACTGGAATCTTGTCTGGTAAAGATTTAAACTTGATAAGGAGCCAGAGCACAGTCCTTAAACTTTACTCTTTCTCCAAATCAGTGTGGAGACTTGGATTTGTTACATACCAAGGTCATTTTTCTACCAGTAATGTGCAGTGATGTGAGAACAGCTCAAACTGATCATTGCTCACAGGATGGCCTTTGCTCAGTGGAATTTTTCTTCAAAATGGTTATTACAGAAACACAGATAATGCCTCTCTAGGAGCTCATTCTCTCTATGTCTATTATTAATAACAGTCACCTGTAGCTAGGAAACTTGGGTTTATAGTTGTAAATGGCTTAGAGTGGACTGTTAGAGAAAGGGTCAGACAGGACTGATCGTGTTACTCATAGATAATTTTACTGTTATGTGTGCTTACAGTTCCTATCACCTTCAAACATATACTCATTAATATTTCATGATACCTTGGAGCTGCTCAATGAAAACATGAACTGTGCTGCATGCGAGTTTTCCATTAAAGCTTCTTCTTTCCAGTTATTTTGATGAGAGGTTTGGGTTCATTTGGTTTTCAAGGAGGCTTTTACATTCCAGCAGAAAGATAAATAAATATATTTCCAGATCTTAAAAAAAAAACAAGAATCCAATGAACTAAAATACCTTACCCTCCTCCAAAGTGAGCTGAATGACAAGCAAACTTAATTTCACAGAATTGTATAAAAGGAGGAAAAGAAAGCAGGTGGTTTTTTTGTATACCTTCTGTTCATCAGTACTGGATAAATAACTATGCCCCTACAATCTCAGCCTCTTCCTTATCTATCACCATTAAATCTATGACCTATACCTCTAGAAATCACTTGGATCCTCAAAAGGATCATGGAGAACATTTTTTTATTGTGTTGCATCAGATCACAATGTTTGCAACTCATAACCTGAGTCTCATGTGCCTATGCAACTTCATTAAAAATTACCAGCCCAAAATAACAGCTAGAAATAGATTTACAATAGATAAGTTTAGTTGAACGCCAGTTCTCTTATCATAGTTTAAAACTTTGAAAAAGTTCATAATTTGTCATAGACCATGACATAAGTCAGACCAGAAAGTGTCATAATTCAGCCACATAGCATTAAAAGTTATTATACTCCGTAATTTTTCATACTGAAAGCAGATTGCCAGACTGTCTCCCTTAATTGTGGTAAGCAATGGTTGACTTCAGTTTGGGGAGAATGGTATGACCTGAAATTTAATAAGGTAAATAGGCTGGTCTTAAGTACTCCGTATAATGATCCATGTACTTAAAGATGCAATATGCAATTTCAAGAGGAAATTTTTTTAAACTCTGAAGTTACTATATTGCGAACATTGAAACTAAAACTAGTATCTTGCACATCAACATATATTGGCAGTTTTTCCTGAATTTAGCGTAAGTACGTAGCTAAGTGTTCTTTGTACCTGAAAAAGGAAATGGTGCGTTCTGAACTGTCAAATTATTGCTCAGCTGAAGTAAATAGGGGTGAGGAATTTTATCTCACATATGAGAAGATATGATGAAATGGGCACAAAGAAAAATATTTATATAATAGGCAATATCCAGTTCCCAAAGAGATGGAAATGAAGGAAGTGGGGAAAAGGCAGTGGAAAGTCAAGGATACTCCCTGAACTAAACTCCTATCTGCTGCTGGCTCAAAGGCAGCTATAGAATCACTTTAATAAAAAATTAAAAAAGAGACCCAAGAGCCTCCCCCGCAAAGAAACAAACCAAAAATAAACACCCAAACTGTAGAGAAAAGAATGACTGAAATTCACGTTATCATCTCCTGCTTTTTCTGTGTCTCAACTTTGTTATTCTTTATAAATCATCATTGATTTCCATTGAGTTTTGCTGTGCGATAATTCCATTTCATGTTCTGGTTCATCTTCTGTCTTCTATAGCTTTCTCACCTGCCATGTTTTCTCAGAACTTTTTTTTTTGCATTTCTGTATATGCCACCATAGACTGGTTAACTCATAATGTTATGTTGTAATTGTATGAGAGGAAGCAGATCTTTAGTTTGCTTGTTCGTTTCTTCCTCAATTCGATCTTGCATCATTTGATGCAGCCTCCACTCTCCCCCATGGCATGCTGTATAGAAATGGGGATTTGGGATGTATGCAATCAAAAAAGAGGAGAACTGAGTCAAATGCAATATGCCACGAGGTGGACCCTTTCTGAGTTGGAGGGAGGCTGAAGTCTTCTTTGAAAGATCTCTTTGCTACTGCCAGATTTTTGATGACACTAAGAGATAAATCTAGAAATAAAGACCAAATTGGTATCAGATGATGAGAGTCATCTGAAGTCCATGAGTAAATATTAGAGGCGTCCGTACTTTTTTTGTAACTTACATGCTTCTTAAGGATACATAAACATTTCTATCCATTTGGGGAGAAATTTGCAGGAAGAAATCTGCTTATTTTAGTAAAAAGAAGTGTGCTTTATCTGTTCAGTTCCCAGATCTGATATGTCTTCTGTTTATATTCTGAATTATTAATGTAAGCATATCTAAATTAGTCTCACATCCCTGGTCATGTAGAAGAGAAGGTCTCTAAGTGTTATGCTGCTGCGTTTAAATGTCTTATCTTTAATTAGGCATTTTTTTGATGACCTGTTCTGTTACATCATTTTTGTCCCTTATTTTTCTGTGCTGATATTTTGTAGCATTTGGGTATCCTTTTATGATAATTGTCTTTGCAGCTACCATTCTGCAGTTACAAAATCCATCATGAAAGCTAATATGAATTTAAAATACAAACATACAGTGCTAGACGAAAGGATTGTGCAACAGATAAACAGAGGCAGATGGTGCAGATTTAATTAATAAAAAACACAAATAAGAAAATAAATCAGCTGCAGTGATTTAATGCCTAATTTAATTAAGAAAAAGAATTCTTGGAGTTTAGTTATTGCCAGGAAATTATATACTATGTTGTTTCTATTTGGAGAGAAATGGTTTGTATAAACTTTACAGCATTTTGTTGTATGAAGAATCTGACACACTCTGATTGAATTCAAGAAATTTTGCTCCTTGCAAGGAACAAAATTCAGGAGAAAGCGGGTAATGAGATTCAGGTTAGATGTACAGAGCTGGAGTTTGAGGCTGGGTTCTCAAAAAATGCCTTAGTGATCATGCCACTGACTGTCTAGATGGTGGATCTTATGGCCCATTTTGACCAGAAGTCAAGCATCATGCTAAGAAACACTCCCCTTTGAAAACGTTTTTGAAACTAGTGCACAGACTTATGGAGTGCAAGGTTGTTTTGCCAAATTGACGTATAACTAAAAGGAGGTATAAGAAAAAAATCTTAAAAAAAATAATCATTATTAACTACTAGTCTAACCATTTTCTTAGATATATTTGTCAATATTTAGAACTGGTTAAAAGTGATTACAAAATAAAAATGTGAAAATAAAAAAGGAGTACCTTTTTTCCTCTTGATACAGCAAGGACTTCTTGTCTCACTGTATGTATTTTGCTTTCTATTGCTGCTTCCTTTTTGCGTAAAAATTTGAGGACTGTATGTACAAGAAGCAGTGATATGGTTATCAGAGCTTTGGTAGAAGTTTGATAGTATTTTACCTAAATGGAATAGTTTGATTTTGAAACTTAAGTAATTCTCTGAGCTGATTAAAAAAAAAATAAATCTCATTTTACATGTGGTTTATTCTCTGGAGATAGTGTATTGTTGACTCTAAGTACAACTTGACTTTAATGTTGTCCCTGCAGGAGATTTTTCTTCATTGCTGCTACAAGCATAATGTACAAAGAGGACAATATTGGAATTGAGTTAATTTTTGTTTTTTTGAGTAATTCACTGGCCAGAAAATAAAAATGAAAGAGAACCACATGGGGTCACGCAGGAGGTGGGCCTGTGGAATCAAAACCACAATAAACTTGGATTGCATTTTTTGCGGAGTTTTGGCCTGTTTAATCTGAGAAAGACTAGTTCAGAGACAGTGTGTAACTATACTTCTGGATTTTGATTTCAGAATTAAATCATTTTTTATGGTGATTATCTTTCTAAAAAGAGGTTAAAATTGTAAGCCCCAACCAGAAGAAAACAAGGAGAAATTGTTCTCTTTTCTTCTTATTGTTGAATCAAAGAGATTTTACTTCTTTCTACTCTGTGAAGTAAAAGATTTAATTTAGGTCATGATGAGATTAATATTTCCTTTTTATCTCCTTTTTTAGTCAAAAAAGCAAAAACAAACAGCCATTGCTCTTCAGTGATTCAGACAGAGACTTGTAGGAAAGACATTGGTTTATATGCAGCTTTCTTATTTCCTGTCCTAAAATCAGCTAAAACACCACCCCTGGACACTCTTAAGGGTCTGGGAGTGACTTGGGGACATCATCCCTGTCTGGCTGATGTTGCAGGTAAGCCCCACTTGCAGGATGCCCTGCAGACGGTGTGGGGTCAGAGGGGACTGGAGGGATGAAGGGGTGGAGTGGTGATGTCTCCAGCCTCCAATCATCCAGCTGCTCTTGGTTTTTCAAGCAGTGGTTATGTTGATCGAGAGCAGTCCCAGAGTGACAGGACCATTCTTATCAATCTGCTTTCTGCTTCCATCTGCCACACAGAAAGGGCTGTAGCTTCTCTCCTTGAGTTGGCTGCTGTCTCGTCACCACTGTCAGCGTGTCTTCCTGGCTGAATGAGGGCAGATTCCTGGCTCTGGGAGCATTTTAAGAGGGCATCTGTTCCCCAGCACTTTCTTCTTCAACTATACATCCTCTCTTTGCCTGTGTGAATGTGTGAGAAGAGGATGACATCTTCTCCCTGGAAGATGTTTAGGTGCACTACAATTTTGTTAGGTAAATAATTCTGTAAAAACACCATTTAAAAATTCAGGAGTCTTCTCATTAATTTCTTCAACTAATTTTATCATTATTAGGATACCATTCTGGTCCAATCTATAACCTTCAGGAAACTAACCCTTTTTTGCTAACTGCTCCTTGGAATTAGTATTGAGGAATAGGTCTAGTACCTCAAAATACTTCAAATACTTTAGGAGTTGCTTTCCCCCACTAATCATCCATACGGGTTGTGTGTTGCTTTACGTTGGTTTATTCTATGTTATATGTAGAACTCATCCTTGCTCATCCTATATAAAAAGAAAAAAATACAAAAGTTTTATCTGCTACATTAAAAAAACATTTTGAAGAAAATCCTCTCATGGGGTTCTACTCATTCATACTGGGGTCTTAGTCCTCTATTTATATATAATGATTATATTCCTTTTATGGAACAAAATTTAGAGTGAAAGGAGAATTTGTTTTTAGTATTGAGCTGAAAGAAGTGGCATTGATTTCCTTCAAATAGTACTTACCTCTATTTTTTGAAGCAATTAAAGAATTAAAAATCTGAGTTAGGTAGACTTAGAGCAACCTAAAACAGATGCTGAAATTAAGCTGGAAAAAAAAATTTATTCTGGTATTTTCTCTCTTTTTTTTTTTTTTTTTGTGGCTTATTACATGAAATTATAATTTATCATTTGTAGATATAGCAAATGAGGAAAGCAGTATGGTCATCTGTGCAAATATTTGTAGGAGACTATACATATTGGAGTGAACCTCACTTGCCACCTTCTACATAAGCTAATGTTCACTTAGCTGTCTTCACAGTGTAAGCCTCTCACAAGAAGACTGTCGCATTCCTCATATGCAGCATTCTTAAAAACTGTCATGCTGTCAGGCTGTTTTAGATTTTTAATAGGTGCATAAAGTCTTACAGACTTGTATATCTCCTAAAACATTCACATGAATAATGCAGAAGTTAAAATTCACATGGGTGAGAAGTTTCACAGATAAGAGACCATCTACTAAGAAAGCATGTGGTTGCCCTGTGAGTGCAATTGGAGTTGTAAACATTATCTGGTAAAAGTGAGGTTTCCTGGGGCTGCAGTAAGTAAAGCCTGTTACATCTTCTGGTATTAATCATAATAAGTGTTTTATCTTTGGCTGTCATGTTTAGTTTCTGCATGCAATTTACCTCTCAGGCAAGCTGTTCACAGTATCGGCCAAGCTTATCTCTGAACTTATGGTCTTCAAGTACCTAAATGTATTTCCACCAGAGTTCCCACAGTTAATGTGACAAAAGCCAACATAAGTGCTATTTTAAGATCACACTGCATCCCTTTACAGAAAAACAGTGTTGCTTGTATTTTGATCACTCCTATCGACCAAAGTAAACCTTAACTGCCTTTCCTAGTCCTACAATCTACTGTAATTTTATTATGAGCTATTTTCAGATAGACTTTCTGTACACATGTAATTTATCTTGACTTCAAATGTCTCTCACACATGTTATCTCCTGTCCTCTAAAGTGCCCCTACTGCCACGGGACTTCCACATACAAAGCATGTCATTATCTGTCTGACTCCAAAGGAAAGTTTAGCAAGATGCAAAAGCATGAAAGAAACACATGGTCCCTGTCTCAAAAGGTCTCCCAGCAAAACAATCGGATTGCTTCAGGAGATCCAGCAAGAGCCCTCTTAGAGGAAGGCAGGAAAAAAAATATGCCTTGAACAATTTTGCAAGTGGCTCTATTTGCACGATGAACCCAAAATGATACGGAGAAAGAGGTCAAAGATTAGACAGCTCTTAATATTCTACTCTGCATGGCCCCATCTCACTGCAATACTCTCATGATCTGCTAATAATCCTTTATAATTAAGCTTCCAGCCTAATATTAAAATGTAATCCACATGAACACCAATCAGAGTATACAGCAAGAAGGGAAGTGGTTATCACTGTGAGTTGTGCATGGCAAGCACTATGCAGTTTTAATTTAAAATCTTTAAAACACTTGGCCCTTGATGTAAAGACAAGTTTCACTTCTGATACACACAAATACAATACAACACATCTAGTTCAGACCTGCTGCTGTGACACTTTGCCTGCACGACACTCGCCAAAAGAATATGGAAACATTGCTACTGTGGAAAGGGAGACTGTGCTTGATAGCTACCTTGACATTTACACAGAGCATGAATGCCAGACAGATTTTGTAGCAGCCCATAAAATAAATGGCCCGAGTTCGTAGTTGGTAAACTTTGATTTTGGCGTTCTGGATTGGGTTTTATATGCACTTTATATGCCTATATCATAGTAATCACCAATGCAGGGGAGCCAACTGTTTTCTCCTGGAGTTGATGTTAATTCTAAGAGCTGAAGTTACAGAGTTACAGCAAAAGTGACATGATGCAACATTTTACTCTATGTTTCTATCCCATTTCTATTACTTATTGCAGATAAGTAATCTCTCTGTGGATTCTTACATCCTTAAAACACTTTCAGATTAGTTGTCACTAGTGTGATTGGGCTACTCTGTTTATTAAAATAGATATTTCTCTTTCCTCCTCTTTTTCCCTTGCATTATACTACTCATCAGAAATCTCCCCTGTAAAAATACTTGTATTCTGAACAATTTACTTTTTGCTCTCAAATATGCAAAAACTTAACTGTCCAACATACTGGTCCACTATAAGAGAAGCAACTTCGCGGAGGGTTTGAGGTAAATATTTGGATGTGCCAGTGCCTTTAGTCCAAAAGATTCTTAAGTTAACTATTCCCATGAAGTTGCAGAACATAAAATGGAAACTGAGTTGCAGCTGTAAGCATCTAGAAGAGTTCAAGGGAAAATGCAGTGGGAATATTAATTCATAGTAACCTTTCAATTGGCTTTTTCAGACAGAAAAGGGCATTTTAGCTTTTATAGGTTAGACTAGAGTAAGCCTGTTGTGAGCCATGTAACATACAGTTTTTTCATTTGAATGAAAGGGGAAAAGCCTGGAGCTTAAGATGCTGATAGTATTTCTCATTTCTCTAATGAAGCTTTGCAAACTAGCTAAGGATGTTTTCCACTGATGGCATGTAGTGGAATTCTAAACATCTAATTAGAGCTGACTAGTAGGAACTGCCAGTGATATTAATATCTAATATATATTGCTTCAATTAGCCAAATCCATAGGTCAACATTAACACCAATTTTCCAGTCCTGGAAAACGCCATTCCAGAATTTGACACTTCCTACAGCTGCCAGGCAACCTCCCTGAATGGCCAGGGCAAACTGAGGCAAGAGGGTGAAGGACACGAGAATGGATATTACTTTGAGCAGAAAGATGGGTTGCCAAACATTGTCCACATGTACATGTCATTGTAGAGTAGAATTGCTTTCCAATTTTGGAAGGAACAAGTTGTGACAAGAGGAACTTTATGTCATCAATGGTGAGATTGCCAGAAAGGATGCAAAGGACATTTCATAATAGAAAGGCACAACAGAGAACACTTGCAGCAGCTCCTGTGGCTGGTTTTACTGCTTTAAAGCCAGTGCTACTTTTCTCACGCTCTCTTACACGATAGAGAGGCTGTTCATACCTTAAGGGTAGAAATACACTAGATTTTTTTCTGTGTTTTAAATATTTATCTTATATTTACAAAGCAATACAATAAACTCTATGTGGTATATTGTAACACCAGGAAAATAATTGGCTTTGGCTTGTAAGTAATTAGAATGAAGTTGCATGAAAAATGTGAAGCAGCATATTTCCGATAAAATGTATAGATCTGTGATATAATTTTATAGTAACATAATAAAACAAAAATAAATGGGTTTGGGTATACATAAAATGTAAACTAATATATTAACCTAACTTAAATAAATCCTTATTTACTTTTGTAAGTGCCATCTCTGTTTCTCAGGATGTTTCACTTCATGTAATTGACTTACACTGCTCTCAGAGAAAGACCATGGCTACTAAATATCATGGCTAGTGTATGCGCTGGGGGAGTTAATAAAAAGTGCTTAAATTGTAAGTAACCTCTGACTAGGATGTTAACTTGCTCTGCATATACTATTTATATAAATCATGGTAATGGAAAAAAGTTGTGGCCAGGTATTATTAATTAGATTACAGAACAAAATAATAAATGCTTGATGCAGTAAATTTGTTAATTTACATTTAGCCTGATCTTAAGATATGTATGATTATTACTTTGTACTGCAGCCAAAAAAGAGGAAACTGAAAAAAGTTTGTAGTGGAGAAAGCAGGAGGCGAAGTTGGGGTAACAGTGAGGTTAGTTACTGATGGTCTGGAAGATGATTTGGTTTTTGAGTAGTTTCCCACACTTTTATGCTCATGTGCTGCACTGCAATGTCCCAGAGAGAGCAGAGCCTGATGATTCTTAAACCCATGCAGATATGAAGTAATAAAAGAAAAGAGAATAAGGAGAGCATATCCCTGGCTTTCCCACAGAGACTAGTAAATCTACCTTGGCATAGTAACTGAGAAACCTATCCATTCGTATGGTATCTCTGAGGAGACAGAGGTGAAACCGTCAGGAGTCTGCCAGAATAAGGACTGGATTATGAGTGTAGAGAGACTTAATTATCAGACCTACTTCTGAGAAGCCAAAATGACCGCTATGACAGACCTCAATTCTAGAGTATCTTCTGAATATAAGCCAAGATTGTCCTGGCTTTCTATTTAACTGAGGTTGACAGAGTTGCAAGGGGAGGATATTGCGTAAAAGTCTAAATCTTTGTTATAAAAGCTAGAGAAGGAAATATTTCAGCTAAACCTTGAAAACTATTGCTTCTTGTATTACCCTAGCAGCTAGTAACAGATGGGAAGGGGAGAGAGCTAGACATAAAACAGAAGTGCTCCAAAGACTGTACGTGAATGGGTGCAGGTGGACCCACGCTCATCTGCTTCAAGCAGGTCAGAATGCAGCCATGGTAAGGAGACATAAGACTGCATTAGTAGAGGTCTATGCTTCCACAGGGCACAGAGTGGTTCCAATAGGTCCATGTAATAACCAAGCCAGTTCAGCGCAGTGATTCCCCAGCAGGAGTCAGCATCCATGCCGTGGCATTTACTGCATGCAAAGCCTTTGGGAAGCCTTGGTCCTCTCTTAAGTGGCTGCCGCAGTTTATTTTGGGAGCCTGCGTCATGAGCATTACCAGCTGATGTAGATGGTCTATTTCCCATAAAGAAGACGTAGGGACATGAAGCAGCTGAACTACAACTCCTCTGCATCCTGTGATGACACTGACATGTAGAAATACTTCAGGCTTCAGATTAAACATTACAAGAGTTAGGCATGTGTTAATTTTCTTTTTCACTGAAGCTGTGACTTTTCTACAATATAGATTCTCCACGCACAAAAATGTTTAATATAAATCACTGTTTTTCTCCTCCTCTTGAAAAAACACTAGAAGATCCAGGAAAAAAAAGACAGATCTGAGCACTGGCTTGTACTGGGCTGAGGAGCCTAAGTTACTTGGGACAGTGTATGGCTACGTGGGCCATGAGGAATGATAAAAAGATTGTAGGGGATAAGATCATTATGAGTGGCCTCTGAGGTAAAAAGCTTGAATTCAGAAGTGTTAATGTTGGTTAACATGATTGGCTCTGCAACTTTAACTTTTCTTTCTTATCTGTTTACTTACTGGTGTGTATGTATTTATAAGTCGAGCCCTTCCAGATTCAGACATTCATGCAAATATTTCTTCTGGCAAGCACACTTAAAACTAAGTTTCAGTCTGACTCTGTACTTGATGAATTATATTAAAAATATATGGAGGACTGAATCTGTGGTTTTCTATGTAGAGCTTTTAAATATTTCAAACTGTTACTTAGTTCATATTTTCTGAAAACCCGAAGTTTGTTGCAGATTTTCTTTTCTGACTTTCAGACTGCAAGACACATTCTGTCTCTGTTTTCTACAGTTTAAGATTTTCCTGCCAACTTCTTGTAGAGCTCCGCTTCCACCCTGTCCTTGGGGAAAACACTATAAGGTAGAGGGTTGTTTATTTTTAAGCTTTTGAAACTTACTTTTACTCGGTGCATGAACCAGTGAAAATTAAATCAGTAGAAGGCCTTCCTTTTGCTTCTTTAGACTTCAGACCAGGTTCTAAGTGCTATTTCATTCCTATAAAGTTTGTGCCCTTTTCCCCTTGGGATGTCTTGACCAAAATGAAAATCCAAATAACAACGAAATTACTTTTAGTGCTTCTCCTCTCCCTGCCTTACTCCCCCTTTTGCCCAATATCAAGAGGTTAATGAACCAAGTCCACACTGTTTAGATTTTGTACCAAGTACAAAGAAATATGTTGTGAATAGCTGATAAGTGGCATGATCAATAATAGGGAAACATCTTCCAGCTGTTATATAAAGGAAAAATTATCAACAAAGACCCTGGCGTTGTCAACGTTGGTTTGTAATATATTGATAAGTTACAGATTAGTCACTGCATTTTAAACAATTGTAATGTTGACCACTGAACCGTGTATATTTGGATCATCAAACATGCTAAAACTCCATTTCTGAGTGTAATGGCAGACCTCTAAGTTGTGCCTAATGAACTTCTCCATAGCGTAAACTTAGTAGCTTTCCAACAGACCTTTTTTCAAACATTGCTTGCCATTATGAACTGAGCTCAAAACAGTAAGTACAAAAGCAAAGGGGTGTTTCAGCTTAAAAGCAAGCATTTCCTAGGTAACTGAGGTACGGTTGTTTTTAAATGAATTTTCTTAATATCCCTGAAGACTGAATGCTATTTGGCAATCACGAATAAAATTCTTGAGCAGCAGCTCTGTTACTTCTAGTTTAACTCCTGTGACACTGTATTTTGATGAACAAATGAGCTTTCTGATGTTCTCTAAACGTTTTGGTGCTCTGTGCATTCAATGGAGCCTAGGAACATTTGAAAAGTGTAATTATTATTATTTTTAGGAAAAAGCAGTATCTTAGAGGAGAAATCTTATGGGTACAACATGGAAATTTGTTGTGGAACAAATTTTTTGCATCAGTATTTTACTTGTAAATTATGTAGATGAAAGGATAAGCACAGGCATGTGCTTACATATGCACAACTTTGTTGTGTATCGATTAATTGCCCAAGAGGATTCATGCCTTCTAAACACTGAGTAAATTCTTGGTCCTATGAAAGTCAGTGGGAGTTTTGTTATGGACTTGCAAGGGGTCAGGATTTTATAAAAACAAAAGTAAAAAGGGTTGTTTTGTGGTTTTGTGTAAGCTGGTCTTCCAAAATCCATTCACAATTTTACCTTTCCAACCCTCTTTAAACTCATAATGAATAAATTACCTTAAAAAAATGCCTTTATAAGGAAGAAAATGAAAAAAAAAAGTTCTGATTTTGAGCAAAATTATCTGACAGAGGGATAAGATATATCTTTTAAACTACTGCCTTCTCCCTAACAAAAGTTGTCAACTCCCCAAAGACAAACTACTGTCTGAGACCTTAATGAACTTTTCCATCAACAAAATAACTGTTGTTTTGGTATGAGCTGGGAAAAAAAAAAAAGAGCATAGATAATGAAAAAACTTTTTCTTTGGTTGTTTTTCAGATCAGTTTATTTTAGAAATGACTAATATTTTTGCCGAATACTTATTTCTGTAATGCTTATGTAAGGGCCTGTGGGGATCTAAAAATAGCAATAAGAGCAAATTTTAAAGCTCATTAAGGATTAACACCTCTTCATTGCATGAAAAATAGGAAAAATGTTAGAATGAGTAACACATCTAGAAGGAGTGGGATTTTAAAACTCTATTCCTGCATTTAAAAGCAACAAGAGTATTTTAAACATCTCTGGAATCTGTAGCATTTATAAGATCTATTTATTAGCTGCCACAAGCACAACACTTCTAAGAATGAATAAAACCATTTAAACATTTCCCAGGACTCTTGAGACTGACGTGTGTACTTTGCATGTATATTTAAAGCGTAAATATGAATGTGTGTAAGTGCGTGGGAGGGAAGAAAAATTTTCCCTTCTTCCTCTCAAGAGAATGCCTGAAATTTAATTGAGGTAAAATAAATGTTCTTATCAGAAGGCACAATAGACCTTCCCAGTTTTGTTTGTGGCAGAGTTCAGGAGCCCTCCCCATGACTTACTCTACCTTCCCCCACTTCAGATATTAACCTGGACATCATGCCTTCCAAACAGTAAATGAGCTGTGCGATGTTTTATTACATTTCTCATGTGGCTAAGCTTAGTGTGGCTTTTAAGTGTTCCTCAGTATGCCGTGCTTACGCAAGTTATTTTCTGCTGTGGATTGTTGATGCTGCAGCAGCAGATAGAGTGATGTGCCTTGAATTCCAATGAGGAGAAGGCGTTGGTTTATTTTGGTATTTTGAGTACAGAGTGAGTATTTTGCAAAGATTTGTAACTCAGATTTTTCTCTATTTCAGGCTTAAAGCATTAGAAATGAATTGTTTTAAGTGCTGCTGAGAAATAATTATATGTCTTTAGAAAGTGAAGTAATTTAAAATGTCTTTATTTGTAAAGTATGTTGTTTATGAAAAATCTGTTTCAGCTAGTGACTTGTATTACATTCAGTGTGGATCTTGACAAAATGCAAATGAACAAACAGAAACCCTAGAGCAATGAAAAGCTAGTTTTTATGAAACTAAATTTTATGAAAATAGACAAAAGCAATGGGTAGAAAGTTTGCCATCAAGAACCTGAATTGTAACTAAATTAGACTTTCTTTCTTTGTACTAAATTATTTCTGATCTTGTCCTGACAATTAGGGAAAATTTATAAGCAATGAGGTGGGCAATTGAAGTGACGTGTATATTTTCTCAAACTCCTTTAGGGGATTAAATCCTTTCAGTGCGTTCTATCCATCTGCTTATTTAGTGCTTGTATTATTGGAAGCAATCCTTTCCTCTTCCAACAGTGATGCTTAGATCCCTAGTTCTTAAGGGTTGTGTATGAAACAGATTTTAAGGGATCCAGCCCTGATTAGAACAGTTAGCCTGTTAACGTCCTATGTATTTACAGTGGATTATTTGAAGGGAAGCAGGGGTTAAGTCAGCAGGTCTCTCGGCTTCCCCAGGGGTTAACCTGGCAGCCTGTTTGGCACACACAGGAGGGCTGACAGGTAGCAGGATTTGTCTAAGCAGTGTGCATGAGAGCCAACAAGGAAAACTGAATGCTCTGGATTAGTTTTGGATTATGTTGTCAGAGTGAAGCCTGACGGACAAACTGCAGAGGAATAAAATGCAATCTGTTTGGGGAAAGAGACAGCGTGCATAGCTTTCATTTTTCAAGAAATGACAAGAAAAATCATTAATAATTTGTAAATCCATGTCCATTAACTTTTCTCTTTGTTATCCCAAGACAGTCTTTTTAACATGATTTTGCCACTGTTCTATATCTGTTCTTTCTTGTGACAGATGGCAAGATAAATATAAAATTGCAATAGTACAGTACAAACCATAGGGAAAAATATCTAGAAATCTAACACCTGGAATTGCTTAAGGTGGAATATTGGGGGTAGGGTGGTGTTTTTTCTCTGTCTTTTGTGGTGAAAGATAAAATTTATTATAATTTAGATACTTTTCCTATTCTATAGTTTCCTTTGTGTGATTGCAATTTATTTCAAAATATTAGCAGCAACATTCCATTATTTTTTCAATTAAAGCAATTTCATGACTAATATTACTAACACAGTTGATTCCCTGTTTTTCTTCATCTGGTTATTTCATTATTTTACTGTTCAAGTACTTAATCTTTATCAGATGGGAAAAACAATGAAAAAAAAAACCAACNAAGCTAGCAAATAAATTGTAATTAAGCACCAAATAAAGTCAGATCAAGACTGTGAAAAATATTGTAAACTTGATCTGTGTTAGGTTTGTATCAAATTTGTTCAGTTTTCGCATTTCTTTTTAACCAAAATGCCAAAACCATTTTATGGCATCCCTAATACAAAAAAAAATCCCAATTAATCAGTTACAGCTTTTAGGTTTATGTTGTTGCTGAGGTGTTAGGACTAGAATAGGACAACCAAATAATTTGCAGGAAAACATTTATATGATAAAGTATTCTTTTTTCTTCTTATTATGAATTATCCAAATGTAGAATCAATGCATTTGGTTTTGGAAGAGTAGAGTGAACATTGGTCTATTTATATCTATATGCAGATTCTGTGGCTATTCGCTACATCAAATTTGAGATGAGTTGGGTTCATTTTCTGTAGAATATCCATTAGGTATCTGTCTTCTAATCAGTAATATAAGAAAGATTTTGGTGCTAAGTATGAGGAATTTCTGTAGCCAAATTTTACTTATCAGTGTAAAATTTGCTTTTGGTTATAACTCATCTTTGGCTAAAAGTAATGTATTTATATATATCCTGCCTTAGCAGGGGAGTTAGACTACATCATCTCTAGAGGTCCCTTCCACCTCTGACAATTCTGTGATTGCATGATTTAACCGTGCTGCAGAGAGCTGTTGGAGCATAAGACACCAAAGCATCTCTGCTGAGGTATAAAGTGTCATTTTTATAGGCAGTTGTTTCTGTTCTGATTACAATGTTTTAAATTGTCATTTTGTTCAAGTTAAACACTAATTTCCATTGGCTGGAAGCAACTTTGTGTAATAAGGGGAAAAACAGAGGAATATTTTGGGGTTCTTAATAAGATCTTTGTACAAAATTTCTGGAGACTACCTCTAGGCTGAGGGAAGGAGAAAGAAGGAACTTCTGTACAGTTGTTCTCATGCCACAGTCTTCTCCCTTCACTTTAAAATAATGATGTGGATGATGTAATGAAGTATCGCTGTTTTAACATTAGATGCTACGTGTGTGTGTATGTACATCAAATCATTCTTAAAATAATCTCTAATCTCAAGACATTTATCTTCCATATAATTCTTTCAAAGTACTTGCTGGTTAGCTGGGAGTGTGAGTAAGCGAGCAGTAAAAACATCTCCTGTAGAGTAAAAGGTTTTTGCCCAGACTCATCCTGGCTGTGTTCTTGCACCTCGTACATGCAGTTGGCTGACTCTAGATCTTTATAACTGTTTCCTTAATAGGAAAAAAACCCAGCACAGAGTAGAATTCAGGCTGGAATTATTTGGGCCATGTTCTATGTCAATTTTAAAGCATTAAATATTCTTTTAATATTACACATGTGCTTCATTACTTGTCTGTCTCCAGGTGGCTAGATTTTGTGCTGGAAGCACTGCTCTTGATGCATTTTATACTTGTTTTGCACTGCATAGATTACATGGCTTTTACAGGAGTTCTATCTCTCTGGGCTGGGCTCTTTTCCTTTTGAAAATATTAATAATTTTTCACAGAATTTGTAGAGACTGAAAAGTATGCTTTGGGATTTTTTTCTGGGTAAAAGTTCAATGATTTAATTGTACATAGTTGTCAGTGCTTATAACTAATCAAGCTTTTCTAAAATAGTCATATTATACTTCCATCACTAAAATTTCAATCCAGATTAAAATTTTAGTGGCATTATAAATCTTTTTTCTAGTTATGATTATTCATTAAGACTCTTCTGCAAGTATTTTTTCAACTCTTTTGAAATCACCAGGCAATTAGATTGGGACAACAATGCAGTTTTGCCTGTGTCACCGTAAAGGTGAAAGTACTTGGATAAGAGCACTAGAGTAGCAAAGGATATGTTTAAAAGGCAAAAAAAATAATTAAATTGTTTGCTATGAATGTATTTTGACTTTGCAACCAGTTTTCCACAATGAGGAACATTTATTTTCTTGCATTTCTTGCATCCTTTTCCACTACTATAGGTATTACAGGTTCAGATTTTTAAATAATGTATATCATCAACATTGTTTGTATACAAAAGGACTAATTCAATTGTTTATTGATCTGTTTTTTGAGCATTCACAATATCCACATTCACAACTCTGAGTGTTTGAACTAATGAATAGGCCTAGAACATTTTTCATCTTACATGTTTCATAAGTAGCTTATAAACATCCCCATAATCTTCAGTTGTCAAGTTGTTTCATTTATTGCTGAACTAGAGTTAAAATTCAGCAAACGTACCAAATGTTGGGGGCAAAAACTCAAAGAAAACTGTGGAAATATACAGGCATAGATGCAGTATAACTTATGCGAGGAATTCAATTAACAGCTGCTCACAGGAATATAGAGCAATATCTAATTGGCTGTCTAATTCAGGGCTCAGTTTTGGGGCCAGTCTTGTTTAATATCTTTGTTGATAATCTGGATGAGGGGAATGAGTGCACCTTCAGTAAGTTTGCAGATGACACCCAGGTGGGAGTGTTGATCTGCTTGAGGGTAGGAAGGCTCTACAGAGGGTCCTGGACAGGTTGGATCAATGGGCCAAGGCCACCTGTATGAGGTTCAATAAGGCCAAGTGCCAGGTTCTGCATTTCAGTCACAACAACCCCATGCAGCGCTACAGGCTTGGGGAAGAGTGGCTGGAGGTACCTGGGGGGTGCTGGTGGACAGCTGGCTTAACATGAGTCAGCAGTGTGCCCAGGTGGCCAAGAGGGCCAGCAGCATCCTGGCCTGTATCAGGAATAGTGTGGCCAGCAGGAGTAGGGAAGTGATCGTGCCTCTGTACTTGGCACTGGTGAGGCCTCACCTCAAGTACTGTGTTCAGTTCTGGGACCCTCACTACAAGAAGGACATTGAAGTGATGGACNTTTGTAGGTTGTGGGTTGTGTTTTTGTGTATGATTGGACTCAGTGATCTCAGAGGTCCTTTCCAACCATAACAATTCTGTGAACCTCTGATTCTCATGGTGAATGATAGCCAAGACTTCAATATCACTCTACAGAGAAAAGCCATCATTTCTGTTAGCTTAACATTTTACAGTGTCTTTTAAATTAATTAGTGTCTTAAGCTCTCGCAGTAAAGAATACTACCTACATAATGGCCAGCAGGAGCTGCATGTTGCTATTTTTTGTCTTGCCTGAAGACAGGTCTATTCCAGGCTTGCATAACTTTTCAAAACTGATGGGAATCACATCACAGTTTGCTATGACTGCAAACCATTATTCCATGGGAAGAAAAACAGGAAAAATGCTGTTAATTCTGTTACTCAGCTTTTAAGCCTGTCCACTTTGGCCCTAGTTGTCTGACCAAACTTGGATTAGTCGTTGATTTCTTTGTCATGAATTTATGGGAAGTGACAGAGTACAATAAAAACTCCTCTTTGTGACATTAGTAATAGCAACTTTAGGAAAACTTTAATATCCTGTTCCCCTTTTCATATAGGAAAAGTTAAACAATAACACATAGAAATAACTGAAGTAGTAAATTATCAAGAGGCATACAGTTTTAATGGAAATAAATCCATAAAGCTATTGCACATATCCTCGTGTTCTAGGGGAATAAAACTCTGCATGACTTATTTCTATGAAAGGTATGTGCACTAAAAAAATCCTTCGAAGCTACTGAAAGGATAAGACTTCAGTATTGTTAACACTGCTTTTTAACAAGTTATGATGCAAAGAGTGAGCAAAAATC
This sequence comes from Nycticryphes semicollaris, assembly GCA_013400055.1. Classification (NCBI taxonomy): domain Eukaryota; kingdom Metazoa; phylum Chordata; class Aves; order Charadriiformes; family Rostratulidae; genus Nycticryphes; species Nycticryphes semicollaris. The sequence continues at coordinate 297,974 of VXBJ01001710.1, forward strand.
CTAGGTTTTCCCATAGTTGATTACTTGTATATCATATTTTATTTTGCATGCATGGTTCAGTGGGGTTTAACTTACATCATTGGTTCCAAACCCCACATCAGAAGATGTCTCCCAGCATTCAGTTCACACTGTCTTTAACTCAGTCTCCTGCTGACTTCTGGTATATCCATTTAGGCAGTTGTTAGGCATAAGAATGTCTTTCAGAAATAGAACTGTACTTCTACTCTACACCATAGAAGGTTGCATGAAAAGGCTCTCTTTATCTATTCATGCATTTAATAAATATGGTGATGATCAAATATTCTGATTTGTCTAGCAATGCAAAATCTGTCCTGGTGTTTTAAAGAGTGATTTCTGGATACTCTTCTGTCCTGGAGTATTATTAGGGATATTGACTTTTATCAGCTGGTTACACTTGTGCTGCTGCAGCAAGGCTGCTGCATTCCCAGTGCTTTATTAGAAGCATGTAATAGCCCACATGTGCAGACATGAACCATGCTCTCTCAGGTAAAGTAGCGCAAAGGAAAGTGTCTCCTCTCATACTGTCTCTATTAGGTTCCATGGCTTAACATGAGAGGCGTGTTTTCAGCGTATCACACTGTAAATTTGTGCTCCATTCTTTTAGAATTTTATTCTTAATCTGACCACCCTAAACAAAAATGTGAAATGCTCACTCTCTCAATAGCCACCTCAGAATTTTGTAGTCTCAAAATTAGTGCTAAGAGTCGTAGTGGAAGTGGAAAAGTATTTTGTGTGTATGTGATTGTGGTGCAGGTTTTGAGTCCCATTTGTTGGAAGAGTCACAGCCTTAATGATGCTGTGAGCTGACAGAGCCTAACTCAGCTTTGAGGCTCCAGTGCTTGGCAAGGTGCCAAGTGAAAGACAGCAGTTTTATCTATGAAAAGAGCAGATATGAAATAGTTAAGAGACAAAAATAGCATAGCTAAAAGAATCACTTCTTACTTAAGTGAGAGAGTTTCTGTCTCTCTCCTTCCTCTCCTTTCCCTACACTTTTTTCAAAAGCAAGGCATGATCACCCAAATGCTTTTCACAAGTACAAAAAATTTTTTGACTCAAATCTGAAAAAAACCCTTTTGGAATACAAGCTTTAAATACCACATCCTACATGTTATGGGAAAGTGTTCTCCACTTCACACACAGATCAATGCCACCAGGCTCCTCTGGGCTACAATTTTCTGGTTTTGAATTTTCCTTCATCTGAGTCTTGCATCTCCCAGGTTTCTCACAGACATTTTCATCTTCGTTATCCTCTCAATGATACCAAATTCATAATGTGCTTCTTTCCAACCTTCCAATTTCTGCATGTAAATTTAAACGCACAGTATGTATTTAGTTTACAAGTTGTAAGAATGCATGGATGATGTATCTCTACTTCCTCTCGTTGTGACATTTCTCATATATGCAGGTCTGTACAACTTTGAGTGAGGGATCAGCCTCTCAGTATTAAATTCTTTGTATATAGCAGCCTTCCTGCATCCAAACTCTACTTAAGCAGTGACATCCAGTGCGTAGGTTTGAGAGGGCTTGCAGGGTTAATTCTGTCATTACTGTGTTGACATGAGGCATGTTACAGCTTTCAGCTGAAAATGTTACTTGTAATCTTTTAATCCCAAATTAGGTCAACATTTTATCAAGTTAATCTAACATGAAGATTAATTAGGCTAGTTAACACGCGCACAGAGGTTATTTGTTTTGAGTCTACATTTAATCAAGAAGCTAGTCCCTAATACAATAGACAGCCCACCCCCCCCACACACTGCCCCCTAACCCTAGCTACAACTCATTCCATCATTTAGATATCATGCACCGTTTAGGACATAAAATTAGGAAAAAGCCAAATTGAATTTCTTATTTAATTCACCCAACTGAATTTAAACCAATGCCTTGCACTATGAGATACATGGATTTTCAAAAATTGTATAAATTTGCAAAATTACATCTGTCGTAAAAACCAAATCATTAGGGGTTTTTAGGAAAAAAAAAAAAAGTGCCACTAAGCTGCTCTGAAATTTATTTTGAAATAATTCCATAGCATTCCAAGATAATTCTTCATGTAAGAATTATCAGCATTTGAATGATGTTTTCTAAAGCAAGATTGATACTGCCATTAAATGCTTAAGGCTACAAAATGCAGAATGGCAGAAAAAAGCCTGTTTAGAGTTATGTGCCAGGCAAAATGGAACTTTTATCAAGAGAATTTCTCAAGTCTGCACTGGAGTTTCTCTCAAAATCATACTGCCTCAACAGCTAGTACTATGCCTGCTAGAGCACTAACCTGAGAGGTAAGAACCCTGGTTTGGACTGCAGCTACTGGGCCAGTTGCACAACAGGTTTTTGCCTCGGTCTCTCAGTGTCAGGTAAATTTTAGTAACCAGCAGATAACTAAGAAGTGTAAGGAAAAGGATCTTCGTACACTGTTTGTGGTATATAACATTCTGAAAACTCTTTCCCAGCACAGAGGAAAGCATTTACCAGTTTTGTATGTATATTTTTACAGCCACAGAAAATGTTTTTGATAGTAGTGAAAGTATTTTTTTCCCTAAGGCAGGATGCCTTTTAATATGAAATTTTAGTTCTACTATGAGAGTTGAAATTGCCTGCTGCAATCATGCCATCTTTTATTTTTATTTTTGTTACCTGCAGAACTTCTTGCTCTTGTGGTCTTTTGAAGAATAAGAATAATGTCATAAGCACAGTGGATAAAAGAACTGGTCTGATTTCTTTCTTTATCATTTTCATGCCACATCACATCCCAAAATTACTGCTCAGTATAGTTACTTTCAAATTAAATATCCAAAAGGAGAGGAGAGAAGACAGTTTGTATAGATGGTGGCATAAATCTGCTAACAGGGGTCATTAGACCGGACAAATGCCTTTCTCCCCTGAGTTTCCTAGATAAGGAGAACCTATCTAGGAGTTAAAAATTCCAAGAGTCATTCTGGATAGCATTACTGACCCCCCTGGGTGTTGCTGCAGAGTTCATGCCCTGTTTCATCAAATACCCAGTGACATTCACCAGGGGCCATGCTAATTATAGGGATTTAGCAGACAATGTCTAAGAACATTTCATCACAAAATAGCATGTCTTTGTCTACACGTATTGGTTTGTTGATGTGCTAAGTTAGCAAAAAACTGGAGGTAAAATCATTCTGCAGTTTGTTAGTGTATCTTTACAGCAACATTAATCAACATATTGAAATGTTAAGATACAATCTCCCCTGCATTTACAGCCAGCAATACTGTGATGTTTTGCAATTACATGGAGGAGAAAGGCTCAGGGTAACTTAAAAATTCATGGGTTGTACATTAGTTCAATGACTTCTAACCCAATTGTTCTAATGATCTACCTGGTTGATTCACTATAAAACATTTTTCTTGGGCAAGTTAGACAGCCCTTGTCTTTTACTTATGCAAGATCTATTCAATAATCTCTTTACTGAAATCAGAAGCAAAGTGAGGTTGTATAAACATAAGGGAGGAAAATCAGACTCCTATTTTCCTTCAAAGCCAGTTGAATGGTTGTTTCATTCTCAGAGAGCAAAGCCTGTGATTACGTAGTGAGGTGCCTTCCTCAGGTCTGAGTTCAGAAACAGACTTAAGCAATACTACAAGTTAACTTTACCAGAGTGCAATCCATAGGCTTTCCTTGTACCATACAGGGAAACCAGATGCCTCAGAAAACTGTAAATATAACCAGCTTCTGAATGATGAGCAGCCTACTCCACTCATCTCAAAAAACTACAAAAAGTAATACATTTTATGACCCCCTGGGTAGAGAGAAGCTTAGTCCCAGAGGTCACATTGCCATTGTCACTGAAAACCTCCTTTGGAGGGGTAGGTACATGAGTCATTTCTTTTTAAAAAGAAACAGTACAACCCCTCCATTCCTTGCAAATTGTTGGCAGTGATTGTGTGATGGATTCCTTGCTTGCATCCCACTCCGGCCTAGTCACTGCATTTCAACCCACACAATTCAACTCTGTTTTTTAAAGAGAATAATGCCAGCAGAAAATATGCATTGCCCCACTCACAGTAGTCTATAGCATGGTGCTTCCTATACTATCCCGGGACTGATGGACAGGAGGAGGGTCCAGCCAGTATCACTCTGATTCTATGAATATACAAAGTGATGTGTCCTGTACAAAATATGTGCCTACACATGACTGCTAGGCATGCCAAAACTATATTTTCTCCATCAGATCTACAAAGGAATTCATAGAAAGGAGTTTATTAACATAATTCAAAGGATTATAAGAATTACAGAAAGACTATTCTGATTTTTTGTTTGCAGTCACAAATACTTACCTGGTTAACAAAAATTTTGAAATGGACTTAAGTGCAATTTTTGCGTGTGAAAGTGTATGGACATTCAGGACTCCTAAAAATTAACTCAACTTAAGCACCTTACAAGAGTTAATTCCTGGCTGGCATAAATCTTCTGGATATATTAATGATGATGGAAATCGTAATGAGATAAATAGATACAAATGTTGACTTTGAATTGACAAATAGGTAGTGGGATAGCAAAAAAATTGGCACACAGCATAGAAATCACCTATCATTGAATTTCAGAAATGTTTGACACTAGTAGTAGATATTTCATGATCATCAGGACACTGTTGCTGCCTCCCTGTCCTCCCCCCGTGCTGCTTCCCTTTCCTTAGCTTTCTTATTCCTGTTGCTATCACCTTTTCTAGATTGAGGTGCACCTCCTTTGCCTGTTTATCTTTTTCTGAAAACAGTTTCTAAGAGGCACATTTGTCTCATGCTCTACATTGTGACATTTGTTTGCATGGCTATAAGGGCACAGGTAACACTTCACCTGATCGTATGGTAAGGCATATAAGTAGGAAAAAAATATGGGGTGGCCAGGAAAGAAAGCTTCTGGAACCAGCTCTCACTTTTTTGCATACACAGAGGCTAAAACCCACATACAGCATTTATTTACTCAGTGGTGTTTTATGGTGACTCACACATGCAAGATTAAGTAACCATATCATTATTGTAAGTGTCTTCTAAATTTTTATCCTTTTGATTAAATGGTTGGAAATAGAAGATATTTAGTTTCATGACAGTTGAACTCGCTACGGTATTTGTTTCTCTTAAGAATTTAGCCTCCTTTTAAAAATCTTCATGCAATATCCTATTGTTGCAATTTCTTTTCTTTTGAAGTGTGGGAGAAAGGTCTGCAGAGCATTTCTAGTGAGCTCACTGAAAGCTGTCAAATGAATGCATTGCCAGATATGTTCACGTTTAATTGCTCCAGGAAGTGTTACTGGCAATTCTAATCATATAAGTTCTTGCAGATACACTCAAACCCAGATTGTGCAAGGTCAGTTCACATAAGCACACCAGGTTTCACTTTCCACAGTGTTTTTTTGTTTTGTTTTGGACTTTTTGTTGTTGGTTGTTGTGTTTTTTTTTCAGCACTAACAAGCTCATTTGGAGATGTAAGAACATATTACAGGTTAATGGGATCTTTTTTTAAATGCAAAAGACCGTGCAGTGAAAATGCTAAGAGCCTGAGATGAGGATGTGATTTCTAAAATATGGTCCTCAGAGGTCATTGCTTTAGTTAATAAACTAGAGAGCAATTTGAAGACATACAGGTTAATATTATTTGTATTCCTTCCTAAAACATTTCATACTGTTGTCAGATTCCTTCCTAAAACATTTCAGTACTGTTGTCAGTAGAAAGCAGAGTCCTTTATGAATTCATAAGTCATTATTTTCCTATGTTTCTTGTGGAAAATGAACTTCGTATAGAAAGTTTTATTCCAGGAGATGACCCTAAGCAGAACACCCATCTTCTTTTTATGAGAGTCCCTGAGAGACTGCACTCAGTTATACTCCAACATAAATAGCCTGGGGCGCAGCACTCTGTGTAAAGGGAACATACACAATTTCATTAATGGTATTTTTCCAAAGGAGGAGTCCAAACCAAGTATTTAGAAGGATAAGGAGAGGAAAAATTATAAAAAGAAAAAGAGAACAATCTCAAAAGCCTTTTTTACTGTGGGTGTTTGTAAAATGCTAATTACTGCACTCACCTATTGGATGTACTTTTTTTTTTTTTTTCCAAACAAATTTAATGCTTTGGCACACCTTTGGTTAATGGGCCTCTGTGACATGAAAGTGCTACAGGGACCTATTGTCTTCGTCTCTTCCTGCTGTCCTTTAAGTCAATATTAGTTTATGGAGAAGTGCCACAGTGCAGTTAATTTGTCCTTCCAAGAATTCAGATTCATAAATCAGCCTCTTTCTCCCTCTCTTTCTCTCTTTTTCTGCACGCTTCATGGTGAGGTAAACATTTGCGACAGCCAAAACTCAAAAGGTTGAAAGGTCTAATTCAGAAAGGGCTCCCCAAACAGGATGCTTATCTTAAACATACAAATTTACCCAAATCTTTGCAAGTTTGCCTTTTTCTATGTGTAATTATTTTCTTTCCAACTCACTCAGGCTGTACTTCATGTCCTCATACTATTTTTTTTTATTATTCTTTTTTGTTTGATATGGATGAAATAATTTTTCTAAAAACTACTCCAATCTTCTTTGTACTGAAAAAAATGCAAACTATTTCTGGATTTGTTAATGCTCAGATTAATACTTTCCTACCTCTCTGTGACTCCCAGTAGTTCTTTTTAACCCTCTGTCTTGCTGAAATCCCTCCACACATATGAGAGAGGCTGGCAGTCTCCTCGCAAAGGCTACTGTCTTCAGATCTTGTTAATTCTTGGGAACTAAAGGGAGAGCTCAAGTGTTAGGATGTGAATGAGTAGGCTACCAGAGAAGGTGACAGGTCGGAGACATACACCTCATCAGTCACATCGCACTTTAAGATCAGGGCATATATCAGGTCAGGTAACTCACTAGGTCAGGTTAGGGGGTGGAGGGAATGGAATCTCTTGAGGTTTATAAGGTAGAAATGAGAAGAATGAAATGAAAGTGTCGAAAGAAAGGCTGGGGGGAAAAGAACAGATGAATCTCAAAGGACAGAGGTAAAAAAATCTCAAAACAGAAACCAAATTTCTCAGAACTTTTTCAGAAATCCTTGATTCCTTCACTGATCTCTACCTTCATCTGTAATCCCTTATTTGTCATAATTCTTCAGCTCTTTCCCATGATTGCAGAGAAACTGGCATCTTGTTTTGAATCTGATTTTCATTCTGCAGTGGTGGAAGCAAGTGACACAGAGAAGGTCTTACCATTACTTCTTCTCTCCTACTTTACTTAGAAATGAAGTAATTTTTTTATGCTTTATTCTTACTACTCCTTCTACCCAGAGTACAAATAGAATTTTCATCAGAGACTAGCAAATAAGACATAAATAACATACTACTGCATTAAACTTCTAGGTTCCAAGGTTCTATGGTTTTGGGTTTTGAAATCAGCTTTTCTTTCAAGGAAGAAACATGATTTGCTTTGATTCTGTTTTCTTTTGTGCCTCTTTTTGAGGACTAGATTGCCAGCGTTTCTGGGTGAAGAGATGAAAGTTATTCCAGTTTGAATTCACTTCTTGGGCACTGTATAATAAGTAGTAAGTGATAATAACAGCAAATATTTCTAATGCTCTGCAGCTAATACTGCATCCTGATGAAATTTATGTGATGAAACTTCCCACTCTACCAAATAACTTCTTGGTATGTGTCATTATTACCAGACAGGAGTGATTTCAGCCTTTGATACAAGAGATTCTGTCTGTAATGGACCAGGTATAAAACCTCTCTCTAATAAAATATTGGATGCTCATTACAGTACTGTCCTGACGACAGGGATTCAAGCCCATTTGGGAAGAAGGAAAACCATATTCAAGTTCCCACATCTTTAACAAATGCTTTACCAAGGGCTTCAGAGAAAATCCAGAAGAACAAGGATTCTACTATGTAAATGCAAATAAAACTCATCCCTTTCTTTAAAAGAAGTAATTTCTGTATGACCAGTCCTGAAACTTTTGAAAGTTTTTTGTTTTTGTAAAACCTATGCATCCATAATGGTAAGATTACATATTTGCTGGCAAAGCAAAGGACATGAACAATCCAAAAGCCCAAAGCCACGCTGCCAGTTAATCAGTTTCCTGCATGAAAATACGCAGGAAATCTAAATTAAAGTCTTCAAGAGTTCTTGGAGACTCCCACTGCAAGGGGTGAAGTTCAAGCACAACTGCACCCAATTCAGTGGCTGAAGCAAACCACCGTTGCTTATTCACCCCAAACTCAGACATTACATCCTTGAACAAAGGCCTCTTTGAAAGTGCCGTGCTTGTAGCCTCATGTGTTTTGTGCTATTCCTGAAATAACAGAAATAGAGAAATTAGAAGATGGAATGGAGAGAATTACAAATCTAGACGTTAACATGGGAATTCAAACTCTTTTGCTAAAAAGCAAAAATATTTAACAGGCAAAAAATAAAAGGCAAGAAATGTAACAGGTACTCTTTTAGGTTTGCAATAAATATAATCATTAAAAAGAGAGGCTTATATATTTACTGACAAATTTTTCTCAAATATGAATACAAACCCAAATACTCGTAGCCCAGTTTTGTCAACGTGTCAAACACATAATTTTTTTATAACATCTGCTCAAAGTGAATAGTAAATTGTAGAACATAGAACCCCATAAAAACACTTTCATATTCCTTTACAGATGTGTAAGCCCCTAAACCAAAGAGAAATACGGTCATAGTTATCAGACTGTTTCCTACAAGTATTAATGTTCACGTATATCACGTGAATAAAGTGTATATAAATCGTGAGTGAGCATCTCAGTCCCACTGTCATGGTTTAATCCAGGTCGTAAGCTTCTGAGGGTCGAGAAGTAGTCTCTCAAAGATTATTTCCATATCTGTCAGTCATCTACAGAGATGACATTACATGTGGTAAAATATGGCCTGCCTGAGCACTCAGGCAAAAAAAAGGAGGGGCTTCTGTTAGAAGGTTGGCCAGTAAAGTTTAAAAACATGCTTGCCATTTACTGCAGAGTATGTTTTCAAATGTTGTTACAGAAAAAAAACCACCAAACACTTCTTCAAGTTCACGCCTCCTTTTATTTTATGGTGGGTTGTTTACAAGTTCACACTGTGAAATTCTAGTTATTCAAAGTACCAGGCTTTATTTAATTTTACTTTAAAAAGGATTCAGGATCCAGAAATACTTCCCCAAAGTCAAATTTATTATGGAGACAAAGAAGGGATTGAAGTAGAAGTGGAAGGAGGGGAGAAAATGTAGTACAAGTTCAAAGTGAGCTTGGGGCACGATCGCAATTTATGGATAAGAAAAGTGATTCACCTTGCTACTAGGGATGACTAAAAGCTGAAATTTCCTTCCTTGTATAATGCTGCTGTTATGCATTTTTTCCCAGTTAAGATGAAAAAGCAAAATATCTAACCTTTTTCACAAAACAAAATTCAAAAAAAGATTCAAAATACTCCTTTTTTTTGGTCAGTCAATCATTAAAGTGTATCTGTATGAGTCATTTGCAGTGTGTGTCTCTCTCTACACTGAAGTCTTTAGTTTATATTTATCAAAAACGTCCCAACAGAAAGTTTTGCAAACAGCATTCAGAATTTAATATTCTTCTTGTGGGATTGTTCCTCTCTTCAGTATTTAAGACATTTTAGAACTTAAACATAGGTCAGAAAATGTGTTGATCCATTGTACTCAACTGTGGAAGAAACCCATGCAACTCTGGTAGACTCATACTAGTTACATTATCATTAATAAATTATATGGAAAATAGTGCTAAAGTATAGATAACTGATTTTGAAAGACATTATTTTTTCACCTGGGTTTAAAAGTTGATATCCCCCTAATTGACACACCTTTGTTTAAAAGTTCAGTTAAAAGGGATTTTCTGAGTGGAAGCTGTTCCTACCCTTATTGGTGAGACATGGTACTACAATTCCTGCAGCAAACAGGGTAATTTTTTTTCTAGCCGCATGTTCCAGGCAGGCTGAGATCAAACGTCCTGATTATTTTTGGCCAAAGAATCTGTGAAGCTTATTGAACCATTCTGCCATATTACTTACTGTTTGGCTTCTTGGGGCTTTACACTGTTTCTGCTCAGTACATCTGGAACTACTTTCTAGGAATTTTACTGGGAGATTTTACTGCCAGTTTAATCTTTATTTGTTTCCTTTTTCTTGTTTCCGTGTGATCCTTTTTTATATAATAGTTTAAAAAAGTTGTGGGTTGTTTTTTTGGGTTTTTTTTTAATTTGTGTAACAGATATTCTGTGACCAATCAGTAGCACCATTATTGTTCCACATATAGGGATATACCTGTCCTCTTAGGGATGGATGCTAATGCCATGTCTGGAAGTAGATTTATGTTTAGAAGTACTGCTTTATGAATTTGACTGTATGATACCAACAGAGAAATTATTTGATGTACTTATACCTAGCCTTACCTAATGCTTGATGATTAAAGCAAATGCCTCTCTTTTTTTTTTCCTTTTGACGTTCTTTTTCTTTCCATTTTAAATCCACCATATCTGTTAGATAGCTTTTTGTGACAGATGTTAATTATTTTCTCCTGCTCTGACAATAGAAAGTTAAAATCTGAGTTTAATTCCTTGGCTACGTTTATAGTTTATTTGTAGCACCAAAATGAAACCCCTGTATTTATAACCTGGGGGAACTGCAGGTAGAATAAAGTTGGGTGACTTAACATACTGTTTTGATAGTGGACAGTATTTGATCAAGTGCACTCTACGAGGCAGGCGGGGCAGCAGTTTACCACATCAAAGTGTAGTGCCTTTCCTCTCTACTGTTAAAAGAAACTGGTGGGAATCGGAGAATGACAGACAGTCTTCTTAATTCAGGCCTTTGAAAGTTAGATAGTCTCAACCTATTAATAAAAAAGAATATTGTGACCATATGTCTCATCTGTCCCATATTTGGCTTCAGAATCATGTGATGGTACATGCACACACACAGACTGTGTTCGTGTATCTGGGAATTGCCAGCGGTCATAAAGTACTAACAGTTTTCTTACTCTGAAATACCACATCAGAAGAGGCTGACTACAGCTTAACAGTAACTTATTTACTTGTTTATTCTTACTAAAAGTTTTTTATGATTGTGAGTGAAGTACCTGTACTTTTAGTTCTTTCAAAACGGATTTTTCTATCAGCTATATTTACTTTGCTACAATGCTGGCCCATAACGCTACTGAAACATGTTCAAACACAATAGTGAATAATAATTTATCTAAGCCTCATTCCAAAATAAATGGTCAGATAAAATCCCAAAGGTCAGGGAACAAAGTGAAGCAGACCACCTTGTCCTGAGGCCACATGGGAGAAATGGTCTCTCAATCTCAGACACTTAAGGTGAGAAAAAGATGTTCCTGAATTGATCATCAGTAGGACATCATGCTGTTGTGAGGCTTATCATGTAGATACTGCTAAGACAGGAGATGAAAATGAGTCAAGTTCTGCAAACATGAGTTGTTGAATCTGAATAGATCTGTAAGAATGCCAAAGAACCTGAACACGGTCCAAGTTTTAGACAATTTCTGTGCAAATTTACAGCATCTGCTGGAGTTGGTGTAAATCCAGAGACTGGATTTGGTTCTAGTCTGGTGCCCATTTCACGAATGAAATGAGATGGGATTGACAACAGAAATCTGACTTGGAGGGGAAAGGGCACCTTCTGCCATTAATTTGTACATGCTGTACCAGAGCTGAGCAGATACACAGGACTGCATTCCACTTTTACAGTCCCTCTTCCCCGATTCCAAAATGATGAGGATTTTTTTCCAATATCTGGCATAAACTAATGCAGATTAATTATAGTTTTGCCTTTTGATTTTGTTTCTTACTCAGAAGGTTGTTTTGTAGCCAAGCGTAAGCTAAGCAGGTTCTTTAAATACACCCATTCCCTGGCCCTGCTCTGAGCTGACTTTTATGTATAGAACTGTCTTGCTAATATTATGCCACTTAAGTGAGCCTTGTGCTGGGGCAAATCCTTATTATTCTCCTTCCTAATTTATTGCAGTTGGAGGAGTGCATGGCAAGAGAATTAGAGCCTCTGATTTGGGAACAGGGTGCACTTGATTTGAAATTCCAGAGGGAGCCCCACTCTAAGATGTTCCTTTCAAGAATCACTTGTTCTTGGAAGGCTTATGTGCTGTTCATTGACCAGAGCATGATTCAAATATCAAGTCAATGTGTGGTTTGAAATGCTTGCCCTCTCACAGAGCCGGACATGCTGGGGTAAATGCTGCTGGTTATTAACTGTAATCTAAATCAGACTTGAGTTGTGCAATACTAGCAGGGAAGTGACATTTCCTTACAAACATTTCTAGCTTTGCAGTTGCAGCATTAACATTGCAAAACAAAGAT
>VXBJ01001717.1:0-62871 GCA_013400055.1 Nycticryphes semicollaris
AATATATATATATATTTAAAAGCCTTTGTGTAAAGAATGCTAGCAAAATAAAGACTTTAAATATGACATGAGGGAATAAAGTGTATACAGAACTAATTATTTTCTTTCTTTTGCTGTACCTACAAGGCTGATTTCATCTGTGTGTGGTCTGTGGTATATTTTAGTACCTGTGGAATTTAATATGTGACAAATAAGCACCATAACATTATTTTAGCAGTACATTGGTCTCTAATTTTTATTTTTTAAAAAAAAGACAAAAACAAATCAGCAGCATGAGCCTTACCTATGTCCTATACTAAAGGATAGGTCAGAGAAGAAAAGGACAGTGAAAAAACAGTGGAGAGGACATTGTAGCACAGTGATTACAAAAGGATGGAAGAAACTATATGTGTATCACAATTACTGATAAATTTAACTGCCAAAATTATTATAGGCCCTCAGATACTCCCTTATAACTGAAAATAAGCTTGCTTTTTCTGGTTTTAACTTGAAGAAAAATGGTCTGAAGTGAATGCATAGCCACAAAAACAGCACAAACCAAACTCTATTAATTTATATCAGTTGATAACCACGAAAATACTTCAGATTTGTATTGGAATTAATACAAATTAAATACAAATAGCTGTTCAATTATTTCTGTTTCATATGTAAACAAAATACAGTGCTTGTTTTTCAGTTATCCTACTTAAATTACATGCTTTGAAATTCTCTAGAACTGCAGCTCTGCTGTTTCAATAGGTGTGAGTAAATGAAGCTACAATAACTTATCCTAGGTGATTATCTGATCCAATACGACAACAAATTCCAATCTAAAGTATTCTTTACAAAATATTAACCATATAATGAGACCTCTACAAGTTGTTTGTGCTATAAAAAATGTTCTTCTTCCATATTTTTTATGTTTATAAATTCTTCATGCATAATAGAATAACATGAAACAACAGATTAGCACACAATAAAAATCTCTCAGCCTCTTGTTTCAGGTATTGCCATTTACCTTTTCACACAATAAATATTACTTTGTTTATACTCCAGATATTCATTATTAGTACTTTAGCATGTGGATTAAATCTTCTGAATATAAGAAGATTTAAAAATCCTCATTTTCTGAATATAAGAAGATTTTTAAATCTTCATATGGGAAGATAATGAATCTTCATAAAAATAAAATCTTTAGCTTTACTACTTCTGACTGAATTTCTTAGTGTTCTAAAATTTGCTTCGTTCATTGATATCATGTTTGATAGAATAAAAATGTACAGATGTTTTAAAAGGCCAAAATTTTGCTGAAGATTTAAGCAGAAGTGAGATGATTCCAACTGCATCATTAATTAGTTTGGAATGTAGCAGCTATTTGTAAAGTATATTCTTATGCTATGGTTGATTATATCTAAATACATATGCAGAATAGATTAATATTTTACTCTCAGTTCTCTAAACTCATCAGATCTCACTTACACTAGGCTTGATAGTGAAATGTAATGATATAAGCTATAAAGTGTCATCAAAAGAAAATTCCTTTTGTCTTTTTATAAATCAAATTAATTTAAATTACTGTGACAATATTATTATTAATTTCATTTTCTGTCTGGCTGCCCCACTAGAACTAAATTTTAAACAGATTTAATCCCTTTCCCATTTGGTTCAATCACATTTCCTGAATGAATGCCTGACCTTTCACTTTTAATTTATATAAAATATTTTTCTGCAACTACATGGGCACAAATAAAATAATATCCAATACCTCTATGAGTAACAACTGCAAGTTCTTTAGTTCTTTCTATCTGCTCAGCATTTCTTGGTCGTCTTCTTTTGCTTTGGGAATTTGCTTGATGAAGAGAAAGCGCTTCCTCAGAAGTAGCCGACTCCAGAATTGATTTTCTTATATTCATAGCTTGCACTTGTTGCTCTTCAGAAGGTTGTCTATAGATGGTCACTGCACTGGATACAGCAACATCAGCAGATGTGCTAGCAACAGTAATAGCACCAGTAGTGGCCGCAATACGCTCCTCTAACTCACCAGTGGAGGCAGTTTTGATCAAAGTGGAAGAACCTGTGGGACACACAGTAGCACTGGATGCTAACTTTTTCTTTTGAATTGTGTTTTCCTGATCAGCCTAAGAGATTAAATTTCCCTCTGTTTAACATAGTAAAGACAACTGACATGAAAAGAGGAAAGTCAATATGCTTTATTTAAAAATTTGAAGAAATCAGAACAGTTTTTAATGCTAGTGAACATTTTTTAATTATAATAATATTACATGATTAGTTTTAAATGTCCTCAAAACCTTATAGTATAAACTTTTGTACCAGTCAGAATGACAGCACATAATTTCCACATTTGCAAATGCCAGTTCTGAAATCAGCATGACTAGAGCAAAATATAAGGCTGTATGATTAAAAGGGATCCCGTGTCTAGGAAAGTGGTAACTGCCCTATCGAGAAGGGATACAACAGCATTATATAGTAACTCATGTAGTAGGCGAAGCTTCTGTACTCCAACTGCTAAAAGGGCTGCCAAACGTGTTCATACATTTGATTCTTTTCATCAAAACTTGACAGGGCTCTAAAGGCTCATTTAGACTTGATACAAAGCCAAGGGTAGTGGACAATAATAAGTACACATTCAAACAATACATCTAAGCATAATTATCTATACCTCATATTGAACAAAGGCTGAATCTTTAATTCTCTTTTTGCTCTCTGATTCTTGTAAAAGGCAGATTATTTTTACTCAAACCATCCACAAAATATTGGATGAGTTAAAAAATCATCCATCCACTGCTTATGAAAATATTAACACTTCTAATTTGTCTAGTTACTAAAATATATAACCCACGTGGGAATTTTTAAAATATTTTGTTAACCTTTTAGTCTTTCCCCACTCCCCAGATTTGGTTGCAAATGTTTGGAGACCAAGTCTCTCACCTGTCAGCATTCAGAATATCTAACACAGTAGCAACTCCAGCTTGACTAGAATGAATAAATAACTGGGTGATGCATAATGAGATTCATAGCAACAAATTAGCAAAAAGAAAGTTGATGTAGAATGGGCTGTACTGTGTTATACCAGTATCTTTGAAGCATGGCTTTTTCATTCCATGATAATGATTAAGAGGCTCTTGAATAGCCATTCAAACAACAACATTCCACACCTCTCCTTTTACATCTGAGCTGTCCTCTTACACAGACTTTGAGATGTGTCCTTTAAGTGCAGTGGCTGATGACAGGATGGAAACAAACCAGAGATTCTGCACTGTCAGAATAATCTATATTCTAGAAAATGGAACAAAACAGTCCCAGAAGAACTGAGCAGTATATACCACATTTCATGCATAAGATAGATCAAATTTCTTGAGAGAATTACCAAATGTACTGTATAAAAAAATGTAACACATCCTAATGTAAAAAATACTCAATTTCACTAATAAAGGAGAAAATTTTGTTTACTGGAGAAATTTTAGGCCGAAAATGTTTTGTTTTGCTATACTGTTTAAAAAAAAAAAAAATACTACCATTATACAGAGAACTAATAGGGCTGCTGTGGGTACATATTATTTTTGCCATCTGCAATTTAATGTCTTAATATCTGTTCTGCAGTACAGCACTCCTAAATCATACAGTGGTGCTCCCCCTTGCAAAACTATGTGTCTGAGTGCAAACCAAAAACTGCTTACTATTCTATGATGACAATGATATAAGTAACTACCATAGATCTAGACATGCTTTGTACTTTATTATAGAATAAAAGAAGAAAATTTTCACAACAATTAATTATACCAAAAGACTAGGCTAGTTATGATTCAGGATACAATAAATTTTGACAGACAGGTATCAAGATTAAAACACAGAAAATACAAGCACATTGCCAAGAGGTATTTTGGAACAGGACGCTGTTGATTAAAACAAAGAAAACTTATTGTATGTTACTTAAGAACTACTATTAAAGCAAAAAACTGTGTGGACTTGTCTCTATCATGCAAGCAAGCGTAAAAAAACAGGGAGTCATCTGCACCAAATATCAGTCTCAAAGCAAAATTATATTCTGAATATCAGTTAAATGGCATGCTGTACCCTAGTGCTTTAAAGATGCACATCACTTTATATGAAAACAAGAGAAAGTAAATCTCAAAAAAAAAAAAGTATGCTTACTTAAAGCTTTATACACTGAAAAGTACTGTATTACTTTGATACTGAGGCAACTTTTAAGCAAAACACCTCTCTTTTTAGGCTTCCAAATCCACTTAGACTACAAAAAAGAACTCATGCAGAAGATCAGTAAAAGGTAAACATTGTGGTTTGATTTACACAGAAGATTTAAAAAAAAAATCATTTAATGTATAAATAATCTAGTAATATCAGCTACAGAACAGATGCATTCATGTTTGCCTAAATATCATTTGTAACCTGTAAAAGCATGAACATTGGTGTTTTAGTATTCTGTGAAAACAGGTTTAGATCAATTGAAGTGTTTCATGTGATGTAACATATACTCCACCTCAGTAATCTGCAGTCAAATCTTACCAGTTTGTTGAAGAGACTACTTCAAAAATTGTAATTTCTTGTACCAAATTGCACTCTCTCCCCCCGACCTTCTTTTCCCTTAATAGTTTACTTAAGAAAAAAAAAAATAATAATTATAATAATAATAAAAAAAAGACAAACTCAAACTGAAAACAAGTAAAAGAGGGAAGACTGATTTTTCCATTTTGGATAACGTTTAAACCAACAATTTTCAGTCAGCTGAAGTCAACTCAGAGGTAGGTCATCACTTTGAATTCACAGTCAGCAACTGAGAAAATTTGAGTCTTGGGGAACTGCCACGCTGCACCATGGGAGGAAGTAATAAGGATGCAGAGGCAAGAGAGAGTAATTGTTGCTCAGGATGTGGGGGTCACAAAGAACGGGAATCTGACCAGTCCAGACTAAAACAGTCTGAGACCTACAGGACTGGACAACCATTTCTATAATTGTGTCCTTGTGGATGGAGAGCAGATTAAAATCAGTATAACTAAGGACCTTTCATGTGTCAAATTAGACTTCTTAGGCAAGGATTTACAGATAAAAATTCATAGCTATGTAGAGGAAGGAGATCAAGCTGATGATCTACAGAGTAATTTAGTTCAGAAAACTAATCTGAATGAACCACTACTCAAAAGTGTTGGAATTGCAGAAACTTCAGATAATGCAAACATATGGAAGACCCATAAGCCTTTCTATTTATATAGGAACGGAGGTTGTTTTGGATTCCAGGATCATTTTTAGTAAAGAAAAGAGGCAAGATCCTTTGACATTTGCCTGAGACAAAGTTCCAAAAATAGATTATGAATCTGTGCTAGATGCACACATTTTGCATATGCAATATGCTATGACTATACACAGGGTTCCTGTTGTAAATATGAGAGCAAAGGAATTTTACCCCAGATAAACTCATAGAGGAAGTTCTCATTTAAACTAGCCTAATGGAATAACTTTTTTAAATTAATCCTTCAGAGAATAAAATCATCTAGGGTGATAGTTAATACCTTTGTCTGTTCTGCAGAAGCATTCGCCAGCAAAAAAAAATTAAGGCAGAAAAGATTGTCCAATACAATAAAAATGCTTTTCTGGATTTATTTTTTTTCTTGCCTTTTAGACAACTATGACTCTTTTTTAAAGGGAAGGCCTCCCTTTAAAATAGGTAATACTGGAACAATGTATCATTCCTCTTCACCAGTACAGATATTTAAAATTTATTCATGTAAATTGTAAATAATGTGCCAATATTAAATTAAAATGTAACAACTTTTAGAAACTGTAGACCTGAAAAAAAGTAGTTCCTTTGTGCTGGAAAGCAGAATCAGATAAATGGGATTCCTGTTATAGCTTTTAATTTGAAGCTCTACACACTTTAGAAATATTTTTTTTTTCTTAACTAATAAATTAATTAATTTCAGACAGGGCAAGCTGAGTTTTATGCTCATTTTAGAAGCTTGAGCTCTATACTGTGTTAACATGTTGTGTTCAATCCTAGACTAAAGCGTAGAGTTCAGCCATGGCTCTTGTACCCTACTTTCCAGAATTGTTTTTCTCTTACAGTTCCACAAACTTCCCCAGGCAAAGCATCAATGATTAGTCAACAAGCACTAACACATGATTTAAGATTGGGGCATTTTCATAAAAGTAAGATAGCTAATTGTCAATGATTAATTGCCATTCTTTCTTACACAATACAATCTTTAATCAGGATTCAAACAGAAAAGATTTGAAGGAAGTGAATTAATTCACTAAATTATTATAAATCCAAAGACTGAAAACATGCCCAGTAAAACTTGACTAACTTAAAAGTCCACCATTAAATGACTGAAATGTAAATAAAGGAGTTGCTTCATAAAGAAGTGTTTGGGAGAAGTTTTTCTAAATATTTTCTAAGTTTGCTTTTATTTCAGAGAAGCCTGATGAATAAAGAAACATTCTAATACTATTTATTTATCAACTATTTAGTACTACCATGCTGGTTAGGAACCAAACAGATAAAAAAAAAAAAAGAGTGAATATTCTGTAGTATGAGTTGGGTTCATAAAACATTGCGATTAAAACAGTTCTTATTCAAAGGATCACAGAATAACCTTAGGAAGCCTCTTATTGTCACAACAACCTCAAGCAGGGTCAGCCATGAGGTCAAACCAGTTCCTTAGGGTTTTATCTGGTCAGGTCTGGAGAAAATCTCCTAGGATAGAGACTGCACAATCTCCCTGAACAATTTTCTCAAATGCATCTTTTCTCACAGAAGAAAAGTTTCTCTTTATATCTGGCCTGAAGATCTCATTTCAAATTTAATCAGTTGTCTCATCCTCACACCATGTTCCACCATTAAAAGCTCAGTTCTGTGTTTTTGATGACCCCTTTGCAGGCATTTGGAAGCTGCTACTAGCTTTCTCCTCTTCTCCAGGCTGAAAGAGCTCAGCTTCCTCAACCTTTCCTGCCAGGGGAAGTTCCCTAGTCCTTGCCATCTTGTCAGCCCTCCACTGAGTTTGCTGAAGCAAAAAACTCAACTTTCTTGTCATGCGGCCTAAAATTTACTGCACTATCATGTGACCAACCGTGGTCACAGCAGCACTGAGTAAAGGACAATGACCTTACCCTTTGATCTACTTGTGACATTCACATTAATATAACTCAGGACACCCTTGGCCCTCTTTGCTGCCAGGGTTCATTGCTGGGTCATGCTCAGCTTGCTGTCCGACCACAACCCACAGGACCTTTTCAGCAGAGCTCCTTGCTATCAGCCAGTTCTATTGCCGGGGGTTCTTGCTGCCCAGGTGCAGAGCTTTTCATTTGTCCTTGTTTAACTTCATGAGATTCCTGTTCCTGTTGGCCCATTTCTCTAGCTTGTCAATGTCTTTATGGATGGCAATCCTGTTTTCATTTATGTTGACTGACATTTTAGTGCCATCTGCAAATTCATTGAGATATAGCTTTCTGTCACTGATTCAAGCTCATTGGTAAACATGTTGAACAGAATTCGTGTCATGATGGTCCCCTGCAGTACTCCGCATGTTACTGAACTCTAGGTAGACTATGGCCTATTTATGACTATCCTTTAAATTTACATGGTTTTAACTTCAGCAGCAGAAAAAAACATGACAACTGGCAAATTGTTCATAACAGCAAATAAATGGGATCTAAGGCTTCTGTTCAGCAGCTATTCTAATTCATTAGAATTAGTTTTGTTGATTAATTCTTAAGACTCAGATTGAGTTCAAAATGTGAAAGCAAATAGGGATATTCACTATCTTGTTTATTCAGGAAGAATTCAACATACAGGACTATATTAATCCTTGTGACATGTAAAATCCAACCACATACTTCCCAAAAAAAGCTAAAAGTCCTTAATGCAGATGACCCGAAATGGGACTCGCTGTAGGAAAGTACTAATGAGGTCAGCTTGGGATTTTTTCTGTGTATCTTAATATCAAGAAGTCAGCTACTCTATCCTATTGCAACGGGTAATTGAGAAAGAAGTATTGGCAGTCTTTAGCAAAATTAAAATGCATATTTCATTAAAGGAGAAAAGAGGTGGTTAGAATTATATATAGGATTTAAAAAAAAAAGTAATCACTATATTCCATCTTCATTCTTCTTTCAGATGTTCAAGGACTTTCAGTCAAGACTTATTTAGTCTCCTTACTTAAAATCTTCCTACAGTTAACTAACTTTGCCATGACCAGTGCATCCCATTAAGAAAGGGTTTTTTTTGCTAACAAAATACTGTAATTAACTGTTCTCTTTGATGTTCTCTGTCATTACATATCTGCTGCCTGCAAGACTTTCCAATAAAGTCACAAACCTAAATAGAAGAATGCATTCTGGATCTGGTAAAGGAATTTTCAAGTTAGTGTACATAGCAACTTATTTGACACTCGTAAAATAGTTTTAGATGTCCTTTCAGTCTCATTATCTCCACAAAACTCTTTTTCTTTCTTCATAAATTTCTAGTATTTTTACTTCCTCTTAGATTAAAATTACAGCTTTGTTTCTGTTGATTAACCAGTAAATAATGGAAAAGCAAGGAATCTGAAACAGAAAGGTACATTTGCAAATACAGTATCAATACAAACAGCTGACATAAAACGCTCTTCTGATCAAATTGATTTTCAGTTCCCAGGTATTCAGGGAGGAAATAAAATAGTGGATCGGGAGAAAAGCAAGACTGAAAAAATGCAGTTCAAAACAAGCTCCTAGTTCATTCCAAACAGTATTTATCCAAACAGCAAAAACCCCAAGAGCTAAGCTATCTAGACAGAAGTATAACATACATACTTTTTTCTTCCTTTTGTTTTCATGCTGTCCACAATTTGGGTGAATTGATTCAGAATTTAATTTTTATTTCTTTTTGGGTACCAGAAGGCATTTCTTTGCATTACTGCATTCTCTAATGATTTATTTTTCACCTGCATTTTTTCTCTCTCTTTTTTCAACCACTTTATTGTTTTTTTCTTTCTTCTCTTTGTGTCCATCTTTTATATTAATTTTAAATGTAAATCAACTGCTGCACCAAGGCATAAAGCAGAACAGCCTGAAAGTAACATTGAAGCATCAACCAGGAATTTTCAGGGATGCAGGAGATAAAGACATTTGTCATCCTTCAGTACATACTGAATGATGTCTCTGTGATTTCCCAGATGCTTCTCTCAGTGAACTTATGAACACCTGAAAATTTTTTTCAAGTAGATACTGAAAATATGGCAAATTTATGTATCTTCATTTTATTAAATTGATTACATTTGAAAATCTGAATTTCTACACAGACAAAATGAACCTTATAGTTTTTTTTTGGTTTTTTTTTTTTTTTTTTAAATATGGAACTGCCAAACATATTAACACATCATTTATCTTCCCTGCACTAAATTCAGGACATAGACAGAGAACTACCACCTCTTTTATTTTTTTTTATTTTAGACATATCTATCTTATTGATAGATTTTATTCCAGTAATAGATGTTTGTTTGTTAGAAAAACAATATGAAAAAGATGAACATAGGCACACATATGGATACTGTTCTTTCAATTGGTTTAAATTCAGTGAGAAAATAATTTTTTAAAGGCCTATCACTTTTAAGAAAAAGCAAAACCAAAACCAAATTTTAGCACAAATAAATGTTTGTAAATGAGAAAGCAGTGATCTGAAATAGAAAATAATTATTTTCATATGACCATTTGTTGCATAGTCATATTTTGCTTTCATCTCAAAAGAGGAATGCATCAATGCAAGATAAATCTGTGGAATCCTAGAAATCATAATCATAGAAAAAAATCTTACACATTTTTCAAGAATCTTTCAGCAATATTATAGGAATATTTGAAATGAATGATAAAATGTTGGCATTGAAAGTATTGGTCTATTTACTAGCA
This sequence comes from Nycticryphes semicollaris, assembly GCA_013400055.1. Classification (NCBI taxonomy): domain Eukaryota; kingdom Metazoa; phylum Chordata; class Aves; order Charadriiformes; family Rostratulidae; genus Nycticryphes; species Nycticryphes semicollaris. Next base: position 9,895 of record VXBJ01001717.1, read on the forward strand.
GTCATCTTACAAAAGAGTACCTTTTTGTATTTGTCAACTAAAAAGCCTTGCCAATATTGTCTTACATCTTTATTTTGTTTGTAATTTGCTCCTGTGAATCAGACTGCAACAGAAAGATTTATCTACCTTTTTTTAGGATAGGGTAACGTCAAATAGACAAATCTTGAAGACTCTGTACAAAGCACTGTATATAGCAACCATGTAACAAAAGAAGTTTTTTCTTTCTGTCTAGGAACTACTTAGGACAAAAGGAAACTGCATGTATTTTATACATTCTGAGGTATAACCCACTATGCTTAGTTTAGGGCCATACAACAGAACAAAACCTGCTGCTCCACTCCTTCATGAATGGGATTTTAATGACTGGTTATTTGGACCGGTTTGGTAAACGCCCTCTTTGAAGATTCTAAGCAAAAACCCCCAAGAAGTAACAGGGAAAATGTTGCAAAACAAAAACCAAATAAAATCAAAAGGGTTTTAAAGCAACTTTATAACTATTGCAAAATCTTGTATGTACATTTTTTAAAAAATATCTTGATGTGACCATGTATGATGGATGTGTAATCAGAGGTTTCCATAAGTTTAAAATGTAAAGGTTCTGTTTTCTAATCCTGTTTCTTGTGTTATCTTGGACATGCCATTATATTGTAGTGGTCTCATTTCTCATCAACAAAATGAAATTCACACTTCCCTTTTACTGCCAGATAGTTATTAATATTAGTTGCCTAATATCTGTTCATCGCTATAAGCAAATAAGCTAGCATGCAGAAATCAAATATACAGTTCCAGATAGAACAATACTTGCTAAAGATGTAACTGCATATTGATATTACTTTGACACTCCTACTTTTTAGTTTTTCAATGAAATTCAGATGTATTAAAAAAAAAGAATTATAAAACCAGTAATAACTCTCTCTCATTTACTCTAAATATCAAAAAATCTTCCTATCATTACTCTCGGGTATCTAGGTCAGGTATCTAATCTTTGCCTTAAGTAGGCTAAATGCCCGCATTTTCTATCCTAAATCCAGTGTTAGGCATCAAAGAGCTATTTCACACAAACTTATTACTAAAAATTACTAAAGTAATTTAAATCTCCAAAAATGTATCCAATGTATTAATCTTCACTACAGATAATTTTGAATCTTTTTTTTTTAAACAGATTAGTGCTTGTTAGAAATAATATGAAGTTCTTAGGTTGTTTGTTCACTAGGCAAACGGCAAAGAGAAACTTCCAGAAAAAGTATAATTCCAGTGTACCTTAGAATCAGTCTGTATATGTTCATTACATAAGAAGGAGTACAAATCTTAAACACACCTTTTCCATTGTTTACTCTACTTCTGTCTAGCACAATTAATGGAGAATGATACAGGATTTCTGAAGACCGTAGCCTAACAAGTATAATTTTGCCATTACATCCTTAGCTAGTAATACAAGGCCACAGGATTTGTATTGACCCCATGAAGGCTTGCCTTAGCCTGAGGTTGTTTTCACTAGTTTTGATAATTTGTAGTGGTCAAGTGAATAAATCCTGACCTGATTCTGTTTCAGGAATGCTGCGCTCTGAGAATACTGCGTATGGTAAGTATCTGATAAAGCTACATAATCACCACATAACAAGCAACACCTGTTTATACTTACTGAGGCTGAGGGAGGCTAACATGCAGCTTTCAGATTTTAGAAGAACAATAAGAAAGGAATAGCTTGTGTTACCAAAATGTATGAAAACAAAAAACTCAACTCCAAGACTGAAGAGGAAACCATCTCTGGCCCTGTCACTACCACCAGTATCACTCAGACCAACAGAGACCCTCACATGCTACCAGCTCATTTCAATCCTTACCCCAGGGGCACAGTGAAAAGCATGAAAATAAGACAAAACTAAAATAGTGCAGAGTAGGGAGGCAGTTCTTAACTTTTGTAAGTGTATGACTATCATTAAGACTTTTATATATTAGCTAATTTAGACTATCAGATTGTAAAAACTTTAATTGGAACAACAATAGATTGTTAACTCTATATAAATTATGTTCCCTTCAGCCATAACAAAATTCTGTCTCTAATATTATAAGTGCATTACAATCCAACTAACTTTATATCTAAAGTTTTGTATAACAAACATAAATTATGTTTCTATGTATCTTACACCACTGAAGTACTATTCAATGGTTATCAGGACTCTGAGGGTTCTAACGGGCCTAAATAGCACTGCCCTCTCTCCTGGGCCTCTCCCCATCCATGCCCATGAGTCCAGGATCCCCAGCCTTAGGCCATCAGTCCCTGTCCCAGCAAGACTCCCACAGTGCTCATCCTCAGGTCCCCACATCCCTGCCTTGCTTGACCACTGGATTAATGTGCCTGCCTGACTGTAGCATGTCCCCAGTCCATGGAGGAGTCTGACACCCAGGCATGCTCCATCCAGCCCTGCTCCCTGAATGGGGGCAGTGGGACCAGCACTGGCTTCAGTGCCCTGCACTGCAGACCCCTGTGCAGATGCCCTTTGTCTCCAGCTCACCAACCCCCAGGGAGCCATTGGCTGTTGCTGCACCCTGACAGTTACTGACTCCTAATAATTGTGAAAAATGTAATGAACAAAGAAAAGCATTTATATTTAACAAGAAGCATTTTTTGTCTCTTATTTATCACTCAGAATAAATAAATGAAGTCAATCTCTAAATAGAGTAAATGTTAATTATAAGGTAATGAAAAGTTGAACAATTTACAAATAAAACTGTACCACTGTACCATCACTGTAGCAGGACAGGTTAAAAAATAATACTTTTTTAAGAAAGATCAAGTATTAAGTGAGATGAAAACAATTCTCTAGGAAGGAAGAAGGTTCCTTCAGTATAGAAACCCATTCAAAATCCACTTAGATTTTAGAGAGAAAGCTTTTCCTGCAGAACATTACACACTGTCAACATCAAGTGGGCAATAAGAGAAATTTTGACCTATGAAATGGGCATCCAGTGCAAAAAAAAGAGCTTTGCCTCAGGAAATGCTTCTCTGTGAGATGCCCTATGAGATCCATTAGCCAACAATTTCAAGATGCTAAATGCTTACATATTAAAATAAATTTCAAATGTATTCTTAAGAGTTACATATGTATTGCTTTAATGAGCATTTCAGGCAGTTTTGCCCCTCAATGAAATGATCATAGAGTTCTCTTTCAAGAGCTAAAATGGTTATTAATATCCAAAACAGTGATCTCAGTTACTTTCTCAGTGTCTTTCCTCAGCAGTGTATTATGTTATGCAGAGAAACACTCTCCTTCTACAGGAGAAAGATATATTGGCATGTCTAAAAATATGGCAATTTAATTTTCAGAAATGGCAGCTGATAGAACTCAAGGAGGTCGAATTTTTAAATCAGTGGTTGCTCAGCATACCTGAACACTTCACATTTTCAAGAGTGGATGAGATTGCAAGGCACCTCTGGAGATTGCCCAGTCCACCCCACCTGCTAAAAGCTGGGTCAACTAAAGCAAGTTGCTCAGAATAGTGCCCAGTCCATGTCCAATCTTTGTCTCTAAGGGAATAGAGACTCCCACAACCTTGCTGGGAATCTTGTTCCATTTTTCAGTCACATTTGCACAAAAAGTTTTATTCTGTTTAAATGGAAAAAAGCATAAATAACAGCCCATAGAATCATGGCTGAAATGCAACCTCTCTACCTCAGATATTGATCTTAATGTGTCATAAGATACTGTGGGATGCTTTCCATATAACAGCTATTTCAAACAGTGGAAGTAGAAAAAGACTCAAAGACATTGTGCATAATTGTTCTGAGTATATTTTCATTATTCTAGAAGACTGCAAATTAAAGGCTGAAGCTGCATTGAATTTAGGATGCCTCTGAATTTATCAGGATCAGACACTTGACAAGAAGGTACTGTAGACAACGTGAGGTAATTCCATGTGCTTTCCTCTCTGAATCCCACTGAGATTACTGAGATAGGAAAGAGACAATCTAATCTAAGAAAATACATGAAAGAAAAGTCAATAGACTGAATTTAGAGAATGGTAAGGTTCACCACTGACACAATAAGAAATGAAAGCAAACAGGATGCACTATACGGAATTTAGGTGCTCTTTGATCCATCATAAATACTAGAATATGAATATTCTATAAACCTCTTGTGCAAAATGCACCAATTCCCAATTTCACATAAATGGGTTATGCAATAATTCATCAGTTTCAGGGGTATAGAACTTTATTGGGGATGCTGTTATTGTCACTAAACTATTTTGTTTTCTGTTTGTATTTTTATTTCCACTAATATATTTTTATGCCCTTTATGTGAGTAATGATCCATTCTTAATCTCTCTGAGGAAAAATGAAATCCTAAATCTAAAAAGGACATTTTCTTATGTTTTGACCTGCAGCAGATTTTATCTTTTTCCTACACAGGAATGTAACAATTCTCACAGTATATATAATTTCTTAGAATTCAAGGTCCTTGGTGGGTAACCAGTTGAAATAACTATCACTTACATATTACTGGGATTGATACCAGAAAAAATAGAAAAGACATCTCAAAACCAAGTTTCATATCTTCTGTACAAATTAACTCACATAGTGCTATGATTTGAGAATTATTTAAGTAAACTTATCTTGATGGAAACTAATTTGTATTAAACCTGTCTTTACTGGACATTATGTGAGCCTTTCTGGCTGTCAGGAACTTTCGTTGGGTTGCTTTGGCTTCAAAAAACAGCAGAAGGTCAATTTCTTAAAACTGAAATATCCTTTAAGACCATAATTATAATTTTTTGATCATTAATTTATTTAACAGATACAGATTAGAACTTTCCAGGAGAATATTATTATTTAAGTATGTGGTTTTTATATCTCTTTCATGAAAAGACAAACTACCTAACACTGGCCTGTATAGAAATGAACAGAATTCCTTTCTTCATATATCACAGAATCACAGAATCACAGAATCTTAGTGGTTGGAAGGGACCTTTGAGATCATCGAGTCCAACCACATGAAAAAAANTGTAGAGGGCAATAAGGTCTCCCCTCAGCCTCCTCTTCTCCAAACTAAACATGCCCAGTTCCCTCAGCCTCTCCTCGTACGACTTGTTCTCCAGACCCCTCACCAACTTGGTGGCTCTCCTCTGGACACGCTCCAGCACTTCAATCTCCTTCCTGTAGTGAGGGGCCCCAGTTATAAACCTACAGACACTTTTTTGGCTATATATTACAACTTTACACCAGACATATATATTAGGAATGAAAAATTATTGCTTTTAATCCCAAATTTAATAGAAAAAACAGCATTCTGTTTTACTTCCAGAGAGTCAATATGCCAGTTCCCTTTTGTATTAGTGTCAGATTTATTTAATTGGAATATATGACCTTCGATTCAAGGATTCTCGTCACATGTCCTACTGCACCAAGGCAGTACTATAAACTAAATCAGCATCACTTAAGTCATTCTTCCAGCTCCATGAAAAGTGGAAGGGTTAGTTTCAGCTGCCCAAATTGGGGCTCAAAAGACTCAGTCCACTACTCCTACTACTACTTTTGGGTGAGTGGGCAAGTTACTTTATTAGTATGCACCTCAGCTTTGGCATCCAAAATAGACATAATAACTATTTCCAGTACTATCCCTGTGATTCATGACTTTCCAATCTTTGTATCTTCCCTCTTCCCACAGCTCTATTTATTTTCCAAGCAGCAGCGTCCAACACTAGTAAATCACTTTTCAATCAGAAACTAATACATGTCCTTATGATCTTTGCTGTTTTTTGTCTGAAGCTTCTTGAGCTTTGTTATATTCTTCTGAAATGCAGAAAGGCCAGAGCAACAGTAAGAGTCAAGGTGCAGGTAGAATAATACAGCACCATGGTTTTTGTTTTGTCATCTATTCCTAGCATTTAGTTTAAAAAGCACTAAGAAGTGCTTTTTTAAGCACTCTAATTATGAACCTGATGATTACATAATGCTTTCAGTATGCTGATTACCTTAGAACATAAGAACTTGTTGATGTTACTGACAACAGAGATGATCAGCAGGAGAAGGCTATGGAGTGGCTCTCTTTAGGTCTGTAGGTAACACCAGGCTGGGGGGAATAGACTATATGTTTGAAAGAAAACTTGCCATCCAGAGGGAGATAAGGCAGGCTGGAAGAAAGAGCTAACAAGAATCTTAAGAAAATAAACAAGGGCAAATTCAACCCCTGGCAACAGGGGCTTGGGTCTGATTGATTGGGGAGCATTTCTGCAGAAAAGGCCCTTTGGGTCACGGTGGACAGCAAGATGAATGTCAGCAGTGCATCCTGGCAAACAGCATCCTGAACTGTATTAACAGAAGCATGGTTGACACGCTGATGGAAGGGATTATCCTCACCTTTATTTAGCACTTGTAAGTTGTGTGTCCAGTTCAAGGCTCACCAAAAAGAAGGGGCTCTGGGAAGAACATTATAGACTACAGTGATTTTGTCAGATGGTCCCCAAGGTGGTTGGGACTTTCCCTGTGAGGAGAGGCTGAGGAATATGGATTTGTTCAGCCTTGTGAAGAGAGCTTCAAGGGGGGGCCTAAAAGATACCTTCCAGTACATATGAGGTGAGAGGACAAGAAGAAAGGTTGTAAGTGGAAAGAAGAGAATTTCTGAGCAGATATAAGGAGAAACTTCCCTCCAAGAAATGGGAGTAAATCATCCAGCAGAAATGATTCTAATATCAGTGACATCACATATCATTTTAGTATTAATTTTAACATTTAAAATCTGTTTTCCAAAGTTAGATCACTTCACGGTTGTTTCACTGCCCAGTAAACTTTAAAATGGTCAAAACTATTCAAAGGCTAACTGAAATTGCTGTAGAAAACATTGTCACTGTAATGTAAAACTCAAGTATACTATGGGAGCATTTGAATGTCAGCATTATTCAAAAAGGAAACAAAGTGTTACAACATTTTATCTCAATACCACTAAATGTTCTGAACATAAACAAGTGTTTTATCCCAGGTTTTTTCCTCAGTTGTTTTATCATCTTGACGTGAACAGCTCATCATTGCAATACATTATGCTGTTTGTTGGTCATGAAACATATAGATAAAAAGGTTAATGCATTAACGTTCTGACCTTATAAAAATGATGTACTTTTAAGGTTCTATAAACTCTACAGTTTATATGCTTTTACTGGAAAATTTCCACTGCCAGAGAATATTTATTTTAGTAGTTAATTTTTCGTGAATTTTAGTTAGTTTCCTTAAAGGATTCTCTCTCCACATATATATGCACACACACATACNGACTCTTAAATATTTTTTTTCCTTTCCCTGAACCAGGACTCTTCACATTACCTATGGATTTTGCAGTTTGGATATCCTATTTTTTTTACTTTTGTTTGAAATGTTGTTTTCCATTTCAATTTATAAATTCCTGAACTTCCAAAAAAACCCCTCACTTAAATAAGGAAAATAGTTTCTTTTTAAGTATTCCTTAAATTGAAATTTAGATAATCTCCTCTTCTACAGAAGACATGAACTTACAGTTAGTAGTACATAAAAAAATGTCACGTGCTCTTCTGTAAACAATGTTTAGAATAGTAAATGAAACAGAAATATATTAAAATATTTGGATGCACTTAAAGCATTAGAGGCTTTTCTTTAGGACAAGCCTGACATTAAGTAGACATATCTGTTAAATCACTACAAAATGGGAAGGAGGCTTTACTGTGTCACTTAACACTTATGTCAGAGGTAAACTACAATCCATCAATTTAAACATTAGCTCAGACTATTTGTGTTTTCATATTTAACATTAGTTCTATTGATTTTTTTAATGAATTATGATCTTATTTCAAGTAGAAAAAATTAATTAAAATATTAGAAAAATATCTTTCTGGATCTGTGTACAGTATCAGAACTTAACTAAGTGTTAACAGTGGCGTTATCAAAACCTACAATTAGGAGAATTCTGAAAACAAATACTTTAAAATGCAGGAGGGTCAACAGAATGCAGCAATTTTACTCCTCTGACTCCACTACAGCAAAATCAATGTCATATTGCGTGCTGTCATTGTGTGGGTGTATAGTTGTGAATAAAAAGCATCTCAAGAGTGCAAAGGGGAAAAATCATCTATTTAGAAAGTACAGCTCAGTGTAAGATGAAGCACAGCTAAAAGACCCGTAAGTACAACAGCCCGCTAAAAACATTCACTGTGTGACAATGTATGCAATTTAAATCTTGCTATCCCTGGAGGCAAATGAAAAAAAAAATCTGCTGAGAAACTCTGGTAATTTCCTCTTGCACTGTGAAGAGAGGGTTCCTTTTTCATCCATCCATTGCAAAATCAGGTAGCTATTTGGGCTGTTTTGACAATAAGAATTCAGGGTCTGAAAAGTCACAGATGTACAATTTTAAGAAATAAATATCTGTCTAAAAAAAACCCTAAAAATCTGCCATCTGTCAAATAAATTACTAATGCAACCAACAACTTATTTATACTGCCCTAATCAGAGCAGGCACAGCCTTTATTTAAGTAGTGGACTTCTCCAGATGTGACACAAGTGATGCAGCACCTTAATTTTTCCCCAGGAATCTAAGCCTATGAGTGTGCTGGTAGTAAAAAGCAATTTCAGTGAGTAGTCACATTGTGTGAAATTAAGACACCCACATCTGCATGTCTGTAGTTGCACTAGGTATATATATTGTTATAATAAATGGAAATCTAGTCGGTGGAGTCAGCAGAATGTAATGTTTTATTTCATCTTAAAACACACACCTTAGGACATAACAGCTGCCTATATGCTGTTTGTTGGCATTTTAGGTGTTCGTTCCTGTCATCTAGTTTCTGTGCCAGAATGGCATGGTCTCCTGTAGATTCTAATTTGCCAATGCCACACAGATGTCTCATTTACTCTAGAGCACCTGTAACCAACCCCTACCATGTGGTCAGCTGAATCACTCTGTAACCTGCACTGACAGGATTATCAAGGAAGATTCAGTTGCCTGTGCATAGTTTGGGTTGGTGCACTTTTGTTGCATCACAACATACTGCTCTGCAATACCTTGGTTTGTCTTCCAAAAGAGCCTCTGCGCTCCTGCCACTGCCATAAAAATATCCTGGATGTCTTTGGTGATTTCATACATCAGTGCACATGTATTCATGTACAGCTGAAATGTGCCCTACAGCTCCCCAACTTTAATGGGTATTTAGATACTATAGGTGTCTAAACCTATAGGTTACAATAGAGAGGTCTACATTTTGGTATCTGGGAGCTGAATCTCACCTATGACTTCTTTATGACTGCTGAGTTTTCCAGCAGTAGTACTGTACATTGTTCATTGCAATAGCTTTTGAGATGAGGGTTGAATGACAAATTTAGTTGAAATTGGTAGAAGTTCAGGAAAGAAGTGTTAAAAACAGTCTTCCTCTTCTGGCAACTCTAGCCTTGATGTTCTGAGGCAGCTTAGTACTCATTGCTGTTGCTCTTTACCCCATTACAAATTGCTTCAAATTCTCTCTCAAAGCAAAGCCCACAAAAAATCTAAGAAAAGTCTAACTCCATAAATCACTTCTGAATGAAGACACATTTCTATTCATATACAAAATGACAGAAAGAAAAAGGAAACAACAATGGAAAATCAAGCAGAGGAAGAGAAAACTTTTCAATGTCAGGTTTTTCCATATTACATCACACATTGAAAGTGCTGTCGTTTATCCAATTTCAGCTCTACATAGTTGACTGTCAAGTACTAAGCAGAGTAACCATTTGCATGTTTTTCAACATGAGCATGACAGCTAAATTTTATTCGATTTTGAAAGGCTTAAGGATATATTTAATCTCTTCACCTGTATTTTCCTATAAGCAAATATTCTTAATGCAAGACATATGTTATTTTGCCTTTAATTGACATTTGATATGATTTTGTTCCTAATAGAAGGAGTAGTTTACACATGGCTTAAACAGAGGTAATGAGAAGGAAGAAGGAAGCAGAAGTAAAAGCAGTTAAGATAACGGATTTCACGGGTGAGATAAATAGCAATGGTTAGTACTGAAACCTCCCAGAGCTTTAAAGGGTAAGGGAGGGCACACGGGAGAGAGAGAGATGATTCTGGATCTCAAAATATAGCGAAGTCACAAGATGCTTAAATCAGTGTTTAACTATCAGAAAATTAAGACCCCTTTTCCACAAGTGCTTTCAGAGTCCTGGTATGTTCGATATAAATAATATTGGGGTTTATGTGTGCCACCCAGTAAGACTGGAAGCTGTGAAGCTACCTTAATCCCTTCTGTCCACTTAGATAATATTATGGGTTCATTCATAAATGATGGTGTGCAAAGAGTAGCCAATAGGAAGCAGTAAGCAAAAGGAACTTTTACAGAAACTGCACATGGATGGAGGAAAAAAGCACAACTAATTTAGAAATAGCAAAAGAGGATTATGAGTGCCAAGAAACGTTGAAGTAGCAGCTTCAGAAAGATCCAAAGGAGCTTTGATTCTACTTCAGCCAGCAGTTTCTAACTCAAAAGGAGTTTTAACAAAGTAGTGATGACAAAAAGAGTCAAGACAAATAACTCTCAGTGAATAGAAAGAAGTGCTGAAACAAGGGTGATGAAAAAATCAAGAATAACCATGTCTTGGTTATGACACCACAATCTGGGTAGGGAAACATTTTGATTCTCTTCTAATTAACATATATCACTTTAATTATAATATACTAATATCTTTAAAGTATTATATAATTCATACCTTTCATGAATTAAAATGCCTATTAACATAAATGAATACATATAAGCTGCATGACAATGTACTTATATGAAGAGTTTTCCAGTTTCATGTTCCTCAGCAAATTTCATTTGTTCTACATATGCCAACTTAAACATTTCCACAGGTGTTTGCAAGACTGAAGCCTTAAAGAGAAAGTTAGGCAAAATATTATAATTAATGACATTAAAACACATTTATGAAATATTATATAATACCCTAGCTTTTCTGTTCAGTGGTTTGGGTTTTATTCATATGCAGCTAGATTTTAAGACTGCATTTTTAGTCTTCTTTTCAAATGTCGACATGACAGTAGCTTCAGATGTTACACTGAAGCTAGGCTATGTGTGGCTGTCTTGTGAAAAAGTATCTTAAAAAAAAAAAAAAACAAACATAACTTTAAGAGAACAGAAGGGAATAAGATTTAGCTATTTTGTACCCTGCCTAAAAAGTGGCCACATAACTTCTTTATTTTCTTTTGTTTGAATAAAACAACCAACAAGTACTTAAGTACTTTTTCAGATTCTAATTGGCATAAACATCAGGGTTATGGTACCAGGGGGCTGAGAGGAGGCTTCACAAGTGACCTTTGTGACAGGAGGTCAAGGGCTGCCTCATGCTGGTCACAATTGGTTCCAGCTGGCTTCACAGTGGACCCACCACAGGACACAACTGAGCTCATCAGCAGAAGTTTTGTCATCTCTGCGAAAATATATTTAAGAAAAGGCAGTAAACACTGAGAGAAAAGAAGAAGGCCAGATCAGGGGTACTCCACTACAGAGCTAGTAACACCCTCAAAGGGACTGGAGCCCATGGACAAACCGCATTGTAGCAGGTTCTTCCCCAAACAAACTGCAGCTCATGGTCAACCCACATCAGAGCTGAGGAAACAAATAAGAAGGAAAGAATGTCAGAAGAAAAGAGTGAGGCTTGAAGAGTAGCAGAAAGATACTCCTACACCTTGACCTGAACCTCCTGCGCTGCCTGTCACATCACCAAAGAGACAAAGTATAATCTGTGGTGGCGTAGAAAAGTGAAAGAGGTGTATGGAACGAAGTTAAGACTGTGAACAGAAAGGAAAAGTTTCCCTAATTATTTAAATATTTGTCTTTGTTTCCCAATGCTCAAATTTTAAATTAAGACTGGTTTGCCCAGTAGAGTAGTTGATGAGAGATTTTATCTTTCTTCATTTCAACCCACAAGCTTTCTCACTCTTGTTCTTCCCATTTTCAGCCCTGTTCCGCTGTGGGGGTGGAATGAGAGAGCAGCTGTGGGGATGCTTCACTGCTAGTCAGGATCAAACCACCACTCGAATATACTAGCACAAAACGTGCAGTTGTGCGAACAAAACCAGCAAGCAAGGGAGTGATTAGGTGAAAAGAGGGCTGAAGTGCCAAGCAGTGATGGAGTAAGAATTATGCAATGTTCGGCAGTTCAGAATTTGGAGTGTCGATTCTTCAAAAGACGCAACAATAGAATAAAGTTAAAGTAGGTGAGGTGGTAAGAAACTACTAATTACGGTTATAGTAGTACTATGAAGGAAAGATTAAGTTTCAAGGAGGGAAGTCAGCAAGAAGTTACAGTGATGTCTATGTTAATTAAGCAGGGAAAAGAGTGGGTTTTTACAACAGTTGGTATAGTGTAGTACAGTGATAACACAGGCTATAAGAAGGGTTAACAGACACCCTCTCAAAGTGATGCAGAAATAAACTCCTGAGAAGAAAACCAGACACATGTATCTGTATTAGATGGCTCTTCAAAATACTTTTGTTTAATTTTTATCAGCTTTTGCCAGCTTTTGTGGCAACACATACCAGTGGACCAGTAAAATTACTGTTTGAAAACAAGCTTTACAAAAAGGCTTAAAGTTGCCTGTAAGTGAAAAAAAAAAAGGTTTCAGTTCTTAACAAACTGAAATGTTTTATCATACACATTTTTTTTTCTAAACATAGGATTTTTAGCCTACCATTGACCCAGAAGCACCTCTTCGCTATTACCTGACAATGTTTTTTCCATTTTCTACTATTAAGGTTAATTTTTAATGATCTTATCTGTGTGAGTATGCACAGTGAATGCTTTTTCATTGTGAAATTATTTACTGCCTACATTTTTTTTTCAAACAGTGGTAAAAGGTATTTTCTCCATTTTAAGCATGGTGGACTACTGCACCATTTCACAACTTAATGCAGAGTACACTTTAACATACATTCAGCAATGTACCATTAAGAATTAAATGATCAAACAAAAATAAAAGTAAAAAACCCATAATGTAATCACTACAGATTTAAGTGGTAAAGAGAAATAGAAGATGCACAACATATTCAAATCTCACACACCTACCAAATCACATGTTTATATATAGACTTGCAAAAAACACATGTTGAAACTAAAGTCTACTATTTCATTACCTAATACCTCACACTTCTGGCAGGAAAGCAAGTATGTGTGAGACACAGTCTGTTTTTCTTTTGTCAGTAGTTAAAAAATGAACATCTCGACAATCCAAGTTATTTCAGAGAAACCACAGAAATAACTGTCACACAGTTTCTCAGTTATGGAGTAGGATCTGGTAGAGAAAGTTCATATATTTTACCTGTTAACAGTCCCATAAGCTAGCAATTCCCTAGTAAAAAGTGTGGTTTATTGTATTTGGTATGAAGGATACCATGCAAAAAATGAGCCAGTGCCTTTTGTCAACAGTTATAGCAGTCCTGGAGCTACAGTGGGAAGGCTCTTTTCACCTAAATTCATTCAGAATACACATTCCAGAACATCCATGAACTTGGGAAGTCTAAATAGAGTTATAGAATATTTGCTGAAATAGCAAATTTGCTCTGCTCTTTTATAGGATATATTATCTACGGCAGTAACAAGAGTTCTAAAAGGCTTTCTATTATAAAATATCAATTACATAAATAAATTAGTCCTATCCTAGTCTTTTGCTAGTTGCAATTTTTACATTAGTTGATTAATTTAATCAGATTCTGCCAATCTCTTCCTATGCTAAATTTCCTATAGAGAACTGTAAAAGAAATTGCTGACATAAATCTCATTTGAAGTGCCATAGGTTTTTCATCAGATAAATGGAAAAGCCCAAAAAGGATTACTGTTCCCTGAAGATCCATTGATACACTGTAGATATTGAAAAATATTTACAGTAATACTTGTAAAAAAGCAGAAAGTATTACCATATACTAATGAAGCATAGTTTTCTTTAGCGCTTCATTATTGTAACATCCTTGTTCCAAATGTTGATATACCCAAGTTAATGCTTCAGATGTTTTCACTCTTACTCAAAATAATGCTTGTTCATAAAAAAGTGGATAAGAATCTTAGAAGTTAATTAAATGCTTAATAGCACAATGCATTCTGAAATAGGTAGTAAGAGATAAAAAAATATTAAATGCTACATCAGTAAATAGATACTTACTCACTGTTTTATAAACAAGACTTACACAACCATTGAGGCAAATGCATATTTTAATGATAAAAACATCATTTCTGTGTCAGTTACATAATATCTTTCAGAATATTAGGACCATTTTAAAAGCTAAATACTTACATGTGGTAAAGTGAAGTAGATGTCTGCTTTAATGTTTTAAAACTATATTTAGACACACTAGATAATACACTATCTGTACTCCAACATACTGTAATTTGATATAACAGGTTGCATGGCTGAATTTAGCATTTATGCAAATAAAAACTGTGCCTTTTTTAAAACAGCACTTCCATGATCTATGCAACTTCAGCCACCTTTTTTTTTTTTCTTAACAAAAACAACCACAACAAAAAAGATATATTTATTTCTATGTACCTTGGTAGTGAGCACTAAATCCACGGTACCGGTGATTGCTGTCTGTTACAAAGTGCAGTCTGAGCCAGTTTTTGTTGCTGATAACTGGAGGAGGAATATTCATTCCAGAAAGCCTAAATTAAAACAAACAAATAAAAATCATTATTAAAATATTAAAAAGTGGTCAAGGATGAAGATCAATGGATTTTCATAAAGCTTTGATAAAGGTTTTGAATGGAAAACTCTTTTTTTTTTGTTTGCAAACACACGTTCTTTTGACATGCCCTCTGCAGGTAACTATAAAAGAGACATCTATTTTTCAAGAGTAATTATTTTTCTAAATTCAAGCTACAAAGAAATAGGAAATACTCCATCAGTTCAGTATATCTGAAATTCAGTGATCAAAAATATAAGGAAAGTAGGAAGTTTTGGTAGATTGATACCAGCTAGCATCTAAGCACCACACAGATGTTCTCTCACTCCCCTCCCTGCCCCCTGCAGCAGCAGGACAAGGGAGAAAATAGGAAGAGAAAAAGCAAGAAAACTCTTGGATCAAAATAAAGGCTCCTCAAAGGTCGGTTTAATAAGTGAATAGGTGAGAAAAAAGCACAAAATTCCTAGTCAATGCAAAGGCAGTAATTCACCACATCCCTCAAGTGGATAAATCAAGTCAGTCTCCAAGCAATGGCTATTTGCCCACATGAAGATATAGGGTATGGTATGTCCTTTTGGTAATTTGAGTCAGCTGTACCTTCCCAGCAACTTCTCTGTCCCTGGCCTACTCACCTCGGACAGAGCAGGAGGTGAAGAAAGCCCTGATGCTGTGCAAGCACTCATTAGCAATAGTCAAAACACTGGTGTGTGATCAACTCTGCTTTAGCCACAAATCCAAACTACAGCACTGTATGAGCTTCTATGAAGAAAATTTAACTCTGAACCACTAGGTCGATATACAAAATTATCTGGATTTTTTGTTGATTTTCAGTTTGTTTGTTGTTTTTTTTTTAACATCAGGACTGTACTCCAATTATTGTAGTCTTTCATCTTGACTTGCTCATTAGGAAGGTTTGAATTGGAGGTTTGTTATTTTTTTTATTTTATTTTATGAGAAGTTATAGTTAGAAAGAAGGTGAATAAACTTTAGAAAAACAATCTCTCCATCAAGCCTAGATGAATTTCTCACTAAATCCAGAAAGACAAGTCACATCTCCAGGCTGTCAACATACTTATCTATGTCCTTCCATTTATTTCTAAAGAGAGCTCTTCCTGTAGTATGAGCCAACAAGTGTAACATTTTATGTTCAGATACTGCAGATTCCTCTTCTATTTTGAAAGAGGAAAAGAAGGGAGGCAAGACAAGGCAAGACAAGGTAACGCAAGGCAAAGGGGTCACAAAGTTTTTCAGGCCATCAAAAAGTGAGAGAATGAGTGGATTCTATTCCTTCTATTCTTTGCATCATTGTCAGTGTATACCATTCAAAACAGCATTTGCCCATCTGAAGTTCAAACCAGTTCCCAAAAAATTTGTGGCTTAATGTTTGTTTCAGGGTCTAGAATTGTCATAGCAGCATGCAAGAGAACAGCTAACTAAAGTAGTAACGCAAATTAACAGTAAGTTCAAGAAAGTAATGGCAAGTCTTTGGAGACCAACTGTCTTCTTTGCTTCTTTGTCCTCATACAGTGCCTAGACCTAAATTTGATCTCAGTCCTGACTTGGAGCTAATAAGCATGGAGCTGGTCAGCTCAAACTGTGAAAATTAATGTTTTTTTAGATGCAGATGACAGATTTAATTTCTGCTTATGACAACCAACCCAGGGGAGCTGCATACTTCATTTTATAGCAGTTCCTCCTCTAACAAATCACAGAATCACAGAACTGTAGCGGTTGGAAGGGACTTTTGGAGATCATCTAGTCCAAACCACCTGGCCAAAACAGGTTCACCTAGAGCCGGCTGGACAGGAACATATTCAGGCATGTTTAAAATATCTCCAGAGAAGAAGATTCCACCACCTCTCTTGTCAGCCTGTTCCAGTGCTCTCTCACTCTCAAAGTAGAGAAATTTTTCTTCATGTTGAGATGGAACTTCCTGTGTTCCAGCTTGTGTTCATTGCCCCTCATCTTTTCACCAGGCAACAATAAGAAGAGTTTGACCCAATACTCTAAACACCCACACTTTAGCTATCTGTAAGCATTGATGAAGTCCCCTCTCAGTCTTCTTTTCTCCAAGCTAACCATACCCAGGTCTATAAGCCTTTCATCATAAGAGACGTGCTCCGTTCCCTGGGTCATCATTGTAGCCCTCCACTGGACTCTCTCCAGTAGTTCCCTGTCCTTTTTGAACTGAGGATTCCAGAACTGGGCAGAGTACTACAGATGGGGCCTCATCAGGGCAGACTAGAGGGAGAGAATGACCTCTCTTGACCTGCTGACCATGTTTTTTTTAATGCACCCCAGGACACCATTGACCTTCTTGGTAACAAGGGCACATTGCTGGCTCGTGATCATCTTGTTGTCCACCATACTCCCAGGTCTCTCTCTACAGATCTGCTTTCCAGCAGGTCACCCCCTAACCTGTATCAGTGTTTATGGGATGCTGCATGGTATTATTCCTCCCTAAACATTTTGCTTATATGTATTTCTCCTTAAATATTATGCACATATATATGAACACATTATTTTAATTTAAACCATTTAAAATGTAATAGTGCCTTACTCACTAAATGCACCCTTAGCTTTTTCAAAGGGAAAAATTTCTGTATCATTTTATGATTGGAGTTAAACCCTGGAGGAAGCTTCTGTATAAATCTCCCTTCCCCAACTTCTGTAACACTTGGGTTTGAGTGCTGGGGAGGGAGGTGGCCAAGACCAATAAAACTGGAAAGAATCTATAAATAGTTCAAATGGAACAATCTTGTCTTGTATAAAACTAATATTGGAGCAGTGCAGTTTTCTATGGTTTTGTCCCTTCAAAATTTTTCTGTGGGCTTGTAGCACAAGTGCATTTGCAGACATTGAAAGATATTGATGAGCTTATTCTGAAACTGATTCATTCAGTCCTTTGAAGACAAAACTCAGGACATGTTATTCAGACTTTTTTGACTTTTACGCAGGACTGACCGTAGTATTTCTGTTACGTTCAACAATTGTTCTCAAAGCACTGGTAAACAGAGTAGCTGTTTCTGCCTGTCCTTTAGATGAGATGGAAGCCAAAAGCTTAAAATCTCAACACGGAAAACTTTAATTAATGCTAAATGTCAGGGGTTCTCTTGCCTACCTAAAGGCTGGGAAACAGATTTTTCCTATTCATCCTGTACTCAACACTCATTTTTCTCATTATTTCATTAGTGTGTACACCGTTCCAAGATCAGGAAGTCATTCTGATTCCCCCAAATTATTGTAGCATTACCTTGAAATTGTGCCAGAGGTGGATGAGCGAACGACCGTCATAATGCTGAAAAAACAAAGCTTCCATTCTCAGGGTAATCCAAATTTCCTTTGGGGGTCAGCCCTGAGAAATGTGCCTAGCTTCACCATTAATCACTTGGAGAGTCTCAGTTGGTTTAGTGTTGTTAGAGATGATGATCAAGGCACATTTAGAGTCAACTGTATTTGTAATAAATCAAGTAATTTAGAAGTGATTTTGTAAGGAGAAAATAAAATCTCCTTAAATAAATTACTAATATGCTTGTGTAGGTATTATTTTGGAGGAAGGCTTTTGAAAGAATAACAGTTTAGAGGCAGTGCTGCTTCCATCTTTTCCCAAGCATGTGATCTAAAAATAGAATATGTTTAAGATCACTTTTCAAGTTTTTGAAACTGTGGTAATATCCTCTTTCCTTCAGGCACTACTAATAATGACAAAATGTTTGACTGGCACTACATTATCTTAAATCTCCTTCAAATGTTTGGTTTAGAATGGTTTTATACTGTGGAGGCATTTCATGTAGTCTTCTGACCGGTTCAAGCCAGTAATACTGTCCCTAATACAAAGTATGCAAAACATAATCAGAAACACTATTTATGCTGTCTCCTGATTTTTTTTTTCTTATTTTTGGTTATTTTTAAAATATATGTTCCCAGTGAAGAAATTATAGCATTTATCTAGGAAAATGAACATATCAGTTTAATCCTTGTTTCAGACAAAGATTTAAGAACGCAAATATGTCACTTAAGTTCATAATCTTCGACAGAAGATGAGATGTAGCGAGAGAGGCAGTCTTGATATTAATATGTGTATTAATTTATGTGCACTTTCTACCATTTATATTACTAATGTGACATTCTGCAAAAGCATCAAAGTATTCATCAAGCCAGAAGAAAAAGTGTTCTAGCCTAGAAAGGTTACAGTGTATGCAGAAAACACAAAAAAGAAACCTCAGCTCTCCAACTGTCTTCCAAGATTTTTTATGCTTTTTAGAAACCCAAGTTCCCCCAAAATCTGGATTTTAGTAGTACATACAGCCTCTGGCAGAGAGAGAATCCAGTTCTGAAGATCCATGCTAATCATTTGTCTAAGAAAAGAATCCTTCTTGGTTTGTGTTAATAGGGGGAAGATTCATTTTTATAGCAATGAATTCTTCTCATTTATTTATAATTTTATTACCAAATAACTAGTATCAGATTAATTTGCAATGTGAAATTATGACAGTTAGGAAAATCTACAGAAACAATTTCATTCCAGTTAAACCTTTAATTAAAGTTTTAAAAAAGCAGCCCACTTGTGTTGCTTATTGGCCAGTCAGCTGCTTAGTTGTTTTGCCAGCTGGTGTTACTGTGCTGTATGGCTGCCAGGCTAGCAATGGGTCCCCTAAGTGCCTTGCTATTCAGCTGTTGGGTTTGGTGGGCTTTTTAGCTCTCTTTTTCTGATTTGCCTTCCAGTCAGTACCAAAAAGTTATCTTTCAAACCACTGTAAATTTCATAAAGTTATGTACAATACTGATAATCCAGAATTTAATTTTAAAAAGCCCCCAAACCAGATAAATTTACTTTCTGGTTAGCTTTATGATACAGTACAATGTTCTAGCTAGCTATTAAATTTCATTTGCACATTGCTGTGTGCTGATTAAAATGAAAACTGCACTAGAGCATGTATTCGGAGTAAGAAGCAGAAGCCTAGAACTTCTGATTAGAGAACATGAAATCTTTCTACATCATCACTGTGAATTCCAGCATGAAACACACTTTATAACAGCCATAAAGTTACTTAAGTTGTTATAAAAGTAAGAAGTTTACTTTAGTTTAATGCTTGGTTTTTGGAAGGTAGGGGTTTAGCTATCTGGTCTTTTTGCTACAGCTATTTTTATGTATAATACTGTTACTTAATGATGCAAAATAAAATAGCGCCTTTATTTAAATTCTTACCCTGTAACTGCTTGTTAAGCAATATAGAGGCAACAACCTTTCACTGCTTACATGTTTGAGAATAAAACTGTTACTGGAAGAGGTCTTACTGAACAATTGAAACAAAAATAAGGCTGTAAAACACATTTCCTAGCATCTATTTTGTGTAGTATTTTCTGCCTATAATAAAATTCCCGTTTAATAATAATAATAATAATAATAATAATAATAAGTAAACTACAAGTTTATTGTCCAAAGCATGAGAGAACTTCACCCTAGCCTTTTAAATATGGTCAAGGTAAAAGACTCGTTTTGTTGTTTGTTTTTTTTAAAGTAGTTAATATCTAGTTAAGTTTAGCTATCAGATCAATAATTCATTACAACATCTATCCTTGACACCTATGGGTTATACGTAAGGTGATGCTAACTAACCACATGCTGATACCAGCTGAGTTCTAACTAAATTCACACTTCCTAAAATCTGATCTTTACAGTTCATGATTTCTATGGAATTGTTCCCAGAAAGTAGATTTGCAAGCTGACGGAATTTATAATGGCAACTGGCAGAAAACGATTGCTTATTCTGCTCATATAATGGCCCCCTTTCTCACATCGATTTATCTTCTCAGCAAATTATAAAGCAGTTCTCCATTGCCACAATGAATTGGCAGTCCAGCCTACTTCTGTGCCAACTACTATTCCAGGCATAGCTACACTGCATCATCTACAATATTTTACTAAAATTTACAGAAAAAAACCCTATCTACCATAGAAGGAATGCAGCTGTCTCATCTCTTTTTATAGCTCAAAAGATGTAGCTCCCACCAAAACTGCACAGAATCCTGCATAGCAAATTTAAGTCAACAGACAGCAGGCTTTCCTTCTGCAGTTGCCTCTCATGAACTCTTAGAAACGTTCATGGAGAATTTTCAGATCATTGGTTGTGAACCAGAGATTTAAAGCATCTCACCACTATGTGTAGTCACCAACAATTACATTAGATAGTTTGTTGTTCAATGTAAAATATATTCGGAAAAAAAAAAAAAAATTGCTTACTGAAATAATGCACCTTTGTTGCTAATCAACAGATTAGTAAAAACGTAAGGCTACACATGTAGATGTGTCAGTGAAGTTCCTATCTTTGCATCTTACTTGATTTGAAACTGTGGATAAATCACAGTTTACAGAAGAAATAAGACACTAACATTTTTGAGAATCAAAATTTTACTCTTCTTGCACTTAATTAAAACATCATGCCTCCATCCTTTTCTTTTCTGCACTATTTAGGAGGTAATTTTCAAAAATCTCCATGCTTTAGGCTAACTGATCCCGTGAAGTCAACCGGTATTTTATCCTCCCGCAAAAATCTAACACATAAATTCCACCTTATGTTGCAAAGTGGAAATCGGGGTTGGCTTGTTTGGATTTTTTAATAGGGAAGTGCACATCCTCTGTTTCCTCTGGAGACATACTGACATATCATAAAATAATATACACTTACTTTAATATTTGAAATGCACACTGCCAGTTTCTTCTAATCTTGACAAGTAGCTTAAAAATCCATGTCTTGTTCAGGTACCAAACTAGCTTTAATAGCTAAAAATCTTTTTAAAATATAGTTCTTACAAACAGAAATTTAAACAGAAAGAACTGTCTGGTTTTTTTAAAGCCAGGTGACAAATAAATGAGGATTAGTAGAAAACACAAATTATAAGACAAAAATTCTTGGTTTTGTACAATTTCACAGATACAGTATTCCTCATTCTTACAGAAATGCCAAAGTATTTAACAACTACTTTAATTCACACTGCGGTTTTCTTTGCCACACATTGCTTATCTGCACCGATTGTCTTTGTCAACTTGTTAAGAAGTGGCTCAGAATCTTATTCTGGATTTGTCAAGTATAATACAGTGTATAATATACAAACAAAAGAAGTAATTTAGACAGGATACGGGTATGAAGAGAGACAGAGTGCTCAGGTTACAAAGGTCCAGTCAAAGCTCAAAATCAGGTCAGTCAACAAACATGTAAAAACTTCAAGGAAGGATATAGATGCTACAAAATATGAATATAAAAGGTAGGATATAAAAAAGAGTCAAATAGGCAGTCCTCACTATTTAAGTGTTTAGTTCTATTTTACTATGTTTGAATCTGTATGGAATAGTAGCAAAATTTAAGCTTTATTTGTTACTTATTTATTTGGAACGGAAATCAGCGACATTGAATCAGGTACTCTTTAATTGAAATTAATTTATTTGCAAAACATACATTTTAATTTTGAAGAAAGATTATTATCAAGTACCAAGGATGCAAACCTTAGTTTAGGCATTAAAGGAGGCCAAAAATATTCCCAATGGATTTTTTTGTTGGAAAATACAGTAAAGTCTTTCACACAAAACTTTTTCATGAAGCGTATAGTTCCTACATTTCCTCAGAAGCTACTCCATCTATTGCCGAAGCACTGCTGAAACACATTCTAGGCTAACACAGGTCTTATCACTCATACATATGCAATACGCGATCTTAAGTGCTTGTTTTGGTGCTAACTGCAGCTGTGTGAAATCTTTCTCATTGGTACTATTTGTTTGTTGAAATACAACTGCAATATAAAGAACTTTGATTTAAAAAAAAAAAAAAAAAAAAAAGGAAAGGTTTCACATATTTGGTAAGGCCTATCATTCATTATCCATGTACATGTACAAGTGGGGTTTAATAGTTAGATAGCATAATACAAATATTACAAAAGATGATAGGCTTCTGCCTTCTTGAAAGGAAAGAAAAAAACTACCTAATAGCACCACACCTGACCAGTGATTTACTCGGTTTGGTTAAATTAGGGAACAGCCATATTTAACACAAATGTAAAGTATTGACCACTTACAGCTTATTGCGCTTCCTATACTTCTATACAGCATTGGCAAAGGTTTCTAGCATCCTTTCCTTTGTTCATCATGATTGCCTTGGTTCCATACAAAACCTCTCGTGACATGCTTCACAATGAATATTTTTTGTAAAAAAATGTACTCCACAATGTAGATGTAAGGAAAATAATTTGTGGACAGAAGACTAAAACTCGGGTCTCTGATTTCATAAATCTAGATTTGTTTAGAAAGAACCAGATTCACACCAAAGAAGCAAACGTGAAGTTAACTGAATATTTAACATGACTTGATTTGCAGGATCCTGAAGGGTTTAATGATTAAGTTAACATATCCCTCTTGTTCCATCAACCCCATTAGTAAGATGTTTACATTGGCATTCAGACACTAACCTAACCATCAACATTTGGTCAAGCACTAAACAAGTAAGCTTTTTGTATGACCAGGGCTATCAATATCCTTTATGTTTCCAATTCCAGTGATGAGATTAATGGGTCTTAATGGCAGTAATTATAAATGCGAATGTCTATTGCATGACAACTTCAGATACTGGATTTCCCCCCCACACACACTTTTTTTACTGTAAATATTCTCTCCAAATTATATTAAATCATTTCAGAGCAAGGACACTCTGACCTATATTACCAAACAGTCAAAATATTCCTCTTCTATCTCATACAAGATTTATTGTGGTTTAAACTAAGAACTCAAGATTTGAATTTTGTTGAAGATATCAAATAAATGTTACATGCTAACAGCTATTTTCAGTTATTTATGGATTAATAGCAAGGCCAACAAGATATATAACCATAAATATTCTTTTATGAAAGTATTTCCAATATAAATATTCAGGTAACATGAAAGTGAGTATTTTCAGGGCTGGGGATTTCCTAGAATTTTAATTGCAGCTTACAATTATTCAGCATTAACATATATACTACTGGTATATATATATTATGGAAAAAGACTCGATGAGAAATCTCTGTGATAGAAGCTATAGAGCTTTTATATAAGTAGTGGAGTTTTTCATGGAATTGTATGTAAGAAACTCAAGCTGCAGGTTAGTATCAGGGCTTCTCTTGTCTGTGCATCCAGGACACTAGAGTCATTAATTCCCTGGATGATTCAGGAATTGATCATCCAGTGAGATAACAGACCGGTTTGTGAAAATAGACTAATTTGAAAGGTAATACAATATCAAAAGTTTCCCAGCTGAGTCTTCAATTGATGAAAACAAGATACACCACAGTAAAAGAAAGATTTGTTTGGAGATCAAGCATACAAATAAAGAAAATAATAGAGGAAGTGAATTGAGTTAATATTCTGCATTGCCATATTTCAATGTCCAGTCATAAGGAAAGCCAAAACGCGTCTTTCAGAGGAGAAAGTAAACAGTACTAAGGTAAGACTGAAGGTAAGACAAAGACTTCTCTCTAAAGCCAACACTTTGTCAAAGTTAAATATGCAGCAGAAAAGTAAAGGAAAAGTGTTCAAAAAAGAGAAGTGTCTGAAATATGACAGTCTATTAGTAGCTTCAGGGTAATATATCACCTAAGTTTTAAGTTGTTACAAAGACACAAGTCAGTGAATTACCTAGTTCCTAAGGTCAGTTCCTGTAAAACTGACTGCTGTGAGACTAAGAACTTTATTTAACTGAGAATCAAGATACTGAGAAGTTTGAAATTAGATATAGCCGTGATTGTCATTCCCATATCTCAGAATTGCAGACAAATGACAGACAAAAAGGTAGTTTTTATTTTTAGAAAAGTAAATCGTGACTTCAATTTTAACCTAATGAGCTATTTAGGTAGTAAATCCACTGTAATCACTTATTTCTGATTTATAAAACAAATCAATAAAAACTTGAACTAGCCAACGTTTGGAAAGAAGGGAAAAAAACTTACTACGTTATGTTACCTTGAAAAAAATACTTGTTCTGGAAAGTGCTTTAACAATTTGATTGATTAATTTTAGAGTTATTCAGCTAGAGGGATAAAAAAACCCAAACTACCCTATGACTCTTTTTGTCAAGTTCGTAATGAAGTCTGGAAGACTGAAAAAAAAATCTTTGTTTTAAAAAGACCAGTGTTGAAATATATGAAAGCCCTATCATGCTTTTGCAATGTTGGAAAAAGTTCAATTTTGAAGTTATTGTCATATAAAGGAAATCTATGAGGAACCACTGTATGATCATTAAGGACTGAATAAAGATCCAACTGATGATTAATGGAAGTTTGTAGTACAGTGAAATGTTGAATGTTGAAGTGTCGAGATTAAGAAATACTTTTCAACTTCAGAAGTAGTTGTCTTCTTACAGTGCCAGATGTTCATACGTCAAAGAATTTTCAATTCATCTGTTGACTTGGCAGAATAATGAAGTATTATCAAAGGTAAAAGGAGACTTCCAAACATAAGTACTCTGAAATGTTAGTCTATGATACAAGTAATGTGTGTTTGTGATATGAGCAATAAACAGAATTCTGATGGACAGTATTTCTGTCCCAATTGCCTGAAGGACTAATACTGGAAGTTGTGATTTTCATCTACATGTCAGGGACTTGGAAGATGTCATTATTCATAAATACCTCATATATAAAATGACCTTGCACTTACAACTCAGTTTTCCTGAGCAGTTCATGGAATCAATATAAATACAGATCAGCTTCACTTGGGCTGCACATGGTAGTTAAAGTATGGGTCTTTCTACCACACAAGCTGTGATAAGTTGCATAGTTCCTTGGTGTAACTGAGGAGACCAAGCCATGAACAGGGGAGTCAGCAAGGAGCAGAGGCCAACAGGTTTGCATGCACCACTGAGAATATAGAGTCCACTCTTGAGCAGACTGTACATATGAGGTCTCTCACAAAGCAGCTCATCCTTGTGAAGCAGAAGCTATAATAAGGTGGATACCAAGACCCGCCATAGGATTTTTTTTCTGAATGTGCTACAGCAAACCTATGGGGCACAGTCTCTTTCAGGAACCTCAAATCTGAGGGCCTTGGCTGGAGAGCTGCGGACTCTGGATTGCTATATGGATAAATGTGATTATGTGAGTGTTTTCCCTAGAATTCTGCAAATTCTTCCCTCTACTTTTACAACTATTCTAAATAAAACTGAATTGAATACAATTTGTTTCTGATCAATTGCATCTATGTGTAACAAACTGAATAATTGGGATTATTATCTGTAAGAGCCTTACATAGTTTTCCTCTCTTAAAATGTTGCCAACTCCTTACTATTTCGTAACTGGTTATTTTCTCCACTTTTTAAATTTTTTTTTAAAGTCTATGTAACAGAATTATTCTACGTATACTGCCTGTAGACAGGAAGGAAGCTTGTTCTTGAGTCTTTTTAGTAAGTGTTAATAAATGAACCAAATAAAAAACATTACACCTGGTACTACAACTTGATATTCAAAAGATCACATATGCAGTAGTATTTTATAGGCTGTTACATACAAAATCTTGTTGGGACAGAAGAGGACACCCAAATATGGAGCCAAAACTTCCTGTTAATCCAGTTAATTTTTTATATGGACTACAAGTCTAAATATCAAAAAGACTCATTAATAATACTAGTAACTTCTTTAATTAAAGAAATCTTCCTAATAGCTATCCCTTTCCTCTGGTGTTATGCTCACCCTTCCAGTGTTGCTCTGTGTCCTGAGATCGGCACCTCATTTTTTTCCAAACAGAAGGGGAATTATTGGTAGTCATCAGTATTCTGAGGACATCCCTGGAAAGTTGTAAATGGCAAAACTCCTTTTCCTCAACAAATTCCCCTTCCTCCACCTGAATCATTTTGGGGGTATTTGATGTTTTTTTAACAGGGCACGCTTTTTTCTCATTGGTTCCAAGGATTCCCCAGCCCCAATTTACGTAGAGGGTAAATGTGTGTTACACAACAACTGCCTAGGGTTGTCAGACCTTTACTATACGTGATAGTCACATAGTCACCTGGCCAGTAGGCAATTATCAGAGCTCAAACAAGCTAGCAACAGCTCAGGTCAAGACAGCTCAGAAGAGTCCTAAGACAATCCCTCAGACAGATCAATACAAAGCCTGTGGCCACTTCACAGTAATAAGAGAAAAGTTGTATTTACTGGGTTACTAGTTGATATCATTATTGCCAAATTCACACTAAAGAACCATGAAGGCATAGGAAATAGGAAGAAAAGAGTACTTCTTCCTGCAGCTCATTGTCATTTAACCTCTCTCCCTAATCCTTAGTACTTCATGTAACTACAGCAGTTAAAATGAAAAGCACATATAGACATGCAATATTCAAACTGGTAAAAGATACTAATTATATTTTCTGTACAGCATAAAGGGAAATTGACATGTGACTCTGGCTGGAGATAAAGTTTAAAATATAAGTCAAATTACTCCCACTCTGCAGCAAAATTAGGTACCCCATGGGTCTTATTAGAAAAAGTACTTTTAGAATCTGAAAGTTTTCCTGAGTATCTGCCACTCTAGTTACTCATAGTTAGATATTAAAACCAAATGCAAATGCATCTTAAAAGAGCTGTTCCTTAATATTAGAATAAAAATTCAGAATGCTGTCATGTTAGGCCTGAGTCAATTTTACTGGTAATAATAAGACTGTGCAAGTCCTGAAACACCTTTAAAGAATAACTCATCAATACAAAGTAAGAGGATAAAAATTAAGCAGCTCTACTCAAACTACAGGTGGTCATTTTCCGAGAGCTCACTCCTTCCTATTTTCTACTTTCTCCCTCTGAAGATGTATCAAGGTAGATAACCAAATCTGACAGAAAAGGCTACTCTTATTGCATAATTTACGTATAGCTACTATCAATGAATTGATGGAGTTTACTCACAGAATTATTCAACTCAGTGTCCACCTTATTTTTGAAAATTAATATTTTGCTCAGTTACATTTTGTGTAATAACTTTCTTCTGTATCTCAAACATCTGGTATCCTTCTAGTTCTACTGAATTTATTACCTAAGAGATTTACATTTTAAAATTGCTTACATTTACCTATAGTGGCTTTCCCCTTTTCTGAAATATACTTGTAGGGTAAAAAAATTCTTACTCAATAATTTTATAGACCTTTAGAGTGCTTGACAAACGTCAAGAAACTCTTCCATCATTTATTTTAACGAAAAAAAAAAAAAAATCATCCAAAGCATAAAGAGACAATATGTTGTTCTCCACAAAAATTGAATACAAAACTGGAAATTGCCAGGATCCTAAGAGCACCCTCCTGGACCTGACTAGCCCTGCATGGGGACCCTAATGACCCTCTGTACCTGGGTCCAGGAACCCCATTCCAGCTCAGGTGAATCCAACTCAGTTCTGTCCTTGATCATCCCCTTTTGACTGGGCTCCTGGAGGACTCAGTATGCTGGGGGTTGGCAAGTGACTCTGTTCTGTTAAGTCCCTGGTTCTGATTCCTGTGTTCAGCCCCTGCAGGACTGGATATCATCAGTGAGTGCATGGCCTGCCTGGGGTCACCCTTGGCTTCCAGTTCTCCCCTCCTTGCTCCTGCTACTCCCAGGTAGAAAAATAGTTCAATTTTCCCAGTTAAACTACTCTAATCATTAAAACCGCTCTATTTTTTTTAAGAATAAATGATCTCATTTAAATAACACTACTGAATTTGTTGTTGTCCTGTGTACTTGATCATAATTCTCTTACCCTACCTGTAAATCTATTCAAATGCTCTCCAATTGCAGCCTTGGAAACTTTTCTTGTATCTTTTGTACAGAGGACTTTAAAGATGTTATGATAAAATTACGATGTGGATATCATACCTGTCCATCATTGTTACTCCATAGAGATATAACGGACAGAAAGCCTTTAAACACAAGGACCAAATCTTTGAAATGATCTGTGAGTAATAAGGGTTAGGACAGCTCACATTTAGTACTATTAGGTAAGAGTTAAAGAGGGAGAATGGACAAGTATTATCAGCACAAGTATTACCATCATGCAAAATGCCTCATTTCAAAAGAAATATTTTTGACACTTAACTAGATTTTACATTCTAATTACCAGCTTGATGGGTCATCATAATAAAACCTCCAAAGCTAAAAGTTAAGAATACTTTATCTGTTTGTGTTTGTA
This sequence comes from Nycticryphes semicollaris, assembly GCA_013400055.1. Taxonomy (NCBI): domain Eukaryota; kingdom Metazoa; phylum Chordata; class Aves; order Charadriiformes; family Rostratulidae; genus Nycticryphes; species Nycticryphes semicollaris. The sequence continues at coordinate 38,736 of VXBJ01001717.1, forward strand.
TGACTAGGTGAGATTTAGTAATCTAAACTGTGTTTTGTTTATGGAGTTGTATGTGTTTTTCTTGCTTTGTAGATTGGCAGCTCCTAAGAGAAAAAAAAACAAACTTATTTCTCTGTCACAGAGAGCTGCAGGAGTGGCCCCTGCAAGAAGTGATCGGGGACTGCCCTGTGCCAGACAGAGTTAGTTCGACTCAGCTCCACGATGAACCTACCACAGGCGATGGCTGAACCCATCAGACAAGCTGGTTTCATCTCTGTGAAAATGTACTTACAAAGTGTAAAACGATGCACAGCAAGTGAGTAGTGAGAAAATTTAAAAAAAAAAAAGTGAAAATAGAAACAATGCTGTGAATACCAAGGTCACAGAAGAAGGCAAGGAAGGAGGTGCTCCAGCTATTCCACTACTGTACCTGTGCTTGAGCATGTTTACTCTGCAGCCTGTGGACAGGACCCACAGCAGAGCAGGAGAAAAGCAGAGGAAGGAGAGACAGAGAATAACTGTTATGGATGCACCACAATCCCACATTCCCCATCTCTCTGCATGGTTCAGGGCCAAGGTGAAAGAGTTAGGAACAAAGGAAAGAACTTGAGTCTGGGTGAGTGGGCAAAAGGGTGGGGGGTTTTTGTTTTGTTTTGTTTGTTTGTTTGTTGGGGTTTTTGTCTTTTTTTTCTCCTATTTTTATTATTTTTTTTTAATTTCCTATAATTTAATCTTCCCCAAGTGAAGCCTGGATTGCCTGTGAAGGTAATTGGTAAGTGATCTCCAATCACCTCTTTCCACTTATCTAATTCATACATTGTCAGCTTCTCTGTGGGTGTTATGTCATGGGGGTTTGTGCCAAAAGCTTTACTGGAGTTAGACTAAACGACATGAAATGCTCTCCCAGTCAATTCATTGTAGAAGACCAAGATGTCCACTTTGTAAATCCATGATAACTATTCCCAGTCACTTTCTTGTCATTCATGTGCCTGGAAATGATTTCCATGAGGATTTTCTCTATCACCTTTCCTGGGAAGGACTAAGATGACACTAACTGGCCTGTAATTCCCTGGACCTTCATTCTTGACCTTCTTGAACATAGAAGTGACATTTACTCACTTCTAGACTTCAGGTTCCACAAAATTCACTGTGGCCTTTCAAAGGTAATAGGGAATAGTTTTGCAATGATAGCAGACAGTTCCCTTAGTACCTATGGGTGCAATCCACCAGGCCCCATGGGTTCACATGTGTCCAGTTTGCTTAAGTGGTCCCTAACCTGGCCATTCTTCACTGAGGGTAAGTCCTCCTTACTACAGACTCTTGCTGATTGAGGGGCCTGGGATTCCTGAAAGTTGATCATAATGGCAGAAAATGAGTCAAAGAAGACATTTAGTACCTCATCCTTTTCCATGTTATTTGTCAACAGGTCCTCTGTCTCATTCAGCAGTGGGCTGATGTTTTCCCTAGTCTTAATTTTGCTGATTATGTACTTGTAGAACAGCTTCTTGCTGCCCTAAATGTCTCTATTCAGATTCAACTCCATATGGGCCTTGGCCTTCCTAACTCTGCCCCTGAAAGATTCGACAGCAAGTCTATAATCTTTCTGTAAGAATTTTTCTTCTTCTTCTTTTTTCTATTTTTTTTTTTTTTTTGGGAGGGGTGTCTGTGTGATATAAATCTACCTTAGGAATAAAATAATATGAGACACATAAAAAAGGAATACCAGATAGAAAAGTGAAAATGACTAATGAGATAATAGGATGTATTAAATCAATAAATATATCCCTCTTATTTAGAAAGGAGCAGAATGATTTGTTTTTGACATAAGTATATGCTTCAGTGACAACATTGCATGGGACTGATCGCTAGCCACCTGCTGTTTCCAGACTGTGCAATAGTGATCCATGTCACAGCATTTTAACCTCTCCATGCTTTTGGACCTTTGCTTCTGAGTTGAACAGTTGTAGTTTAATTTGTTCAACAGAAGATATCACACTCCCTGTTAACAGAGGCCATAGTGCAGATTTAAAGAGCAATAAATGCCTAAGAAACAATACAAGAAATTATGAACGAAGAATGTATAAGATTCTCTTAATATTATTTTAAATAATAAAAGCTGATTAGCAATTGAGAATATTTCAAATTGCTTTACTAGATCAATCTGTGTTAAGTCTGCAGTTTACAGCCATATAAAAATATAAACATTTAAATGAATCTTTGTGTCTTAAAATGTAACTTTTTCATAGTGATATAAACAAATATAGTTTGTTCTTAATTCTCAGCTTTTTGCCTCTCCCTCTTCCCAAAAAGTGTGAGCAAAGTAAGCCTGCTAAAGATTTCTGAAATCTATATAGGAAACAAAACATATTTTTATTAAAATATTTATAAAAAAATTAATGTGTTTAATATATTGACTAATACATACAAAAGGTTTGCTAGAGAGCAAAAACAAAGTTTAGAAGATCCACCAATATTCTGTGGTTTTAGAATGAAATATCTGATTCCTTGGTATCAGGTTAAAAGTCATTTGTGTAGATTTTCCAGACTGGAGCAGTTTGTAAGTTAACATTCCTTAGAATAATAATTTTTATTTACTTTTTCAATAAATCGATTATTACTGCCAAAATTTCAGTTCCATTTCATGAAAATAATTTTACCGTTGTGCATGACATTTGGCTGGAAAGTAGTATGATGCAAATTATGCAGTAAAAAGCTTTAAATATCTTGTATCAGACTTTAGTATCTATTAACTTCTTATCTGATGCTTTAGTGGTAATGATGACATTGTTACCTCAGCACCCTGAGAGATTTTGCTATTCTGATATATCCAATGTATGAGTTGAAAAGTTTGCAAATATTCAGATCATTAGTTCACTTCTTATAAATTAAGACTGATCTTTAAAATACTGCCCTTATAAGAATGTAATTACTAGGAAGATAACCAAAGCAAACACACGTAAGCATGGGTAGGTGAAAGAAAGCTTAGGCTCCACAGCTCTGTCAGTGTACTTCAGTCCTAACCTTTAATACCCACCCTAGCATGACACAAAGAACTAATGTTAGGTTTGCTGAACACCACCACCAACTCATGCTATAAGATTGTTTCAATTATTTTTTTTCTCATTTTTAGCAAGATATGCTGGGGAAATACCTGATTGCGAAACATGAAAAGATTTGTGTACTGCTAATGCAGTTTTAAAGGCTGCATAAATACCAAATATAATTTTCATTTGCAAATGAACTTCAATTTGCAATGTTTTTCAGCTACCTAAGAATTAAACACTTTTCTGTATCCTTATTAACCTTACCTGCAACTTCTGAATGTCATGTGCGCAGGGCAAATTCTACAATAAGAATTTGCTGTTGGACACACAGAAGCAAGCACATACACACACACAATTATCTGAATTGTACACATAAGATCACACTGTTCACTAATATTTGTTATGACTTTTTTTTTGTGTTTTCCTGATTTATTTACTGGCTATTACTGCTTTGTCTGGGTATTTATTGCATATTTTAAATTTACACCTTAGTTTTCATTTAGTTTACAGCATTTTGTATTTGACTGAAGTAAATTTTTCATCGATGATATATGCATATTCACTTTAATTTATCAGCATCATTTTTAAGTATACTTCTATCCTCTAGAGAGCCTGGAACCTCCCACAGTTCAGTGTCATTAACAATAGTTATGCATAATTCTTATTCCACTATTCAAACTACAGCAAAAATATGTAACGTTACCAGGCCTAGAACTAAGTCATCTAAGATGCAACATGAAATGACTTACAGAGACCAAACAGTACAGATTGAATTAATGTAAATATATACATATACCAGATATTTGAAACGGTACCTCTACCTCCTTTTTTTTGTCTATTTGATACAATACCATAAAATATACTATTTTTAAGCTGGCTGCCATAATAATCTCCCAACTGGCAGATATCAATGAGATCTTCATCCTAACTGATTTCTTTTTGCGTTAATAGCAGACTTCAGTTGAGAGTGTTTGTTCCTACATCTTTCTAACAGAAAATACATATACATATTCTCTTGAACGTGTCCGTTGGTTTTCATCAACTGGTTTTCAGTCTGAATATCGTAACAGATACTCCTGTGATGAATTATGAGCCAGTAAAATTTAAATCTCTATCCCATATTTCAGAATGCAGCTAAAGGAAAATTAGAGACAAGAAACATAAGATATGTTGCAAAGTACTAGGGACTCCACTGTGTAAACTGATCTAGGCAATTGCAACAACCAGGTTAATTTTTACCTTTTCTCTGTATCAGTAAAAAGCTTTGCAAACGGTAAGAGGAATAGTCGTGCTAAATTGATCAGGCTTTAATTCAAGTGGCATTAGTTTTTAAAGAAGAACAACATATCATTGAAATCATGAGTTTGGGGATTTAAGCTTTATTTCTGTGTACTGAATCTTTCTAGAACAGAATAGTGTTCTAGAAGCAGTGTGCTCCTCCACTTCACAGATGGGGGTACTCTGTGTCCAAAGTCACCAAAACCACATAGAATAGCAGCATTCCAATGTATGGTTATGAAAGCCTAATGCACAGACTACACTAATAAAAATAATTTTCAGAACTTTTAGCAAAGCTATAGTTTAATATTTAACAAATTAATTTTTTGGTATAAACATAACTTTCAGCTAGCTAGTTTAAATCCATTAGCAGGATTGTGGGAGGTCTTGATAGCAGATGCATCTTTAATTCAAAACAGAATGAATAAATAAGACTCTAAGGACTGTCAGTCTTTGCTGCTGTTATAACCATCTCTCATTTCTCTCCCACAGAAGCTGAACTCTGCTTTTAATTGCGCTTAACACTGTAGCACTTCCTTAATTTAATCTTTTTCAGGAAATTCCTCTTTATTAAAATTAATTCTCTGGGGGAAAAAACAAACACACAAACAAAAAACCCACAACAGAAAAAACACATACTCCCAAAAAACAAAACACAAACAAGAAAAGATGCCCACATTTTGGGATTGAATCTCAAGTTGTGTAAGTACAGAACTGGAAAGTTTTGCTGAAAAGATGGAAGCTTCAGGTCAAGGTTGGTTGTGATTTTTTGTTTTGTTTTGTTTTTAAAGACATGGTGTCAGCTACTAAACAGAAATTAAGTCTCATTGGAACAGTCCTTCACCTTACCCTTAACTTCACTTAGGACTTAGGACATGTAGACCAGTATGTTCTTGCTCAGCAAACAGAGATGATGGGAAAAGCTTATCCTCTGACATAAAAAATAATGGGGAAAACAAGTTGTGCAGCAGTGCAATATATCCATGTGAAAGATGTCAGAACCTGTGTTATATGCTTCAAGGATGAGAGAATATGTACTGTGTGCTAGGTAGTTTTTCTGCTGACTCAAGTATACCAATCCAGTGCTTCAGGTTTGGGTACAGAAAAGGCTGATCGAGAGATGTGAAAGCTTCAGCAACTTACTGGATCTTTCACAGAAATATCCAAAAAGTCTACTCAGCCAAGAAGACCAGGACTTTGCTTAATCAAAATATATAAATATCTTCATTAATAAGCCTTTTAGTAGAGGGAAGAAAAGTCCAGTAAAAATTACTAATTGACTGGAAAATGAAAACAGACAAAAATGATGTTAAAAATAGTGCTCATATCTTAACATAGATTATGATTAAACATTGGAAAATGACAGGTGAAATATTAGCTTCCATATTTTGCTAAAGTCTTGAATAATAACTTGGCAGCTTTATTTTTTCTTATCACAAGCCTTAAATGAAGGCAGAATAATTTTATAGCATAAACCAAAAAGTTCCAAACTTCATCCCGCAAAACGTTTTACAGATGCAAAACTATTATTCCTGATACATCTCAGTTATATTAATTTATTTGGTTTATATAAGTCATGCAAAAATCTCTTACTGACGTGATTGGAATTATGATACCCTGCAAAATATCCATCATATACTTGATGGTATCTAAGAACGTATGTACTGATGTGATAGAGCAAAAATATGCTGAAACTAATATTTTGTTTCTGACAATGAGTAGTAACAATTCACCAGGAGTGTCAGAAATTGATTATACAGAATTGAGAGTCATCCCTTCATACATTAACACAATTTCCAGCAATTTTATGGACTGAATGGAGCCCTGCAAAGAGGCCTTTATGTTTAATAACCTTTGATAAATTTTCTTTTTTTTAATATCTGATCCATTTTTCAATCTATTTATAATTTCTCTATCTATAACATCACATGCTAATGACTTCCACAACTTAATTATGTTTGCTGCAGAAAAGTTCTACCTTTTGTTTTAAATCTTCTACCTGATAAATCATTGAGCATCTCTATTTATTTTAGTGTAAGAAAAAGCATGAATATTCCTTATTTGCCTGATATATAATATTGTCGTGGTTTCAGTTGGGATAGAGTTTACTTTCTTACTAGCAGGTGGTATAGAGTTATGGTCTGCATTTTGGGATGGGAAATTGAGTTGCGAACATACTGGTGTTTTGGTTATGGTTAAGCAGTCAAGGCTCTTCCTTCTTCTCATACAGCCTCACCAGCAAGTAGCCTGGGGGTGCACAAGAAGTTGGGAGAAGACACAATTGGGATAGCTATCCCCAGCTGATCAAAGGGATATTCCATGCCACGGGACATCATGTTCAGCATATAAAGCTGAGGAAAAAAAGTAGGAAACGGGGGCAGAGTTATGGTGTTTCTGTTCCCAAGCAACCATTATGTGTGATGGAGTTCTGCTTTCCTGGACATTTGCCTGTCATTGGGAATTAGTAAATTAATTCCTTGTTTTGCTTTGCTTACATGTCCAGCTTTTACTTTAGTTATTAAACTATCCTTATCTCAACCCATGAGTTTTCTCTTTCACTCTTCTGGTTCTCTTCTACATCCCTGCTGGGGGGTGCGAGTGAGCAGCTGTGTGGTTCTAGTCGCTGGCTGGGGTTAAAGCACAACAAATATTCCTAATTTTATAAACACTTCATATCGTTTCTCAGTTATTTTCAAGATTTAAAAGCTTTAGCTTATTTTATTCCTCTCCTTGTTTCCATCATTTTTCTGTTTCCTGCATAATTTCGCATGTTATTATACTTATGTTGACATAGGCTATCAGAATATAAATGTGGTTTGGTTCAGGAATTAGGTCACAGGGAAACTGCATTTAACTTTCAAATGCTTAATTTTTTAAAATATTCTATTTACCCTCAGGGTTTCAAAGGAATGAAAATTCATTATAGTTCATTTGGAAATGTGTAAAATGATAACCTTAAAAATAGTTTGAAAGTTTATGGGATAAAAATATTTATTGAAATTGACACAATTATTTGATAGGCTTTTTTTCAATTTCTATTTCAGGGCAGGGTGGGTTAGAGTAAGTTGTTTGTTCAAGGCTCATTTTTGAAGCTCTAGATTGCTGCATTTTGGTGATTTTTTTTCACTTGTGTGATTTGTGCAGAGGAAATAAACATAGAGTAAGCATACAAGAATAGCTTATTTTCTTTTTTTTGTTATAATCAGAAAGCTGTGGGTTCTGACTGGTCACCATATATTGGATGCTATCTAATTATTAAAAATTGCTCCAATGCTGGTTTGACATTGTGTTAATCCTTATTATAAAGAAATTGGTTTAGCAGTTTTGTAGGATGCTTAATTGTTTTGTTTAATTACTGGCTAATTTTACAAGTGAATTTGTACCCTACATCAGGTAAAGTGATTATTACTGGCAAAACAGAGGGACAAGCAGCATCTGAAGTTCTGAATAGTCTGCAGTCCCCATATAAGCAATAATTTATCTTGTCAGGATTCATTCATGAACTCAAAGGGTTTCACTCACGTATTTAAAATATTATACTTTTAGCAGTTATGGCTTGAGACATAAAAGAGAATTATGAATGTACATAGCTTATCCAATGTACAAAACATACTAATGATTTTCATCCAGCATCCAGAAGCAAGAGTGATTTGGAATTATCTCTGCAGGAATTACTGATCACCCACAGCCTGCCACTTATTTTGCTGAATAAAGTAAAAACAGATCATGGCAGTTACTCAGGACACCTCAAGTGAAGTGTGAAGCTTTAATTACTCTGGAATGACAAATGAAACAATTACATGTTTTGAGTTTGGGATGTTTTTTGGTCTGTGTGTTGGTTGTGGTTTTGGTTTTGGTTGGGTTTTTTCTACTGTCTTGTTTTGAGATTTATGTTATCCTCTGCTTTATGTGTAGTACCCTTTTCTGTGTGGTACAACTTACGCACCGTAAAATATGGCTGTTTCAGCCTTACTTGCAAGATTTGCCACTTCAGTCACTAATGTTTCAGTCAAGACAAGAGCAATTGGTCTCCCTCACTACTCCAGCAATTGCCATCCTGAGACAATAGTAAATGACCACATCAAAACAAGTGCACTCTTCTGCTGGAGTAAGCACAGTGAAAGTGTTCCCTGCTAATTTATCAAGCCATCTTCCTATCTGTATTTTTTCCAGAAACTGCTGAGTGAGAGACCTCAGACTTTTTTGCATTTGTTTGTTTTTATTACTTTTCGAGTATTCTTCAGTAAAATAACCTAGATCTAGGCTATTATTTATTTGGTTTATAAAAAACAGAGTTACAAAAGAGCAATACTGGAAGCACTCTCAGCTGCTCTGTCAAAAGAGGGTTAAAGGGGGCCATGGAAGCACAAACACATGGTCACATTAGTAGTCAATAAATATTTGCCCAAGAAGGATGATATAAAAACCTGATTACTCCCTTATCAGTAGTCATGATAAATATTTTTTAATTTGTTTCTGAAAGTTGGTAAAATTTTGGAAAATAATATAGGATAATCCTAACTCTATTGAGAAGAATGTATGTAAAAAGCCCATCCAATGTATATCTACTCATTTGAAAACTGCTGGTGGATATTTGTTTGACTCCAAAGGAGAATAACTTCATACATATTAAAAAAAAATACCATAAGAATAATGAAAACATGTATCTTCATATAAGGCTTAAAAATGTTCACTTTTGCAGTACTCATGAATGTAAGAAAGGTAGGAAATGAGTAACAGCTTCAGAAATGTTTCTTCAAGGGAACTGCATTTAACCAACAGGATAAACTATATTTTGCAACATCAGAAATGAAATACTACCTTCCTAACATTGTGTATCTGAATTAGAATAAAATATTTTATACCATCATAGGAATACAATAAGCTAAGGATACAATAAAAAATATAAAGGAAATCAAGTAATGTGAAGTTTCCACACATAGGTACAATAAAATAAAAAAAAAAAAAAGGCAAATCCTTGCACGGATGCTGTAATTCAATCTACAGTATGTGAGAGGGAAACTGTTCGGGCTTTATTTTGACAACAAAGTGGTCCTGCTCCTTCAAGAAGTTCCCTGAATGAGAGCTTTAAGCACATACTTTATGACAACCATTATTTTCTCTGACTCTCCAGTTTATTCACCAGAAATGTATTGGTTAATTCAAAACAGAATGATGGGGAGGATGAGGCCTTGTATAGACAGACAGGAGCAGCATCACACTTGTACTGCCTGGTCCTCATGGGTGACTTCAACCACCTCGGTATCTGTTGGAGGGACAACACAGCAGGTCGCAAGAAATACAGAAAGGTCTTGGAATGTGTTGATAGTAACTTTCTTCTTCAAATGGCAGAGAAGCCAACAAGGAAAGTAGCTCTGCTGGATCTTGTCCTTACCAACAAGGAGGGGTTGGCAGAGAATGTCAAACTCAAGGGTAGCCTAGGGATGCAGCAATCATGAAATGGTAGAATTCAAGATTCTTAGGGCAGTGAGGAGAGTGTGCAGCAAGCTCACTAGCCAGACTTCAGGAGAGCGCGCTTTGGACTCCTGAGAGACGTTATTGGCTGGGCAGTGTGGGAAAAAGAACTAGAGGGAAGAGGGGTCCAAGAAAGCTGGTTAATATTCAAGGATCACCTCCTCCAAGCTCAGGAGAGGTGCAGCCCAAAAAAGAAGTCAGGCAAAATAGCCGGAAGACCTACATGGATGACAAAGGGACTGCTGGACAGGCTCAAGACTGAAAAAGGGGACTATAGAGGGTGCAAGCAAGGATGGGTAGACTGTCTGAGTGGCCAGGAACCAGATCAGGCAAGCAAAAGTCCAGACAGAACTGAATCTAGCTAGGGACATCAAAGACAGTAAGAAAAACTTCTAGAGCTATGTCAGGGGCAAAGGCAGACTAGGAAAGCTGTGTGCCCTCTCCCGAAGGAAACGGGAGACCTGGCCACCCAGGATATGGAAAAGGCTGAGTTACTGAATGACATGTTTGACTCAGTCTTCACCGGCAAGGGCTCAAACCGCATTGCCCAAGCCATGGAAGGCAAAAACAGGGCTCTGCGAAAGAACTGCCCACAGTAGGAGAAGATCAGGTTCGAGACCAGCTAAGGAACCTGAAGATACAAAATTTCATGGGACCCGACAAAATTCATCCACGGGTCCTGAGGGAGCTGGTGGACAAATTTGCTAAGCCGATTTCCATTATATTTCAGAAATCATGGCAATCTAACGAAGTTCCCGCTGACTGGAAAAAGGGGAACATAACTCCGATATTCAAAAAAGGAAAAACAGAAGACCCAGGGAACTATAGGCTAGTCAGTCTTACCTCTGTGCCTGTCGAGATCATGGAGCAGATCCTCCTGGAATCTCTGCTAAGGCACATGGAAAACAAGGAGGTGATTGGAAACAGCCAACATGGCTTCACTAAGGGCAAATCATGCCTGACAAATTTGGTGGCCTTTTACGATATTGCCACAGGCTTGGTGGACAAGGGCAGAGCAACAGGTGTCATCTACCTGGACTTATGCAAAGCCGATGACAACAAGCTCAGTGGTGCAGTCGACACGCTGGAGGGAAGGGGTGCCATCCAGAGGGACCTGGACAGGCTTGAGAGGTGGGCTAGTGCAAATTGCATGAAGTTCAACCAAGCTAAGGGCAGGGTCCTGCACCTGGGACATGGCAATCCCAAGCAGAATTACAGGCTGGGAGGAGAATGGCTGGAAAGCAGCCCTGAGGAGAAGGACTTGAGAGTCATGTTGGATGTGAAGCTCAACATCAGCTGGCAGTGTGCACTGGCAGCCCAGAAAGCCCACCGCATCCTGGGCTGCATCAAAAGAAGCATGGCTGAGTCGCGGGAGGTGATTTTACCCCTCTACTCTGCTCTTGTAAGACCCCACCTGGAGTACTGTGTTCAGTTTTGGAGACCTCAGCACAGGAAGGACATGAACCTGTTGCAATGAGTCCAGCAGAGCCACAAAGATAATCAGAGGATTATCTCTCCTATGAAGACAGGCTGACGGAGCTGGGTTTCTTCAACCTGGAGAAGAGAAGGCTCCAGGGAGACCTTAACTGCAGCCTTCCAATATCTGAAGGGGGCCTGCAGCAGAGCTGGAGAGGGACTCTTTGTCAGGAAGTGTAGTGACAGGACAAGGGGCAATGGCTTTAAATTAGAAGAAGGTAGATTTGATTAGATACTAGAAAGAAATTCTTTCCTGTGAGGGTGGAACAGGTTGCCCAGGGAAGCTGTGGATGCTTCATCCCTGGAAGTGTTCAAGGCCAGGCTGGATGGGGCTTTGAGCAACCTGCCCTAGTGGGAGGTGTCCCTGCCCATGGCAGAGAGGTTGGAACTTGATGAACTTTAAGGTCCCTTCCAATTCTAACCATTCTATTATTCTATGATTCTATGAAAACTAATCATCATTTCAAGTTCAATTAGTCTAATAACTTTGCAGATTATTTATTCTTTTCTTTTGTAATAACAAGTTCTCCAAACATGTAGGAGCAAAATTTGTAAAATTGTCAGCTTGTTTTTCAACAACAGCTAAATTAAGAAGGTAATCAGAAATAGAAGATACAGATTAATGTCTTTTCCTTGGACAGTGTGAAATATGTACTTTTCATCCTCACCTGTTCTGATCAGTAGCCTATTTTAAGCATGTCTTTCTTGGAGTATTCTGGGAAGGAGATTCTATTTCTTTGCCCGTACAATTTAACTAGAGTCATACAATTCAGGCTAGAGTACATGCTGGAATTCAGGATAATCATGTGAAAGGCCAAGTCTAGTCTCATGGATAACCCCAGACTACTTGATGTACATTCTAGCTCCTTGTTTTTCTTAGAACCATAAAGGAGGGATATTTTCTTACACATAAGATGGGCAGAAGAAGATAAGTTTAATGGATTTGTTGTTTTTGTGTTTGGCTTTTCTGTTTTGTTTTGGGGGTGGTTTTTTTTTTGTTGTTTTTTTGGGTTTTTTCAGGTTTTTTTGTATCTATAGGGGTAATAGTCATGTAAAGCAACAAAATCTCTAAGAAAAGATTTTATACTACTACTTACTATCCAGATCAACCAATATGTTTTTAGTAATTTTACAAGTCATGTATTATTTGTTTTACAGAATGAAGGAACAAGAGACTGGTTTTAGTTTTAAAAGAATGTTTCTATGGAGAATTTCTGAACTAAGGTATCTTGAACTAAACCTCAAGCTACAGTTTAAGGGGGTATTACATATTACCACTGCAAATCTAATTAGCAAATTGTTGTTAATTAAGCCTTCCATTTTGCTAACATATGGGGGGATACTTTTGCATAATTGAATACATCAATCTAATTCAGACAATATAAATGACAAGCTACAAAAAAGAGTATGTTCTCAATCTGCTTCTCTACATGAGCAATTATTATATTAGCATTGTAATTTTTAATGTTTTGTAAACAGATACTATGAGAATTTCCTTATATAAAGTAATCTTATTCTATTATATAAATACAGCCATGGGCTTTTGCATAAAAAAAAATTAAATCATTGTTTGAAGCTCATGACTGAGGACATAAAATGCATTCAAGAATAACTGAATGCACATGTAGCTATTCAAGTGATTCATACTGTCTGTATGTCATTGGTGTTACTTCACTAATAATTATAAATTATTGTTTAAAAATTATTTTAGCTGTCAGCTAGTTCAAAAGATTTCAGTTTAAGAGCTTCAAAATCTCAATGGAAATTAAGTAATATTCTAATACAGGTAATTAACTACGTAGGTAGTGTTATGAATTAACTCAAATTATGAAATACTATTTTCTAAAGCTGAGACTTAGTGTATAGACTTCTACTTTACCCTGAAGTAGTTTATAAGCATCGTAGGTAGAAATTGAGACTGACACTTTTGAAACAAAACAATTATTTTATTTAGGATATTTTCTCATTATAAAATTAAAAATAATTTAGTTTAGTTGGTCTACGTTATTTTTATTTTTTTATAAAAAAACCTTTAAAAATATATTTAAAAATAAAAAACCCCTTATTTTTATATATAAAATATTAAGAAAAGACTTAACTATCTTTAATGCATTTAGCCAACCACCTGTTATATCACTTATTGTTCAAATGCATTTGTCTGTTGTACAGAGCCCTCATAATGATTTATGAAATAGTTAAGAGCTTAAAGTTTTACTGGAGAGCATCGTTGTTATTTCTATTTTTGTATGTCCTCTGTTTTGTGGACCAATAGTATATCTAAACCAATATAACAAACATAAGGATTTGTCATATTCATGTTTCTGGAGTAGTGTGATATATGTTACCATGAAACTACTGGGCCAGAAAAACACAGAATGTATAATTTATATTTTGTACTTAACCAAACCTGATCTTGCTACTTCTACTTGTTTCACACAATGTATCTACACTGAGATCAAGAACTGCAGAAGCAAGCCTAGCAAAAATACTGTTACTACTGCTAAGTCAACAAACAAGCCAACAGAATTTCTCCCTAAAAGCAGTGTATATGGAACAAAACCAAAATCAAAGAGTGCTGTGCCTACTCAGTTTAGGGTGTTGTATCTCACAGATCACAATGGAAATTTCTAGAGGAGCGTAACACCAGCCATACCCACAGCACGGTATTTAGTGAGAACACATATGTGGTTCTCTTCTCCAGAGAGAATTTGTGAGCAACAGGTTTGACCATTGCTACTTCCCCAGCTCTGTGCTGAAAGGAGTCCATGCTATTAACTTTCTGATGTTATGAAAACTACCTGAAACTCCACCAATCCTCACTAGTCCATTCCATTCTGTTTCAAAATATATACATTTTTTAATATATTGGTGGTTAAAATGGTTAGACATAGAGGCAATAAGATGAAAGAGCCTATAGTGACTTTCGTCTTACTGTTACATTCTTTGGAAATTATTTTATGGCTGCAATTAGAATATGTATGCTGCATTAACAACCATTACTGGGTTTTTTTTTTTCTTTGTTTTCAGCAATATTATCTATTGACAAAAGGAAAGGTAATAAAATTTATCCTTCCACATTTTATCATCTTTTTTTTTTTACTACATTAAAATTGCAGTAGTTGACTTACCATATTGTTGGTGGTTCAGAACCTTCTACTTCCAAATAATCATATTTTTCTTCCATTTGGAAATCTGTAAATATGAGCGAGATAGTATCACCAGGCTCTGCCACAATTGTCCATGTGCAATCCGCATTATTATGATACTCATTAGGAAAGTTAGGGCTTGAGATGATACCACTCGATCCTCTCATAGTTCCTCCACATGCATCCTCAGCTGTTAAAAAAAAAAAATAAAAAAATTGTAAATGTCATTAAAATCACCCCTTAGAAATGCATACTTTCTTACTGAGAAGAGAAGTCTATTACCTATTAGTTGAACAATTACTTACGGGTTTTTCTAACATGTTAGACTTGGAATGCTGCTGCATAGTTAAGGGGTTATCAAATAATTACTTCAGAATTCAGTTATTCAAAAACTATTATACTAATGCCAATACATATTTTTGCAATCTACTATTTATTGGTTTGCTTAGTATTTTTTCACTCTACAGTACCATGCAAAAACTTCATTGCTTCCTCTTCTGCTTTAACTAGAAATGTTTTCATAAAGCAAGTTGAGTTTAATCCCTATCATATGCAGTGTCACGCATGATAGGCACCAGTCACATTTAGTAAGAAAAGAAGCATGAGAATCCTACCCATCTTGTTTTATTTTAGTAAATATCTAGTGATCTTTACGTTTGTTCTCTGATAATCCTTTTCCAGTTTTTAAACAGCTGATCTGATTTCAAACCAAAGCCATTCATGTCTGATTACCCAAATATCAGGTGAAAGACACTTTCACAGTTAAAGGTGTTTATATCAGAGTCATTTTATTTGGTGTAAGTTTTAATAGATCAAGTATTTCAAATACAACCATAGGAATACAATTTTCATGATATGTGAATAATTGTAAAATTATGTAACCAATTATCACAACCAATTATTTATTGTTTGTGCATACAACTATAAACCCCTAAAATGGGAGAAAGCTTAGAGGAGATGGGCAAGGGTAGTGTGCCCATAAAGTTCATGGAATAATGCAGGGTATGACTGAGCACAGCTGTTGCAAAGAATTGGACTTTTATTCAACACAAAGAGAATCAGAGGGTAGCCTTTGTTTTAGATAAACAACTATCAACAGTTGAGAGGATTAACTGATGGTGGAAATGTTTCTTCCCGAGTTCATTTAGAGCATAAATGTCCCCCTGAGTTAGCTGGACCAGCATGGGGGAAATGAATATTTGGCTCAGCCCAACAGACAGTATGAAAACTAGATAACTAACAAAAGGATTCCAAAGAGAACAATATGCTTGAGCTGGCTTCAAGCCATGTATTCCTTTCAAGGACTGGGGATACCCAGTGTTGTGACGGTGAGCATGTTATAGATACCTGTAATAGAAATTACATTGGTATTGTGATAAAACTGTATATTGTAATTCCTATATAATTTGCTAAGTGTAACCTACATTGTGTTGCCATGCAATATATTTTGTATCACCTTGCCAAATTAGAAGCCATGTGTAAGATCAGCTATCTTTAAATAAGTAAATTTGACATTGAACATTACATCTTCCACATGTAGCACATTTAAATGAACCTGGTCAGAGTGTATTTGACTCAATAATGTTCTATTTTCTAATATTCATTCTTATGTTGAAAGAACTTGGTAAATATTGGAGATCTACAAAATCAGTTCTAATACCAACAGAACTAATTCTGTGAAAAAATAATTCTGAAATAATGATTCACAGATTTCATTCAGTGAGGTTGACTAATGTTTTGCATCTTCTGTCTTGATACATATATGCCTAAGAACTCAAAAATTGTTTTAGAGATTATAATGTCACAATTTTTCCTATGGGATATTAAAACTCCTTGTGAATGTAGTGGTATTACTTTCAGAAGTGGAAATACCTTTCAAGTAACTTACATGGAAATACCATATTACTAGATGGAAACATCATCTTGCATTACTTATTCAGTTTATTACCCAAATGTTTGAAGTGTACCTGAAAAGCAATTCCTGTTTCTGCTTAATTAGAGTGCTAACATGAATAAAATTTGCCCTAGAGCCGGAAAAAATCAGTCAATATTGCTGCAAAATTAATGACAAAGATAAAAAAAAAAACAACTTAAGGAATATAGCATCACAGAAAAAAAGCTTTAAAGAATTCTGACACATGTAATGATGCACTTCTAACAGAAAGAAAAAAATTAATTGCTGTTGAAAACCTCTTAATTACAGTAGTTTATGAGTTTAAAATACCAGGTTTTGTCTTTTAAAAATTCTGCTAAATTATTATATGACCAGAAAGAAAAACTAAAGTGTATCTTGGATTTAATCTTACTAATTAGCCAATACTCTTAGCATCCACTAAATGCAAGAAAACCAAGGAGCCACATCACATCATAGGTTCACATCCTTTACTAGGAAAGGAATAAAAGAATACAAAAAACTGTAATAATGATATTTTGGTTTAATGCATTAAGGACAATTAGTATAATAATTTTAAATTGGTAGTTTGCAGAAGTAAAATATCCATTAAAACAACAGGTAACATATTGATTCAATTATTTTGAAGGATCTGTATATTGGTTTTTAAATATTGACAGACATATGTTTCATGAAGTACTGATTTGAAAAAAAATTCTTAGAGTTAAATATTCATAGCCAAATTACTGAAGCTTACACAAACTGGAAAACCAAATAGTAGCATGTGAAATAGGTTTTCAGCTCATGGAACAACTTAAAATGAGAAACCTAGGATTATCAGTCAAGATGAGAATAAGGAATTGCTTTCCTCAGATTCAAACAGAATGCTTTTGAAAACTACTGTACTACAGAAATTTTTTGTTGCTTTTCACAAATGAATTACAGAGAAATTTATCCTAGTTCCTAGCCATCTAAAAAACAGTTTATTTAAAAGAAAAAATAAAGTGACTGTGTTTAAAAACACAAGCTGTGTCAATGAGCATGCCCACTATTTCTGAGCCACATCTGTTTAGAGATTTTTGCCAAAATGTAATTTCGCTAACATCAGCAAAATGACCCAAATTATGATGTATTTTGTTCTGATTCATGTAGCAAATTGCTACAAATAAAATTAATACTAACTGCATTTAAGTGCTGTAAATACAGCTAAGAGCACAACAGATACCATTTTATCTTCTGTAATACAAGCATTAGCCCAATAAAAAACAGAATTATTGTGCTGTGTTCCTGTAGTCCTCCACCTACAATATCATTTGGTTGTGATGTATTTGGTTCGTCTTGCAGTCAGATCCTCACAGGTCCCACGTCTGGGAGAAGGCTAACAAATATTAATGCCCATGAAAATGCTCGGAGCCCTAAGCTGTGAATCCACTGGAAAAGACACTTGATCTTCAAGTGATTTGACAAACACTGAAGTTGACAGCAGTTCTACCAGTGACTTCATAGTGCATAAGACCCAGATAAATAAAAGAAAATGTAATAATCGTAAGTCCTGTCTTAGCACCTGCATTTCTATCACAATGAATCAGCACAATTGCTTAGATGTCATCTAAGAAACATCTCTCATAAAACAATAGCTGGTAAGAGAATCTTTATGAAGGCTAACAGTGGCCCATCTTCATCACTGTGCAACAAGTCCAATGTGAACATGTGAACAAGGAAGAAAGAGCAGTCAGATGATCTTTGCAGTGATTTCTACACAGAGCCCTGAGAATCCCTCTCTCTATGCCTTTCCACACCTTTGTGAATTACCTCTGTCAAACCACTGAGGTAGAAGTCCACAAAGATATTTAAGTACCTAACACTGCAGTCGCTGCAATCAAAATATAGTACTGAAGCAGCAGTTAAGCACCTAAATGCCTTGAAAGAATTGTGTATCTGACCCCGTTCTTTTAATTTCCAATTACCAAAAAGTGCAGAAAAACCTTCACAGGAACATTGAAAGGACAATGCTTTGGTTAAGACTATAATCTGACATTATGCTATTACAAACACACAGCTAACATTGATGACATTAAAAAAGTAAATTAATATTTCCTATCCTGCACTTTCAAATCTATTTTCCCATGTATGGGGAAAATTTATCTAACCTACAAACTTGTAAAAGTGATATGAAGGCATAAAATACACATACTGCCAAGATGTCATTTTTTCCAAACATACTTCTCTGATCTTAACCATATGCTGAAAGATTTTTCAAAGTGATATGCAAGTGGGGACTTGGCTTAGAAAAGCTTCTCAAGGTATTATGAATTCAAATGAAGAACTATATTTGAATATGCATAAGGGCTCTTATGCAGGGGGAGTACCACTGATATTATGATGTGAGTGAAGATTATAAGAGTACAAAGATTTTGAGCGTTTGGGGATTTTGTTTTAGCTTTTTGTGAAAATAGAGAGGTTTTTATTGATATACATAGGTACATCTGGCTTTATTTTTTTCTTCTTTTTTAAATTATGGCTAAATGCCTGTAAAACAAAAATAATGTGAAATGACCATACATTTAAGTAATTTCTGNTTATTTAAATTTAATTTTCTGCTTATTCTTGTAGGTTTCAGTGATATTCACAATAATGTTACAGAAATATTGAACTGTAGTTTTCAAGACAGATGATCAAAGACAAGCAATGTTATCAGTGATTTATAGGCCATACAAATTCATTGATTTCGGTGAGAATTCAATAAGATTACATGGTAGATCACGCTTTAATCTGGCATACAATGCATCGTGTCATCTTCTCTATCTAGATATTAATAGGGTACCTAACAGTTAAACATCAGTGCAAAACTCAACCTATCACAGAATATGTTATACGTCTGTTGTGTATTCTTCAAAACAATGTGAGAAAAAAACAAGAGCATAGCATCTTTCCAAGTTCAAATAATAATATTTACCATGAGCAAGGTGAGACACTTTTGAAGAAACCCATCAAGAAAAGCTGAGGACCTGCAGTAATCTCTTTATACTCTGATCTCAGCAAACTATATGAAATTCATGGCATACACTTCACAGTGCAGCTCAGGTACAACCCCAAAACATACTGTTGTCCTTTCAAATTTAAGACAGTCCTATTTCAGACAAATTAGCTGAGCAATCTAAAGGAATCATACTCTATCACTCCCTTTTAAGTTTTTCACAGTTATATTAATTATTGCTCTTAAATATAGACATTAATAACTATCTTCTATCTGAAGATCATGAAAGATCACATTAGAAAATACTCAATTCTTAGAGAAATTCCAGTTCTCTTCAAAAGAATTTAATACAGGCAAACACATAACACTACTGATTCCAATACTGTGGTGAAGAAATATTTTGCCTGTCTCTGCATAGAAAACACACACACATATACATGTCTCTACACAAACTCTAACCATCTACAGAATTTAATTTCAACAACTGCCTTAAATATTGGTATCTAACTGTTAAAATTTCTGGTAGGCAATTGAAGAAAACAGGAACCCTGAAAATGTCATTCTCTACTCTATCATTGCATATTTATCATATATTAAAAATGCATAAAATAATTATGTGGAAAGTGAAGCATAATTCTAAGTATTTTCAGGTGTTTCTAAATGAAAAGTATTGCTTTTATATCCTTCTGAGACAGCTCATGATTATTTGATGCAATAAAGTAGAATACAAATGTAAATTAATTATGCAGATAGTATTTGCTAATGTTTTTCCAAAACCACAACTCTTTAGCTGTAATCTTGATTCTGACAGAAAAAAAATAGTGAATTGGTATAAAATTCTACCACTGTTTTCTAACTAAGATTTTAAATCAGTTACCTTCATATTTGAAGCAAAGGTCATGAAAGTGAGATTATTTCCTCCAGGCAGTAATTTGACATGAGAAAGCAACTGTTATTTTCTGTTAAGAAGACAGCAGACTATCTTAGCTATAATTTAAGTTATACAAACATTTCTGAATCAGAAGGTACTTTCTTCCCCACAGACCTTGTCTCTTTTTGTTACCTATAAAAGTTTGTGAGAGGTTAGCTAAATAAAAAAAAAAAAAAAAATGCAAAATCTCACCTAGATGGCAGCCTCACTATTCACTGTTTAGGGAAGTTTTTTTTATGTTTTCAATAGGCACTTATTATGGATGTTTTAAAATATGTCTATAACAATTATTTAGAACTATTTACCTTTTTTTTTTTGGATGAAGCTTAGAATTGTCTTGACTTGAGTATTACCACTACACCGGCATTTTACGCTTAGTATTTTCTCCTTTATAGGTCTGTATGTTTATACACTCAGACTGTTTTTACAGAGCACAGCATTCAGAAGCAGCTTCATAACACATTTGTAACTTAATTTTCCACAAGTCTGAATTTGCTGGTGTATCCATCAGCCACTTTCACAAATTTCCAGTGTCACACATGGCCAGTGTTTAATCTAATGCTCCGGCTTTGCAATTTTCTGTACATCTTATACTGCTTTCATGTATAACCAGTTTAGAATGTGTTTCTTAGTATTTTCTTTGTCTGTACCACAGGCAAGCAGCAGACAGGAAACTAGATAAGCTGAAGTGGAAATGCCCTTAAAAAGTTAACCTCGGTTTTAAAATCTATAGTACAATAATCTGACTAAGAAATTTGCAAATAAACACAGTAATAGATTAATAGACAGTCAAAAAGTATCTGTAAGAAGTTCCATAGGCAATGCCATTTTCTAGAAGAGGTCCCTCTGCTCCCTCCTTTGCGCAAACTACAACACTTACTCCTTTTGCTCCCTACCCACCTCTCTTGGAGAGCCTGTATGCATCAATTGCAGGACTCCAGTTTCCCATTATGCTTGTGTTTGTATATAGGCACTTAAGATGTGTCCCTGGTCACCACACTTTCTCGAAAAGAGTGCAAGAAAATACCTCATTGCCCCGTCCCATTAATGCTTTCCCCCATCCTCTGTTCCCTGATAAACATGCAAGCTTTAGTCACCAATGCCAACAAATTAATTTAAAGACCTCCTTACTAGGTTAGCAAGCCTATGGCAATGCTGGTCTTGCCCCACTATATAAAAACTAGTTATCCAACTAGTTTAATTTAGTCTCAGTAATCTAATATTCAAAGTCAGAAAAAATTAATAGGTCTTAAAGTACAGATAACAGTATACACGTATTACATTTTATTTTCATTTAATATTCTGATATATCCTAAAATGTCCAAATATAATGAAATATATAATGAAAAATATAGTATATATTATGTATAATATAGCATTATATATTTTGTATATATGTTAATATAACAAATTATATAGATATGTATATAAAATTTCTAAGAAACATTTATATGTTTTCTACAAGCATGCAGTAATAAAACATGTCAGCCTTTCCTCATAATTTATCCACAGAATAACATTACAGCTTTCAGAAATTTAAATGAAATGATTGCAAAACATCCATCAACTGAAAATTATTAAGGATAGCTTTGCAGAAGGTCTGTCATTATTAACTCACTTAAAATTCATCCAGCTTTTGAGGGGAGGGACATAAAACTTTTCTTGATGACATACATAAGTCTCGTTTTCTATGGTTTTGTGTTGCAATTTCTAAAACTCACAGATTTTAAATTCCAAATAAACCCAAAGATGATTACAAAGTGACATGATTCACATCCTGAAATCCCTTTACTTTACACTTGTCTGCTCAATATAGCTGCAAAATTTATACAGCTTTGACAGCCAGAAAAAAAAAATAAATCAAATAATAGCATCTGAAAAGGTGAGGAAACTCGGGAGTTTAAATAAATCTCTGGCAGAAGTTAAATGGAACAAATTGCCTCCTAACCTGCCTCTTTTGAGATAGAAACATAAAAATGTTTCTGTCATAAAAGCACTACCAACACCCACACAGTTTTCACCTACCTGAAGCCCAGTGCTGGGTAACACTGGCAGGGGAGCTGCAGGAATGACCTGTGTGGGAGGAGATTGCAAACTGCCTGGTCTGTTCACAGCCAGTTCCAACTGGCTCTCCACACCGACCCACTGCCGCAAAATGGCAGCCATAGAGGAGCCCATGGAGTGGGCAGGAGGCAGCATGGGAAGAAGCACAAAGGGGAACACAGAAAGAAATGAATGTGAGGACACACCAAAGACTGTACCAGAAGGATTGTCCTGAAGGGAGTGAGGCCCCTGGAGGAACCCATGCAGAAATAAAGGATAAGAGTTGGAGACTTGGATGAAGGAAAAAGGAGCCAGTAGGCCCTAACTACCGCATGCGCCTCCCTGGAGAGGCTGAGGGTGAGGTGTGGCAGGAGCAAAGGGGGCGGTGACTGGGAGGGGTAAGAGGGGTCTGGAGTGAAGGTGATGCAAGCAGAAGGGGAGAAAACCTTTTCTCTAAAGTGTTTAAGTTTCATCATCTTTTGTTTCACAAATCCTGAATCAGTAACTGTTTGTGTTCACTGGCAATAAATTAAAGTTCAGCAACATTCTCGGATGTTTTTTGTGCAAGGAAACATAATTAATGTGTGACTTTGAAGAGTTGGGGTAAAAGGTTTTCTAGTAAATGCTGCACAGTGATCTCATGTATTATTTTGTCTATAAGGAACGAAGAAAAAATGTAAATGCTGAAAAAATCTTGGCACATAAAGCCAATTGTTTGGGAGTTTTTTATAAAAAAAAAAAACATGAAAGGTGTGCAGTCTGCTGAATTCTTACCTACATTTTTTTAAAACATCAGAAGCTGTTCAGTTAAAAATATACATACGTGGGTCATTATTTTAAATTTTCTGTTCTTAGAGACTTAAGAGTTGAAATTTGATGGATTAACTCACAATCATATTTAAAAAAGCAAGATAACCCTGTACATCAGCCAACCATTCCTTTAATGCTGATTCCCAGCGACAGCATGAAATACATTTTTTTTCCACATAAAAATGAATATTGGGGAGGGATTGCTGCTTTTATTGCTTACAAACAAAACAAGACAATGTAAATGAAAATATTTGGACAAGTCTTCCTTGCGAAAGCACAACAGCAGAAATTAAAAAGAAAATATTATTTGCTGATGAAACTGTTTCCAATTACTTTGTAAACAGTAAAACTTAGCAGTTCTGCATTAAGCTATTAATTCAGATCTCATAATTCTCAAGACTGATACTAACTCAGCTGCTGAGGGGCAGAAAGTTTAAGAGTAAATTCATTAAAAATGCAAAGCAGAAATTAGTTAATTGTTCAGGCAAATAAAAGTGAAAAAGATATGTAAAAGTAAATAATTCAATAATTTGAAAAGAAATTATTTTTGCTTTTAATTTTTTTAAATCACTGCAAAGGTCAAAGGTTTTTACTATGGTTTTGAAATGTAATTTTGTCTTAAAATTTGTCTTGTCTTTAAACCAAGCTTTCCAAACATAAGAGATGACCCACAGCATATCTGAGATTTTAGAAATAGTATAGGAACTCTTTTTTTAAAAAAAATCTATTTTTATTTCTATATTATATTATACATATAAACATATAAAATAAATAGATAGATAGATAGATAGATAGATAGATAGATAAAGGTATTAGTTTAGTGATAGTNTGCACTTAATTACGCTGTCCATGTCACCGGTTCAGAGGAGTCTTTTTCAATCCAAGAAACTGCTAAAAAATGATGCAGTGGGAGAACGTTGAAGAGAAGGATGTGTATTTCAGAGTCATGTTGGAAGGGGGAAATCCATTTTTAAATCCTGTCTTAAATCCTATTACAATTTTGGTTTTGATAGCTTCTAGAATACACCATACAATTTTGCACAACTACCTCCCCTGCCACACTCTCCCCTGGAAAAACACAAAAAC
>VXBJ01001717.1:62885-96529 GCA_013400055.1 Nycticryphes semicollaris
AAAAAAAAAAAGACAGAATTCAAATACTTGGATAAACTGGAGTGAATTCAGCAAAGGATCACCAGGATTGTTGGGACTGGAGCACTGAGGAGACTGAGGAAGCAGAGCTAGTTTAGTCCAGACATGAAACAGCTTCAAAAGGGCCTAACAGCAGCCCCCAGTGCCTATAGGAACGCTATTGAGATGACAGAGGCAAATTATTTTCAGTGGTGTGGGGAGAACAAGAGTCAATAGGCCTGAAAGAGAGGTTCACAGTGGAAACTTTTTCACGATAAGAACAATCACGAAGTGGAACAGATTGCCCAGAGATGTCTCTAAACCTATGATTTCAGAGATTTGAATGTCACTCAAACTTCCTCCTTTAATTTCTTTGCTACAAATTACTTCTGCTTTTAACAATTATTTCAGAATAGTTATTGCTTCATCCTCAGTTGCTTTTCTTCCTTGACATCTCAAAAGCTACGCTTCCAAAAAAACCCTAATATATTTCAATAAATATTTAAATATTTCAATTTCTGAATTCCATTTTGAAAACTTTTACCAAGTTTTCTAGATTAGGAAAAGAAAATAGTTGGATTATTTTTTTTTGAATCATACCCAACAAAGTATAGGTATTTTTGTTAGTGTTTTAATGAAATAGTATCCTGATATAAAAATTGAAATTTCAAGAAAACTTATTTTTTTAAAAAAAAACATTTATATTTGTCTTGATTTTTATCATGGAAATTACCAATGTCGATATTATTATCAGGTTTATTATGTTATCCATTTTACAGTTTTAAATTAATTTATTAATAATACTTGAGTAGAATTTTGCAGAATTTATACTGTTGCCTAAAAAATCAATTTACATTTAAGTTGACAGGTACCTGTTAGACAAATTCATCATTTCTCAAAAATGCTTGAATATATAATAGATTGAAATATTTGACAAAACTGCATGATGGACACATTTTATCTTTAAGTAAGAGTTGTCATATGACAACTCTTAAATCTTCTGAACTGTTTCTTTGATTTGTGTTGGTTTTCATAACCTCCTTGAGTCCCAAAATAACTTCTCCTATAATTTCTGTAATAGCTTAGAGATAGGAAAGAACAACAGCTGAACAAATTGGGGGGGGGGGAAAAATAAAATAAAAAGAGGACCATCTATTGTCTGAATTAACTTAGTATTTTTTGAAGTTCCCTGCACATAACATAGTAGAATATCCAGAGCAAGATCAGTGAAAAAAAAAAAGAAAAAGAAAAAAAAAAAGAATACTTCCCTTTGTTTCATTTTCAACTACCCTGTCCTGATATTTAAAGTTGTATTTTTTTCCACAGAACAAGTCCATCAACTTTAAGTTTTGCATTATCCAATGGAGAAAGGACTGCAATGCATACATCTTCAATCATTTTTACCTTTGTTATAAAAACTGTGAAATGAGACCCCTTCAGTCACTTCTTCTGTAAGCCACTATGCAATTAACTCTTATTAATTTTCTACATTTCATTCATTAAAGGACCTTAGTGAGATGAGTTGATCATAATTTTCATTGTCTAGTCCTTTGAACCTTCTGGCCTCATGAAAACTGGATTACAAGGAGCATGTAAGTTAAAATAATTTCCTGTTATGAACTGAAGAAAAATGTAAATGTTCACCAAAATATCTTTCTAAAACATACAGTTCCATATGCTCAGGCTCATAAAACAGCTAAACAACAGGGTGTATTCTTACTGAGCACCACGCAAAGCAGAAAGCGCCACTTCTGTGGCACTTCTTTTGTGATAGTTTTACTCCTGCAATATTATGTATGTAAAGGAATCTGCCTTTTACCCCAGTAAAAAATGTCTAAGGATGACAAAATTTTTTCAAGATTTCAGAGCTAAGATTTCTCTAGTTGTTTAATTTTGCAGAGATGTTAAAATTCAGCACTCCTGAATGTGGTCTGTGACTGCTGCTTCACCAGAAGAGAGGAACAAGACTTAACCTCTTCTGAAGGCATTTTCTTAGCCAATTTATGATAACTGCTTTGGCAGCTCTGCTATCTTGTTTGCCAAAATTTATCAAACTTAAATTAAGTCTGCTTGCATTTGGAAAGTTCACAGATACATTCAAATTTGGAAAACTAAAATCAGACTTGAAGGAAAAAAATCTACACCACAGAAGCATTTAGAAATAAGAGTTTGTTCTGCTTGAGGGATGTACAAAGAAGGTTTTCAAGTAGAAGCTGAATATATCTCCTTCCTGGTATCCAAATGCCTCTGCCAGTCATATCTCATCCTACCACTGGATGATTTTATTGTTACCCTCAAAAACTTCTTGTGGGCAGAAAGGAATATAGAGAGAAAACAAAAAATCTTATTAGTGATTTAATTGTAGATACTAGTCCAAATCACCTAATGAATGCAGAGAAACCTTATTAACTTTGCTGCTACCGTTACCTATGTAGTAACACAGGAAATAGAGACTCTGTGATGGTGAAGGCTGGAAGATTGTGACTTCTGACACCAAGAGGACAGCTCCTGCTCCTCCCGCAGCTCTGCAGCTATCGTGTAGGTCAGTGTCCTGGTAGTAGGTGAGGGGCTGGGATCTGAGTCCAGCAAATCACTTGAGCCAGCTGAGCCTGAGCTCCGCAGCAGAACCAGGAGGAAGTGGCAAATAGTAGAAGTGGAGTACTTCCTGTTGCAAGGGATAGAAACCTCCACCTGCCAACCTATCATCTAAGGAGATTTGGTGCTTGTCAGGGACTCAGATCTCAAACAAACATTGCCGAGGTGTTTCCAGCCTGTGGACCCTGCTGCTCTTCCATGTGGGCACTACTACTGTGAGGGGAGATCTGGAAAACATCAAGCACGGCTACACAACTCTGGGGATGACTAGGGGCTCAAGTGATTTTTTTCCTCAGTCCTGCCAATAAGAGGACATTTTGCAAGAGAGAGTGAAGAGACCCTATTGATCAAGAAGTGGTTACACAGCAGATGTGGACAATGGACATTCAGCTTTTATGGCAATGGGATTATCTCCGAGGACTGAGAAGCTCTTGGAAGAAGATGGGATCCAAGAGATGACGCAAAAATATCTTTGTCTAGAGACTGGCCAAAATGGTGAGGACAGCTTTAAAGTAGGAAGACAGAGGAGAGATGGGGGAGGAATAAATAGATGAGGCCTTCTTCAAACAACTGGAAGAAGCTTCACATTTGCAAGCCCTGGGCCACTTAGGGACTTGCACCACACAGAGATGTGCTGGAGGGACAACACAGAGATCACAAACAATCCACAAGTTTGATACAGTGCACTGATGATAAATTCCAAACACGTGTGTTATACCTTCTACAGGTATATCAGCAGCAAAAGTGAACTAGGGAAAATGTGAGCCTCCTGCTAGTGGGGCAAGGGTGTTTGTGACAAAGGACATGGAAAAGGCCAAAGTACTCATTGCCTTTTTTACCTCAGTACAACTTCAGAAATTCCAGGCCACTGAGAAAGTCTGGAGAAAGCAAGAGTTAACCTCGATGATGGAGAATCAATCTAGGGAACATTTAAACAAACTGGACATATCTAAGTCTAAGGTGAGATGCACTCATGATCTGGCCAATGTTCCAGTGATGCCACTGTCAACTATCTCTGGCAGGCTGTGGTGAAAATGGGGAGGTTTCTGAGGACTGGAAGAAAGTATAAGTCACTCCTATCTTTACGTAGAGCACGAAGGGGGATTCAGTGAGCTACAGGCTCTTCAGTCTCACCTTGATCACTGGGAAGATAACAAAACCAACCCTCTGGAAACCATATGTATTATGTTCACTTTAGCAAAGCTTTTCTCAGTGTCTCCGCTCACAACCTCATAAACAAACTGATAAAGTATGGGACAGATAAAGAATCAGTGAGGTGTGTTGAAAACTGAACAGCTGATCTCAAAGGGTGCTAAAGTGCATAAGCAGCATAAAGTCCAGTGAGAGGCCAGTACTCTTCTCAGATACCCAGTATTAGAGATATGGACTTACTGGAGAGAGTCCAGCAAAAAGCCACAAAGATGAGTAAGGGACTTGAGTGCCTAATATATGGGGAGAATCTGAGAGAGCTGGGACTGTTCAGTGTGGGGTAGAGAAGGTTCAAGAAGGATATTATCAATGTGCATAAATACTTTATGGGCAAGTGAAGAACATGGAGTCAGGCTATTCTCAGTGGTATCGAGTGAAAAGACGAGAAAATTTGGCCCCAGATAAGACAGAATAAATACAGATTAAATGTAAGAAATTCTTTTTTCCCAGTGTAAGATTGATTGAACACTCGAACAGGTTGTCTAAGAACATAGTGGGATCTCTATCCTTAGAGATACTTAAAACTGACTGGCCTGATTCACTACAAAGACCATTATCTATAGAGGTATGATGACAATATTTGAACACAGCTGTATGAAATCACACAGAAGCAAAGTCCCCATGGTGGAATCACTCTGTGTTGAAGATGAGCTGCTGCACATGAGCGTGAGCACTGAGACTGGCTGCAGCAAGAATAGCCTTCCCTGGATTTCGCTGACATCCTCTCTGGAGTGGTGATCACAAGTGTATGTCAGTGTAATGAAGATAAAAGGTTTACCCTGGCACATCTATTCTTCCACTGTTGTTTAAAAGACTGAGCTCTGGAAAGTTACATTTTTTGGTATTCCTTTCCCCCCACAACAAATTGCACAATGAATGCACACACATATGTTCTTTATATCTGTACATTTTTTTTCCTTAATAATAATATAAAAGTTATACACAATGATTATATTTAAAAGCCCCTCCTTTAGAGCCTCTAAGTCCTACAGTACACATCCTCCTTATTTCACATATCATTTACTCAACAGGTAGCAAGGGCATCTTCAGAGACATTCTGTTTATGATAGGAATCCAAAGCATTAAAAATATGTGCCCAAAGTTATTATAGAATTTTTTTTCTCTGGAAAATTTCAGTGCATGTGTAATAGCCTAAAATACTAGCTTGGTGTCCATTTTATTACTTTATTTCAAACTTAAAAAGTGATTGGATCATGGTCCAAGTGTTTATCTTTTATTTTCAATAGCTTGTTATGAGTTACTAAAAATGACAAAGTTTCAATTACCAGGACTTAAATACATGCCAAAGCATGGGATAATGGCCTTTTGAAAAAAAGCAACTGTAGAAGAACTGAGCTAATAATAAATAAAAAATAACATTTTCAAATAAGCCTATTACAATAGGTTTTTTTGGTATTAAGAGTCCCAGTACTCTGTATGTAACGGTATGACTATAGTTGTTACAGGCACTTCCCAGACTGAAACAGAGATGAATTGAAGAGCAAGTATCTAGGAGATGCATTGATCTCAGAATTAAAACTCTGAAGTCCCTGATGACAGACTTTATAGTAAACCACCTTCCTGAGAGAATGCAGAGAGGAATTTTAAATTCTAGAAAGCCTTCTCTTTTTTTCCATGTTCATCCTTTATATATGCTTCACATGGTGTTGATATATATTTTTCTGGCACTGAAGGCCATATACATCTCAGGTTTTATTTTGAAGTAAAAATGAACTTTACACATCACTTTAATAAAAACATCAGATTCCAAACTTTCGCTGACCTAGCCAGGTGTGGTGGGTTGACCCCGGTTGGCAGATCAGCTCTCACCCCATTGCTTGTCCCCAGTGGGATGGGGGAGAGTATTGGAAGGGCAGAAATTATAAAGTTTGTGGAAAAAAGACAGTTTAATAAGTTAAGACAGCAGTAGGAAAGGGAAGTGAAAAAAAACCCAAACCACACAAACAAAAATCAAATGGTGCAACTCACCATCCAATGCCAAGTCAGCCCTCAAGCAATGGCTACTTTGAAACCCTGTAGTTTTATTGCTCGGCATGACATTATATGGTGTGGAATAGCTCTTTGATCATCTGAGGCCAGCTGTCCCAGCTGTGTCTTCTCCCAGCCTCTTGTTCACTCCCAGCCTAATTGCTCAGGGAGGTAGGAGCAGTGAGAAACAGAGGAGGCCTTGATGCTGTGTAAGTACTGTTCAGCAATAGCTAAAACATTGTGTTATCCACACTGACTTGGTCACAAATCTAAAACAGACACTATAGAGGTAATAATGAGGAAAATTAACTCCGTAATGGCTGAACACAGTATGCCAGGTAAGAAGTTTCATACCTCCAGCTCACATTCATTTTAGTTTGAATTACAGACATAAAGTATTTATTGTATGGAAAGGGTATAATGTTTCAAAATACAAGGCACTAAACAATCCTGTTTTATAAATCTTTGTGAATTACCCTTTTTATTATTAAGTTTAAAACCTTTTCAAGGTATTCAGAAAGCTGAATATATATTGTTGCTACCAAAGTTCTCAGCTGATAAAGGTAATTAAAATCAGAATTTACATTATCCTATTGTCATATGTGATAGTCTGGTAGTATTTATTTATAGCATGTTGGAAATGGAATATCAGAATACAATAAAATCATGCAATTAAAGTAAGTGGATAAAATAAATATCAAAAGGTAACGAATACAGACATCTTAACTCAATATCACCAACTTCACAGTAGAGAGAAAGTCGGTGAGATTCTACAATTTCTTTTTTTCATTTTTTTTCTGTCTGACTCCTGTAGCTAAGACAGAGGCCTATGACATGTGTAAATTAAAAGTGCATTAATCAGGATGTAATTAATATTTGCTTATCTTGAATATATACGTGCACTGAAAGAGTGTAACCAATGCAACAGCCTAACTATTAGTATATAAGCATATTTGTGACACTGCGATGCCACAGAAAGACACAATACACAAGCATTTTTGAGACATATTTCAACAATGTGATCACCAAAGGGGCAAAGATGTTTGTATTTGCACATAGGAAGCACCCAAGTAAAAAAAGTTGAAAGATAAGCTAAGCACAAGTAACTACAAACTAATGTCCTGGCCACTGCATGAAAATGACTGGCAAAGATGTTTTCAAAACTTAAGTTTTGTGTAAATAATTATGTTAATTAATAACATGTAGGAACTAACTGTTTGCACAAAGTGTGCTGTTAATATATAGATTTAGTAAAATTCAGGTTTAAAGCCGTTTTTAAAAGGTTTGATTTTTCAGTTTTCTAAATACTCCATGACAACACAATCTAACTCCATGATACATGCACGTGAACATATTTATATATTCTGTTGAAAGAGTTCTCATCCAGTACTTGCTAGATCATACTTCTTATGAAGATGATAGGGTTCTATGTGTAATGATGAAAAGATTTTCCAATTCCATCTGGACCAATAGTATTACACAGGATTTAGTAAAACAGGATTTTTACTCAGTAAAAGTATTTAGAAGTACGAGGAAAAAAAGCCTAGGTCAGCATAATAACTTTCATACCAAAAGAATTTTAAAAGATTAATTTTAAAATGAACCAGGTTTTAATATCAATGTGAACACATGCAAAATCCAGTTATATATCTGGGCAACTTCAGTGCAGGAACAGCAAAGAAAATCAACAAGAAAAAAAATTGACTAAGAAAAGTCATACAATTAATTGGCTGCCAGAATATTTGCATGAAGTGAAAATTCTCAATGCACACAATGCAATAATACAGTAATAAAATGCATAACATGCTATTTTCATCATTATGTCAGTGTAATAGTTAAAATCAAAGAAAAATACATTCCTTACATTACAACGTAGACTACCTGAAAGTTAAATTATTCAATAACAGCATAAATTATTGTCATATAAATGAAACATTATACTTAGGAGAACACAGAACACAGATTACTTGTGTAGCAAAATGCAAGAGAAGCCCAGAACTGAATTATTGAAACATGATGCTGAATTGATTATACAAACACTTAAGAATTTCAGCTTGGCTTCTACCCACTCCAGCAGCTTTTCAATCTAGAGCCTAACTAATCAAATTTTAAAATAAAGACACATTTTGAAACCTTGCTAAGATTTTAATGAGAACAGGCAGCTGGATAGGGTTAAATTACTGCTCCTATTGCAGAAAATACTGGAGTGTGAATACAATCTTATTATTGGGCACTGAAAATCCGCAGAAGGGAAGGCACCAGATGTCCAAGATTTCTAAATTCTACTGCTTGATATTTCTATTACTTTTTTTTTTTTTTTGTGCTACAGCCAACCACCACCACAGGAAATAAGGACTTTAACCTTGGGGTTTTGTTTGCTTGCTTTTGAAGACTAAAGCTGTGGCTGCATAGAACTTTTCTTACTTTATATTTTAAATGTTGAAAAATACTTTTTTTTCTCATATTCTAAACCTAATCTGTTTCTGCAAGTGGTTATATTTCTCTTGGGGAGCTTGTGTTGTTTAGCCTGGAGAAAAGGAGACTCGAGGAAGACCTTATTGCTCTCTACAACTCAACTACCTCAAAAGGTATTAGGAAAAATTTCTTCACTGAAGGGATTGTCAAGCATTGGGACAGGCTGCCCAGGGAAGTGGTTGAGTCACCGTCCCTGGAGGTATATAAAAGACGGGTAGATGCAGTGCTGAGGAACTTTATACAGAGGTAACATGGCAGTGCTAGGTTAACACTTGGACTTGATCTTAAAGGTCTCTTCCAATCAAAACAATTCTATGACTTTATGATTCCATGACTACTATTTTGGAACTGGGTTCCACTTTATTCCTACCCCATTCTCTGATTGAGGAATTTCATCTATTTCTGCAGAAGTGTTTAAAAATGAAGCTTTTAAAATTATGCTTTTAAAATATTAGAACTTGTGGAAAACCAAAAGTGCAGTTCTGAGCTGTGAACTGAATTACCTCAAACATAGTATCACAAGCTCATGGATACATATAGAAAGTGACTCCATTTATAGTTTATATATATATATATGTATATGGATTTTATAAATAAATATGACCTATATTTCTATAATATTTTATATAAATAATTTACACCATACTTCTGCTTCATCATTATGATTCTTATTTGAAGGATGCATATGAAAAATGTATAAGATTATGGCAAATATATAATATTTGTTCATTTAAATTGTAGCAGATTTATGAAGTTTACCTTGCTGGACTGTGTTACTTTGTGAACATAATGTGTTGTAAACAACAAATCTTTACAAGCTTCTCTGATGCAATTAGATTGCTTGCCATTCAGTCTGTTAGTTTATGGACGATAATTTTCATATTATTTTTCTTGCCCCTTGTCGTATCTCTACTCTCCCTGATAAAGAGTTCCTCTCTACCTTTTCTGTAGGACCTCTTTAAATACTGAAAGACTGCTATAAGGTCTTTCTGGAGCCTTCTGTTCTCCAGGCTGGACAGCCCCAACTCTCTCAGTCTCCAATAGATTCATGTCCTCATGTCGGGCCCTCCAGAGCTGGATGTAGTACTCCAGGTGGGGTCTCATCAGAGCAGAGTAGAGGGGCAGAATCATCTTCCTTTACCTGCTGGCCACACCTCTTTTGATGCAGTCCAGGATACAGTTAGCTTTCTGGGCTGAGAGCACACATTGCTGGCTCATGTTGAATGAGTGTTAAATGTAATCCAGAAAACTAATCAGCATGTAGATGTCTGCATTGAAGATGGTTGAAGGAATCCCTCATATCCTGCCTATTCCAAATCTAGCTAAACACCACTCCAATTTACATTTTTTCTTAAGTTGATCTTACAGGAAGTTTTTTAACTCTTTGGTCATTAAGGAGCCTCCCTAACTTCTAAACATTTGGAGAACTATCATGAAATGAGTTAAAAATATTAAGTAGTGGTGATATGAATTAATCACGTAGCATGACAATGAATTATCAGGAGAAGGTGGCATGTTTGAGAAATGCTACCTGATTAATTTTTGCATGACTATTCACACACACACACACAAAAAAAGCATAATTCCTTAAACTTTTTTTTAAATAGAATATGATGCTTCTAGTTCTGAGATAACCCATCTTAATTTACATTACAAAGATAGATTTAACAATGCAGTTACTGCTGTCTTGTTGAATGAATCTTTCATTAAATTGTTTTCAAAGCTAAACATTTTTTTTTGCAAGTATGATTTTTCTGTAGTTTCCAATAACTCAATTGTATACACATAGTTCAAAGCCTAGTAGAAATGTTTAATGTAAATTTTTAAGTCCAAGAAAAATCACAACACTGAGTGTTAGTACTCTTTAAGAACTATGGAAATTTAAAGATGGAGTAAACAAGTTAGTAAGCTGATTTAAGTCACATGCCAAGGAAGTAAAATTGGGGTTTCTTTCTTATTTTAAAGCTACTAGAAAAAGTAAGTATGACAGAAAAATAGCAGTCTTGATCACTTTTCCCTCTTAACCCTCGGTCTTTGTTTTCATACAGCTCAATTATGCTTTCCAGTAATGCCATGAAGAAATAATGCACACACTATGGGGTTTTTTTGCACATTTTGATATTTATAAGCCTTTTACTTCTCTTTACATCTTTTATAAATTTGGCTGCTTTCTCTCACTTTGCAAAAATTTATTTGCAAATTCTGGATCTGCCAAGTCTAGTGAGCATAGTGATAATGAGGACTTTGAAATAACTTTCACATCTACCCACTAGGAAGTTAATTTGCCACAAACTGTCATATTTTAAAAAACCTTTTCTTGAAAGTGGTCTAAACTTTGTATGTTATTATGATCTTAATTCCTAACCTGGCTGAACATTTACAAATACAGTTCTAAATGTACTGAATAGGTCTGAAACCACACTGAAAATATTTAATAAATACTTAGACCAGCTGTCCAGAATGAACTTGCATCTCAGATCCATGAATCCAAAATTTTTGGAAAGCCGTGGGCTTACTAAAAACAGACAGACAAACAAACCCTACAGAACAAAGAAGATGAAAAATGAATTCCCATTAGGTTTTGATTTTTGGGTCATGGAACAGTGGCTCTACGTCTTAAGACAATAACTGAGATAAGTTAGTCTATGTCCTAGAAAATGGTAGGTACCTCTACTAGAGAATTCAAAAGCGTTACAAATTACAAAACACCTCACCATTCTCACATATTTCTGAAGGAAAAAAGTAAAGCAACTCCACCAAATAATGGTGAATCTGCACTCTTCTTAAGAATCTATTCGCTATTCGCTGCTTGACTGTTCACATGAGGTGTGTTGCACATGTAGCTTAAATCTTCTTAGATTCCAAATAATATGGTTAACTTCTAAAAAAATAACGACATTCCCCCTAATGTTAAACTGCCTAAAATTAGGACAGCAGTAAAAGGACAGGATACTTGGTCCACAGAATTTCAGAGCTTATTATGGAAAGCAATATATTCCATTTTATGAAGGGATTAAATTCTTCCATTTATTGCACCATTTGAAATTAAATGCTTATGCACAGTACAAACTAGCTAAAAAAGAGTGGAGGGAAGGGGGAGGAGAAACTAGAAAGAGACAGGACTTCTTGGAGGCTTTAATAGGGTTGTTGTTTCCATGGAAACCCTGCCAGTGTGCTGGATAGAATCCTCTTGGGAACCGGTGATCAAATAATGCAAGACTTCCTAATTGTCTAGCAACAACTTAATTTATGTTTTTAAGTACAACTCTTCACTTAATACCACACTTATATTGCCAGAGAAGTACACAGGATACATTTCATTAAGCAAAGGAAAACAATATAACATGCAGCTGCCCTACACAGAAGGACAAAGTAATGTTTTAAGTTGACTTACCAACAATTCTGTTAAATATATATAAAGAAATATATAAATAATAAATTAAATAATATGGATAGAAAGCAGTCAACCTTTTAAGAAGCAATATAATACATAATATTCCAAATGACCTTGTAAAAAACCTACTAAATCTACTCAATCTGAATTTAAGCCAGCCATCTAACACACCTGGTGTCAAGAAAATCTACTCAAACAATGTGACATTTATTTTTTTATAAAAACTCCGTGAGAATACTCCAATTTTTATGCGTTTATCTGCATATTTAGAAGAAGACATAGTATGCATATACACATGCATGTACAAAATTTTAGACTCACTTCGTGTATGAAAAATACCCTGTCATAGAATCCCAGTGAATCTGGAACTGTTGTCAGTGGAGTCAAGGTATGTCCTGAAACACAGCACATACCAGCTCTTCAGGCACTTGGAAATAGTTGCCTCATGCCTGTGCCTTAAGACAGAACTGGCCTGAGTTGGTTGCTCTCTTTAGGGCAGCCTGTACTTTAGTCTTATTCTTAGATGGACTTTCATACTCATGCTCATTAGTCAGCTCTGCAAAATGGTCTTTATGCACTCCTTATTTCCAGATTCTACAAAAGACTTCAATTTGCACAGCTCTGCTTTGCTTTTCAAATATTTGTTGCCATTAAGTACTGTGAATTGTTTTCTGAATTTTTAGTCTGTAGTGTTACAAAATAAATTGCAGCAAGACTTGCAGCCTCTGGGGGGGCTGTTACAAGACCTTGAAATTATGTGTTGACTGTTTACCTACCTGCTAGAAGTGTCTGTGACTTAATCAGTTCATTTATCTTCATTTGCTATTTCAGTTTGCTTTAGATTTTCATAGGAAGCTGGAATGGTAGTTTAACAAAATGAAATCTTTGGAGGTAGCTATGACAAATGTTATACTTAGACATGAACTGTTTGTCTTCAAAACTCCCTAAGTAAATAGATGGAGGGAGAACACAATTCAAAATAAAAAAAAATGTATTTTTCTTCTAGAATTCCATTCTTTTTCCTCAATTTGCAAGTTATATGACAAGCATCACTAACATAAGCAAGTTTGTTATTTTAATGCTTATATTTTTACTTTCACTTTTTACATTTTTTTTCTGTAAATGTGTGCAACATTGATCCACTAACGTAAAGCTATTCTCTGACACTCCTCAGAAATAAATTTGTTCTGTTAATATTCCAGGAGTTGCTGACAAATTTCAAGCTATTGTTCATAATGTATCTAAATATTGATGGCAAAGCTCTTTACTAGCAACTTCTAGATGTGGACCATAGGTCTTTTAGACTTTTATGCAAATGATAGTACAACAATTAGGAAGGAAGACTGATCTTTAGAAGGACTGGAAGAGTGAAATACTAAGGATGACAGAAAAGGAAGCTTTTAGTGTAATTATTTGTGCACATTTAGAAAATCTCTCATTTGGACTTTCTATGTGCTAGCCTAGCCAGGAAACGGCTGAAGTGCAGTGGAGTGTACCAAGTGTGCCAACTCCTCAGCTGACAATGTGCAGATTATGCATTAATTTATTCTGGGACTGGAGGGCTACAGAATCACTAATGTCTGTAAATCATCTCCATAGTGCTGGCACAAAGCAGATAATATGCAGTGTTGGAACTAATATCTGAGAGGAAATTATTTGGCTAATAACTAGATCATTATAGCATCCTTGTCCAAAATAGCAGGTAGATTTGCAAAAAACATTGTAGACATGAGACACAAACAAATTTAATCCAAAAATAACTGAAATTAGGATAGTGGTAAATCTATATGCAATAGCACAAAGCAAACGGAATTAACTTGCAGTGTCATGCTTAGCATTTCAGCATACAGGACCCTTTTTGTCTGGCTCTTCTGTGCATGTATGAACCTTAAGCCAAACAATATATCCTAAGACTACAGGTGGTGAGCAGAAGGTAGTATTCATAATGGAGAAACAATCCATATAAACATAAGTGTGTTATCACAGACTGATGAAGGTACTACAAAACCAGATTAAGCTGTAGTTTTTCTGGTCAACAGAGCTTGGAAAAACTGTAAAATAATTTCACTCACTGACCAAAATCAGAAATCATATCTAACAATGAGCTTGTGTTGTTGAAGAAATACTCTTTGTAAAGGAACATTAGGTTATGATACTTAAAGCAATATTTTTGCATTTCCTGTGGATAACTCCAGAGTTATGAGAGGCAGAAAATTTGATAGAAAAATGGCTGAAAACTCAGTTCTGAAAGACAGATTTATGTGCAGATCCATATAATCCTGAATTTACATGTGTGTTTCCAGTCGTTTTAAGAATTCTGTAAAAAGTAGGATGGGAAAAAAAGACACTGGATCCAACATAGAAAATTAATTTAAATTTATACTAAAAGGGAAGTCAGATAGTAGGCTTCCTAGATAAAGTCTTCCCTTTCCAAAATTACTGTGATAAAAGATTTTCTTTCTTATAGTGTAGTATCTCTATTGCAGAAGCATCTTTGAATCCTTCCCCTCTTATGTTCTTTCTTGCCTGCTACCGTGACCATTAAGATCATTGGAAGAATTCTCATTTAACAATGCATTATTTTTTTTTTTCAATGTCCAAATTCCCTGCCTTTTTTATTTCATAGAGCCTTTCCAATTTTATAAGTATTGCCACCAGTTTTCTGCATTTAAAATGCATATCTTTTCTTTTGATCTAGCACTATCAAATTGTTTCAACCACATTACTTTATTCCCTCTACTTATTCTTGAATATAGTATCTGCACAGCCTTTCAAAAGGCATTATTGTGCCAAACAAGCCAAGATATAGCTTTATAGGCTCTTCATTTGGTTTATAATAAAATTCAATTCAAATAAATCCATTTCCTCAACAGAAGTTGACTTCCTCCCCACTAACCTGCCCAGTACCTAGAACTGAATTTTACTTGCCTGGAGGACAACCTGAGGTCTCAATTGGACACAGAGATCAAGGCTTTACAGTACCTATGTGCTAGTAGAAAACGTTTTTTGAAGATTTAATCAGAAGGATAAATCTCTGCTCCAAATACTGTGTCAATTCACTGAGGCAAAGAAAAGGAAGTTTTCCTGAGCTATCTCTCCTTCCCATCTCAACAAATCTGTATTATACAGGCATTTCACCTTAAGCTCTTTTTAACTGCTGCAAGTGGTTTTTTATATATATATTTTAATAATGTCCTAGTAGCTTATGTACTATTTAAAATATATTTGATAAACAATCATACAAAATGTGTTAAGAGTAAAAACTGAAAGCGATCAGTAGGAAGCTTGTTCACAAACATGAATATTCCCTTACGTAGTTATATGCATGCTCTAAGGAGTATCACAATTCAGAGGAAAAAAAAATATCATGTTAGACATATGGTACCACTGCTCTTAATAATTACAGAACACTGAAAGAAACAGTAAAATATAACTTGGTAGGCACCATAGTCACTGGATAGTCTGACTCTCAATGAAAACTCTAGACTTCCAAAACCAATGTCATGTGCTTCAACAGATGATCTAAAATATGGAAATTATATTAAAAAACCATGGGTATATTTTTATAATGCATTACACACACACACACACAGTACTACTCCAATGAGTTCTTTTTTTTTTTTTTTTTCTGTTCTAGGAAATAAGAAAAGGAAATTCATTTAGCACTCAAAGTGTTTAGTATCACATTCCTTAAAGTGAAAAAACCATGAAAATTTAGAAAATGTTTGGTTAAAAAATACACTCCAACCATAATTCCTGGACTGTGAGATATTTGAAATCTGTTTGTATATTTTCTTTTAACTCTTTAATACTGTAAAAAATCAGAGATTAAACTAAGGTCTGTGCAAGAAAACTACGTAGTTAAAATTTGCAGAAGCCTAAACTCATACCTGTACACTCTACATCATACTGTAATACAGTAGTATCTTTTTCAAATAGAAGAGACTAGGGATCTAGAGGAAACTGCTTTGTACTGAAGAATAGAAATAACTTCCTTGCAAAGGTCTTAGGCATCTGTACTTATTTGACTTTTTGAAAAAATAGGCTCACCACGGAAAGGCCATTGAAAACTATCCTAAACCTAAAAAAGCTTAATCTCAACTGCAGTTTCTGTACTCTTACACAAAATGAATGAGTTAAATTGTCATCCTGAAATATCTGAAATTCATCCCAAGAAAGATGAAGTGCA
The DNA here is from genome assembly GCA_013400055.1 of Nycticryphes semicollaris. Lineage (NCBI taxonomy): Eukaryota > Metazoa > Chordata > Aves > Charadriiformes > Rostratulidae > Nycticryphes > Nycticryphes semicollaris. The sequence continues at coordinate 78,734 of VXBJ01001717.1, forward strand.
GTCTGGCCTCCTTGATAACTACAATTCTTTAAATAATAGTGGGAAACGATTACACGTGTGTGAAAAAGAACATCTGGTTCACCAAGGCTTTTTGAAGGAACAGAAAAACCTATCACTATTAGAACTGAAATAAAGAAAAATATTGTAAAAATCACTGGAGTTGTTGAGGGGGTTTTTTTTCTTTTCTTTTTTTTTTTTTTTTCTCGTGAACCAAGTGTAGTATTGTATGCAAACAGCTGCATCAGCTGGGGAATTTGGGGAGATTTATTTTTGAGTTTAATCCTTAACACAGAGAAGGAAATGTCTTTTAATTTATACCTACAGAAGTAAAAAAGAACAGAACAATAGTAACAAGGTAGTGTCACACATATTTCACATAAATACATAATTTATAATGTCTTTCATCTGATGATCATAAGACTATTTGCAAGTGAAATGAAACAGATAACTGCAAAGAAAAAAAAAAAAAGTCCACTACACATGACTGAAATATTCAGTCACTCTTCCAGGCAGAAACATGCTGAAACAGAACAAAAACGGGAGGATCTTGCTGTATTGATATATGGTTGACAGAAGGAAGAAGAGGTGAAAGGAAATATGAACAGGTCTACCATATGTTGAATTTATATATTGGTTTTTGATTACAGTTAAGTACCTTTCTATTTTAGGAAGCGAAAAATCAAACAACCCAACAACAACAACAACAAAACAACGTAAGACTGTAATAAAGGAAATGTTATACTGCTAATATAATGAAAATAGTATCCAAAATAGACATCAAACTATGCCTGAGTGTGAGGCTTGAAGTGGCTGATTTTAATTTAAGGCAAGAGTATACAGACTCAGAAAGCAAGTCATAAATTTGAAAGGGGAGATCAGAGATCTTTTTAAGAGGTAATTTTAAATAGGAGGTATTTTTCTAGGTACACACATATAGCTGTTATATATACTTGTTTTTCTTAAACAATTGAAGCTTACTTGAAAAGATGCAGTGTTCAGCAAAAATGGATAATGGAGAAACCACCTAGAGGTACCAGAATAACTGAATCAAACATGGCTGCTTGGAACAGCTAAAAAGATCAAATGGTTGACAAGTCACTTCACTGATTTAGCTGCATCTTAAATGAGACTATGCAATTAAACAAAGAAGATGACAGCACCCTGGAATTATTAATCCTGTACTATGAGTGGTGCATAACAGCATGTTACAGAAAAGAACTGACTATCCTAGCAGTTGTGTCATTAAGGGATGAGAAAAGAGAATAACTGTCATTATTGTACTTTGAGCATCCAGAGTGGCCAGTTGTCAATTCTTCTGCTGTTCATTTTGCTTTCTCAATTCAATGAAGCAGTGTTCTTAATCAATTTGCTGTACCATTTGTGAGTGATAAAGCTTAGCTGAGTATCAGACATCTTAATTTGATTTTCCCAGGCTCTAGCATTTGTTAATAATTATAAAATTTCACCTTGGTCTTTGGTGTTCCTAGTCGTGATAGAAACTGAACAATTTATAAAATCCTTGATGTATGATGCCCCCTTTGAGCTTTCATCCCCAATGAGAAGAAAAATTTCCAAATAGTTTTTTATGAAGTTATGATCATTATTGTTATTAATAAATCTCTGCATTCTCTAACCCTGCTTAGCTGAAAAAAAAAAAAAAGTAATTTTCATTATGCTTTCAGTTTGACATGAAATAAGCAGTGCCTCAGCATTTTTACTTGATGCTCAAAGCTGCAGGAGGCCTGAATCTTCAAATATTTCTTTTTCAGTATTTATACTAAATGAAATAAGAGTAAATGAAGAGTTAAACCACAACGTTATTCCTAGAAATGTGTGCACTTTGCTTTTTTACATTATATAGTTAGAAAATTGGAATCTGACACTGTATTTTTGGCCAGCCTGGAGATTTATAGATTGCAGTAAATTAGCACAATATTATTCTGGGATTTCAGCCACATTTGTCTAGAGCTCCTGGAGACTTTTTAGTTGTTTCTTACCGCAAGTGCTTCATTCCGTGGGCAATACAGAAAGATGAAAGCCTTGCTCATCTACCTGGAATTTAACATTGAATCATTCTGGGGAAAAAAAAAAACAAACCAAAACACAAAAACAACAACGAAAACTAATGAACACAACAACAGTGTTCATTAAAAAATGTTATTTAAACCCCAGAACCTTATTTTAAAAGTGGAACCCACCCCCTGGATGGTGATGTAGAGCAGCAAAAAGAACCTTTGCCCATAAACTGCTCTATTCTGGTAAAATAATGTCAGGTCCCCTGACTTGCTGCAATGTAAAAGAAATTTTATGTGCTAAATTTGTACAGATTTACTATAGAATCGTAGAATCGCTAGAGTTGGAAGGGGCCCTAGAGATCTATGAGTTTGAAGCCCCCTGTAATGGGCGGGGGTACCTCCCACTAGAGGAGGTTGCTCAAAGCCCCAGCCAGCCTGGCCTTGAATACTCCCAGGGATGGGGCTTCCACAACTTCTCTGAGCAACCTGTTCCAGTGTCTCACCACCCACACAGTAAAGNGGGCTGCCAGTGCACACTGCCAGCTGATGTTGAGCTTCACATCCAACATGACTCTCAAGTCCTTCTCCTCAGGGCTGCTTTCCAGCCATTCTCCTCCCAGCGTGTAATTCTGCTTGGGATTGCCATGTCCCAGGTGCAGAACCCTGCACTTGGCTTGGTTGAACTTAATGGGATTTTCATGAGTCCACTGCTCAAGCCTGTCCAGGTCCCCCTGGATGGCATCCCTTCCCTCCAGCCTGACAGCATCACAGAGCTTTGTGTCATCGGCAAACTTGCTGAGGGTGCATTGTATCCCACTGTCCATGTCTCTGACAAAGATATTAAAAAACACTGTTCCCAGTACTGAGTCCAGAGGAACACTGCTCGTCACTGGCTGCCACTTAGAAATTGAACCATTGACCCACAACCCTTTGAGTGTGGTCATCAAAGGTTTCATGCTTAACAAAGCTCAGAATGCCATCATACGTGAAAAATGAGTTAAAAAAAGCAGACCTCTTACCTATATGTTTGTTACAGTCACTTTTGTAAGAGATTAAGTCTGTGCTGCTGGGCCTTTCTTGGCCACCTTAAATACAATGGAATCTTTCATGCACATGTAACAAAACTCTGTTGTGGCTTCTATTACATTTGCATGCCTATCCAGCAACAGCACAATTTGTAGCAGATTAATTTTAACCTCTTACTTTGCAGAGCTGAATAAAAAGATGACTAAATTTTGTGAAATTATTAATTTATTTTTGTAACACAACTGAACAATCTTCAGAATCCTTATCTCTTTAAGAAGAGGTTACAGATCTGAAATCTATTGCACAAGAGAGAACCAATGCTGTCTTAATATTTAAATAAACTAGCAACATTCCTGCCAATGATGAAAACAAGATAAATTAATGCTGAAGAGCAAGATTCTTGATCCACAGGTGAATCAGTAATCATTCTTTAGGTTAATAAAGATGTGATTTTGAAGAATGCTAAAACATCTTGCTATAATTTTAGCAATGAAATCTTATCTCTGCAGAAACCCCTACTAGCAATCGGTTGTTCTCTTGGAGCAATATTTGAAGGGCTTTAAAGATTTTTCAGAAAAATAATTTACTATAACTTCTGCTTTTCATATGTAATTACAACTGAATTATAAATCAGGGGTTGAAAAGTTTTACTGAAAAATAAATTAAATTTTTACAATTTCCGCTTATATCCAGGCAAATTCTAATTTTAGGCAACAATTGAAAAATACAAAATATTTTATGAAAATGTAATTTCAATAATCTGAGGAAAATATACCAGGCTATTTAAAAGCCCATGGCAGAAAAATCTTTTTGGATTGAGCATCTTAGTGAAATGAGTTAATGAACCTGGGATTTGACAGTAATTACTTCCAAAGTATTTCAATTTATTTTACAAATGTTATTTATGCTAATTAATCACTAGAAAGGATTTATCCAGGAATGCTATATAGAAAAGCAAAAGCAGTTAGAAAAACAAAAGCTCAGCCAGAATTGCAACTGGCCAGAGATGTCAAAAACTACAAGAAAGGTTCTTCAGGTATGTAAGCAACAAGCAGAAATAATATGAAAATATTGGCTTGCTGTTAAACAGCAGAGGTAAATTAGTCACTAACAATGCTGAAAAGGCAGAGATCCTCAACACTTTCTTCACCTGTGTCTTCACCAGGACTGCTGAATCCCAGGCCTGGGGAACAAAAATCCAGGTTGGTTCAAATACAGGCCTACTATCAGCAAAGGAAGTGTTGGTATGTGAACTATTACAGGAGCTTGACTTCTGCAAATCAATGGGCCTTGACACTACCCACCCAAGGGTGTTAAGACAACTGGCTGAAGTTGTGAGGCCTCTCTCTGTAATCTTTGGGAAGTCATGGGGATCAGGGGCATCCAAAGAAGACTGAGAGAAGGCTAATGTCACCCTCATCTACAAGAAGACCTTAAAGGAGGATCCAAGAAATTATAAGGCCGTCAGCCTCCAGTCCCTGGGAAAGTTATGGAACAAATCCTCCTGGGGGCTATCCTAAGTCAAGTGAAACTCAACTGGGAAAAGCCAGCAAAGATTCAGCAAGGGCAAATCATGATTAACAAATCTGATTACCTTCTACAACAAAACAAACTGCTTGGTTGATGTGTGGAGACTAGTAAACATTGTCTACCTGAATTTCTCTGAGGCTTTTGGCACAGTGCCCCACAGCCTCTTCCTAGAGAAACTGATGTGTTATGGTCCAGACAATTAGTCTGTGTGGTGGGTGGGAAACTAGCTGACAGGCTGTACCCAGAGGATGATGGTAAAACGCTCCTTTTCAGACCGGCAACCTGTCAAAAGTGGAATCCCCCAGGGATAGATATTGGGCCCAATAAGATAATCTAAGATATATTTTAAGATATTTTGCATTGCTTCATAAGCTGTTAACTATATTGATTTCTTTTGTGTATCTCTTAATCATCCTTTGAACATTTATAAAAAACAACAAATAAAAGGAAATGGGTTTTTTTGTTTAAAAAGTTTTGATACTGACCTTGCTGCCTAAAAATTAGTAATTAATTAATTTTGCATAAGTATCTTCACTAGTACAGTAGCATATCATTGCATGCCGTAAGTTTTCACAGGCAAGCACAATGGATACTTTCAGTTCTCCACCCATCAGAAGTTAGTTATGTGGCTATCATTATCATAAACGAACAAGTGCAGGTTTTGGACATGAATCTAATGTATTGTAACCAATCAGAACTGCCACAAATGTTATTTTGAAGAGCCTCTGGGCCCTGCTTGAAAACACACAACACCTATATTATACTACTATTTCAATAAAATGGTGGACTTTTTCATAATTCCTCATTCCCCATCTCCCCCTTCACCCCCCACCCACCCCCAAGTATTAATTAACTTCTCTAATTTTAAGGGATCATTGTTGCTATTTGTAGACCATTTATATTTTTTATGTACCAACCATAAGAGTATTGGCCCTTCTAAACCACTGATTTATAATATCCCAAAAGGGACCTGTGGAACTATCTCTGAAAAATTGCTCATTCATTACTGTAAAGTCACCTTTATACCTTATATACATCATTCTACTACACATTTTTGTTGGTGTTCTTTTTAACTTTCTTTAGATAATCAAACATGTTTTCAATCCAGTCTCATACAGTTGTACTGGGGCTTTTCCAAAGGATAGGTGGTGACAACTGCTTGTGCAGAACTGGCTTCAGACAAAAAGCTGCTCATTCTCCATGAGATGTAATTTATTCCTGCCTTTAAGTTAGTGTACTTTATTTCCCTCTGTGGATATTGTAAATTCCACTAGTTAACGTACTGCATGGCATCAAGTGCAGTACTTTGTCTTTATATCCTGCTTTGTTCTTTCCACAGCCTACAAAAGCCCAGTTTACAACAAAGACACAAAGGCAGCATCAGTTTATTTACTTCTTATATTACTAGGTTATATTTGCCACACTATCACAAAATTATTTACCTACCTGCAATCATATTTATTTGTTTGTGAAATCATTACATTGCTATATGAATATTTCTTGGTAGGTGCATGAAGTGTAATTAGTTTTTTTTATTTTTGTTATCGTTTTTTTAATTCTGTACCATTATATGGCATACATAAACAGATATACCCCTTCAAGAAAGTGTACTGGAGGATCTACAATACTCTTAGGTATACTTTTATTTCATTTGAAGTTGTTCTCTGTTTTATCTGACCTAAAATTTACCTCATGTAGTTGAAATGTGTGTACGTATGAATTCACAGAATTATACCAGTAACTTGGAATTAACAAATTTTCCTCTCCAGTGGGTTCTGCACACAGGAAATAGCAGCATACTTCAAAGTGAGCTGAATATGCTAATATTCCATTTGACACCAGGTAGATAACTTTTTAAAATACAAGATATAAATATCTTGATCTAGTTTATTTTGAGTAAATCCACTCAAGGAGAAGAAATTAAATATACATCTAGATAGACAGAAATTAACATAACTTTATATGTACATATATATGTTGCAGGGGAATTCACAAATTTACAATTTGATAACAGTCTTTAGTCTTTTACTGCCATGATGAAATACAGAAAAAAAACCCTCTATATCCTCACAGATAAATAATGAAAAAAGCAGAAATACATTTTTTTTCCATGTAAAAAAGTGCTTAGAGTCAGTGGGTTATGTACTTGTCTGACCAAAATGCATGTCAATTCAAACAGGTGGAAAAAAAAACTGTTTTGTTAAAAATGTGAACAGAAGTTTTATAGTGATAAATATTTTGTACCTATATAAAGAGGTCAAAGTGAAAATATTTTAATAGAACTTCTATGAATACAAATAAAACTACATTTTGTTTTTTAAATTCTTCATTCTAAAAAAAAATCAGTTTTAGAATAAATATTGTTACAACACCCATATTGCCCTGTGTAAAAAACTTCTAGAATGTAAAAGTCAGAAAAGTGTCTAATTATTATAACCTTTATAGTCTGATAATATTATATATAAATGTAACCTTATTTGTTAGCCTTAGTAAATTATTTCTAGCTTGCTGCATTATGAAGAAACTACAAGCTGCAACATTATCTTAGGAATATGTGATATGATAAAGCTGTTGTCATTGTTCACTGCTGAAAACAACCTCAACAAAATTAATTTGTCAGGGAAGAAGATTTCATTTTAAAACTAGTCAGGCATTGTTAGTGCACAGTATAATTGACCACAACACAATAAATCCAATTCAGTTTTCTTTTAGTTAAGGTATTTTTGTACTTACAGTAAATCTAATAAAAATTACAGGATTTTAATTAAGATCAGAACTTGCAAATGACTGGTGAAAATTTTGTGCATTCAGCCTGTGTTCACTGAGAAACATGATATGAAATAAAGCTATTGTTAGCTGTGTGCACTGATTTTGCAAGACAATCCTATGAACACTAGTAAAGAAAGAGGAAGCCATTTGAGTAATAACTCCTCTTCATAAATAAAATCTGGCCCAAACATGTGTAACTTATAAAAACCCCACAAGTATCAGTGTTATGCACCGAGTTTAAACCATCATCATGGATATTTTTAGCAATGCAAAGTGCTGTTGATTCCAGTTAAATTCCCCTCATTGAAATATTAATTCATAAGAATTACATTATTAAACAGAAGCATGATTTCCTCCTGATCTTTTAATTCAAAATGAAGACAATGTAAAAAGAATGATCTAAAAAAAAGTTACGCCCCACATTTACTTGTTATGAATTGCAAGTGGCAAATGACAATGACATTTATACACAGATGATCTAAATACATCTATGAGCTTAACTCCACTGACATATAAGCATGCTGTAAATTCAGAGCTTTGTTCAATTTATTATCTATAGGTAAAAAGAAAGAAAGAAAGAAACAAAATAATATTGAATAAAGTACACCTTTTTTGAATTCTAGGAGCATTTTTCTAAGAAATCAGACAATGGCATTTTCCCAGGTCACGACATTGAAATACTCTGTATTTCCCCAATCCAACTAATTATATTAAATTAACAATTAGTATATGCATGTTTGGAAGAGACCAAAATCTACTGGTCAAGTTGTTTAGTGTTGAGAAAAATTAATTCTTACACACATGCTCTCAAAATTATACACCACTTTGTTTGTCTCAGGAGTCTCTGTTTTAGATGTAATGACCCTTGGTAGGGAACAATAAGACTTTTATGAGAGGAACTCTTTAAAGATGAGTGTTTAATCAAAGACAGTCTCCATGGCAAACAGAGAGAAAGAGATAAGAAGCTCATTAGCAGGTAATCACCTTTAACAACCTTCTGCAGAATTCTGTGTTGGATAATTGCATTAGATAAAATTAGGACAAATTCATTAGAATGTAACCACAAAGATCTCTGTATTAAAAGTAAAGTTAGGTGTTTCTGATATCAAACATAGACTCAAAGAAGGAGCTATTGAAAATAACTTTTTAAATTTTTATTGAGCATTGACCAAAAGTATCTTAGGAGTAATTTAGTGCATTAAGTCCTTAAGCCATTATGCCTGATGTTAAGACCTAAATCAAGAATCTATCACATTCCTAGGTTATGTTCCAGTAACTCTTAACCACTACTGCTAAAGTGTGTACCTTCATGTTGGTGTTTTTTACTTTTTATTTGTCAAGCTTTCACCCCTCAGATTCTTCACAGATATTGATTAAAGCAGTCTTCTCAAAAAAAACCCAAAAAAACAACAACAGCAACAACAACAAAACTCTTCCTTTCTGCATGAATTTCTACAATAAATCAAGTCACCTCCCCATCCTCTTTCACATATATTGAAAAGTTTGGGTTTCTTCAGTCACAAGACAAAATGACAATTTTGAAACCTAATGAAACCCGATACCTCTTTTTCTGAGTCCTTTCCAATTTTTCAACTCTATTTTGCTCTAGAGAATTACAGATAATGAGAGATATTCAGATAATGACCTCTAATCATGAATGAAAATAAATATGTTGTTTGTATTCTATGTGATAGTCTTCTGCTTACTCACTAGAGTTATATTTAACCACAGGACTACTTTGGGAGATTATAATTTTAATTCAAATTTACATTTGAGTATTTTCACTTCCTTTTGTATAAAAACAAAGTCCCTCTAACTTAATTGTTATGCTAGTTTCAAACTTCTGTTTGCTCAATATCCAAGTTAATACTTGACAAGGAGATAGTCCTTAGGAAGTATTAATTGATCTTGAATTTACATTCCCATAGTTGTAAATATGTTGAACACAGACATTTATAGCCTAATTATTACTAGGTTTCTAGTTCTTATTTTTATATATATTTTATAATAAATGAGAAATATAATCTTAATACGATATTGACTTCAAAATTAGTAGGTGCATATGCTGAGATATATAATGTGAGCAAGACATCAAAACAGTCAAAAGGGCTTTTCTTTAATCACAGTCTAAAAGTAAATAATTAAAACAGAGATGTAAAGTTCTTCATACAGATAAAGATAAAGGAAATATTCGAGAACATTACTGTAGCATTTCTCTTACCTCTACAGATAGGAACAGGGAAATCCCATGATGCTGTATTCACAGAGTTAGCTATGCAAGTAAGCTGAGGGTGGCCATCCAAAATATATCCAGTTACACAGCTGTATCGGATTTTGTCACCAACATCAAATCTTGTACCATACAAGATACCCTTTGGTGGAACTCCTGGATTGCCACAGGAACTACTCTGTAATTCTGAAGAAGACATATTTATTATTACTTTTTATAAATCAATACTGCATTTTGCTACACAATCTAGAAGATAAATTATGACAATTTTGGATAGATAGTAAGTTTTCATGGGTATTACACAACTCTGAAGACTGACAAGTGATTACTGATTTAGTCTATTAAGTATCTGCTTATGTACCCACATACCCAAAGGCAGAATATTATACAAATGAGCATTAAGTTTTCCTTAAGCTCCAGCTATAGATATATTAATATATTTTTCTTAATTGATTGTAAAGAACTCATTACATAAGAGGAAGAAACAAAAGAATTTGATAGATTTCAGACTCCAGTTGTACAATTGCAAAACACTAAACAAACCTATAATACAGCTATAAAAGAACACCAGATGCAAATCAACCAAAATTTGGAAGAATGAATAGAAATACTCAGAACAGTAGGAAGAAGTTTTAACAAACATTAAACCTGAGCATGATCAGTAAGCTGTTGAATGATTTAGAGTATTGTAGATAATGAGATTAAAGTGATGAGATACTATGGGTAACTGATTTGTGAGCAAATGATTGATTATTTAAACATATGGAATATCACAGACCTGGGTGACTTCTACTATAATGTAGAGCTTTAAACTATTGCTAATCCAAAATGTGTTGCAGCTCTGCTATTAGTTTGATCTCTGAGGACATTATTTAGAGCTCAGTTTTACCAGGTGGTACACTCCAAATGTGTACCCTTTTGACTGATGTTTGAGCATCATAAATGTAAATATGTCAACTACGCAGATTAGTTGCTGATGTCATTGCTGCTATTGCTTCCTTTCTCTTACATAATAAACTCTGTGGAACTGGATTTTACTTTCATTGCCTTGCACAAGGACACAGCACTGGAGTAAGAAGGTAGCCAGTCTCCTCTTGGTCACTTCAAAGCACACCTTAATCGTTGATATTCTTACTACTGCTTTATCAAGCTAAGTGTTCTGTCCTCCAACAAAACTCCTCTTGTCCTCAAATCTACTCGCAAGCTTTACGAAGAAGGCAATGCTGCAGTTGACCCCTGCATATCTGTTCAAAGGGATTTCTCTTAAATCCTTTAAAGGTTTTCAAGGCCACCCCAGTTATTATGTATCATCATAGAATGTCACAATAGAGGTAAGAATATCATCCTGTGGATTTTGTTTATCTTATGAATCATATTATATTAACTTGAAAACTCTGCCTGTACACAGTCTTTTTATTGTCAGCTTCTCCAAGAAGATGAAATCTTCCAGAGGCCTGTATTTCTTAGTGCTTTATAAAAAAGGTCACAAAAAGATTCTCTGTCCTTTGAAAAGAAGAATATAAAGATTAGTGATGCCTTTAACAGTCACTGCCTAAAATTGCTTGCTTTACACTTACTGCTGTCTCATCAAGAATTATCCACAGAAGGCAATATATTCTTATGAAAGTATATTATATTTTAAAGCACTAATTAAATATCACCCTCCTTCTAAAATAAAACTCATTTTCCAGTTGCAATACTATATGGCTTGTCTAAAAAGAATACTTGGCATTTTCCATTAACTTTTTAAGATTACGAAAGTTCCTAGTGAGTATGTTACTGCTTCTAACCCTTCAGGTCATTTTCTTCCTGATTTTAGATAATAAGGAATGAAATAACTTGTACAATTTGAAATTTATTAGTTTCTTCTGTGAGTATTTTAATTTTGAACATATTCAAATGCATTATTTTGAGGGGTGTGTGTGTGTAATTCACCAAGTAACTCCATTAGTCTTCATTGATAGGTAGTATCTTTTCTCAAACTGAACGTGATACTGTACTAACAACTCCCTGCCATTTAAAGCTGCAGGACGTTACCTTGAGACTTGTCGTCTGTCAGGGAACACAGGAACTGCCAAACTGTATTGTAATTTTTATTCAAATCTGCACAGATTCTTGACTTCAGTGGCATTCTGATATTCAGTAATGATACGAAGCATGGAAAAGTATTTACTTTTAAATTTGCCACATGGCAATTTGATTGAACTTCTGGCTCAGGTACTCTGAAATAAGCATAATTGAATTTTTTACACCATCCTACTTTCTTACATTTTTATTATGTATTGTTGCTCATCTTTTTAAAGCAAGCTGCCCCAATTGTTTCAACCTGTCCAAGTAAGAATTTTCTTTGTCCTAGATTTAATTGTCAGTTATCTCTGAAATCATGTGCATTGTTTGCTTGTACAAAACCAAAATTATTTTTTTTAAAAAAAATCAGTATTCCACCTATAAGTGAGGTACATATAAACATATTTATCCTCTTTTTATTTTTCTTTTTTTCCCATTATGATAAAACACTGAGATCAAAATACTCTTCAATGTTTTTCAATAAGTTTCTATTTCATTAATTCCTATTAATGTCAATGGAAATTCTGTTTAAAGACAGTGGGTAGAATATGCCTCAGAGATTTCTGCTTAGCAAGAATGGACACACTCCTGCACACACTCTTTAAAGAATTTAATTAGCAGAAATTCAGCCACTGAAAAACACTAATTAATAAGTTATTCAAATTAAATCACATGAAATATGATTTCTTTGTAAGAATACTTTTAAAAACAAGACTGGCAGAAGTTGAGACTCTCAGCATTCACTCAAGGAGAAATAAGTCAGATGGAAACTTCAAATTTACTTTCTTTTTATTCAGATTTTAAGTAAGGATTTTTTTCCTTTACATTATTTATAAAATCAAGAGTAGCACCTGTCCACCCTAAATTTAAACATGCAATCTGCAATTTTATGTCCAAATATCCAGAACAAGTATTTGCAAATATTCCAGTAAAAAATGCATTTGTCCTATCATTGGATTACAGTGAGCTCAGTGAAAATCATTTGTATTACCTTTGTTGCAGGTTAATGTTCTTCATACACTAAATCTGATATTAGAAATTTAGAAACATGAAAAATGTTGTCTTTATTTACTTAATTACTTATTTTTATTTTAAGGCTGATCCATATCTTTATTACAGTTTTTGTTCATAGCTTTTACAAATCATTATGATCTCCAAATCTAAAGTGAGAAACACTGTCAATATTAAATGTGTGTCTCCATGAGTACTAACTCATTGAAAAACCTCTGAAATATCCCACTAGAGGCTAATATTTGTTTCTTTTATCATTTCTGAAATGGAACATTCCTGGTATCCCTACACTGTCAGTTTGGATATCTCCCTGTATTACTGCATGGCACTAGTTCTAGATTGTGTCACTGGTGTCTACTATTCCAAACACTAATTTGTCTCAGGGAATATGCGATTCTAGGGACCACTCCAGTTGTCTTTTGGGACAGGACTTGGTGTAACTGAAAATAGTGGAGCACGGCTGTACACAGATATCCCTGGGAAAAACAATGCATATGTAGTTTGTCTTATTGACAAGCAAGAATGCTTTGGTGTTGAAGACTCAGGACTGATTTCAGTAGTGCTGCGTGTAGTAGAGTGTGGATATAATAAGTGCTATACATTCCAAGGATCCCAAATATTAGAAAAGATGATACATTAGTGACAATGTGAAGTTGTTACCAAATTCAGTGAATTAACTGAAAATCATTTGTCAAAAATTCACATATGACAAATCTTGTAGTGGGTTTTTGTAGTTGCACATAGTTTTCCAAAGGTTTTATAAACTAAAAAAGTCACTTAAGTCTCTATGTCATATTTACTTTATTTCTCAAAATGTATATTTTTCTTTCTTTCTTTCTTTTCTGTTCTGTCCCCATTCACATTGATCTGAATATATGAATAAAAATAGTCTAGATTTAGTTATAAAAGGGAATAGAAGAATTAACTGACGAGTATAGAAATACAATATACTTAATATCTAATTAACAATTTAACTCAAGAAATATGTATGGTTGAGAGAGCAAAGAAACAGATGCTACTAATGAATGCTTTGAAAGATCTACCATGAGCAATGTAGATCTAGTGAAACAGACATTAATTTAAAAAAAAAAAATCTTCCCCAGAATCCAGGTCTCTCCTTTGTAGTCATTCAATAATGAAAGTGGTTATTCCTTGTGAGAAAGACAACTTTTTTTTTTTTCCCCTAAAGGAAAGCAAAGTAAAATGTTTGTTTTTTCTTCTGATGTTCTTAATTGCTCTTTCTTAATAGACAAATATCTTAGTAACAGTAACCTCACTGAGGGTCTCTACTGTTCACTAAAGATAACACAACTAATTACATTGCATAGTTTCTTACCTATTTTTTTAATGAATGGCATAAAATTGTTTTTTTCTTCCCTTTGAATTTATTTTTATGCCAAAAAAATCTCAGAGGAACTTGATTATCTGAAGCCACTGATTAGTAAGGATGTCTTATAAAACTGTATCCTGAAGGAACTTTAAATGTAGATTTTTATATTGAGTTTGATTTTGGTTCTAAGTACATTGGAACAATTATTTCATTTGTCCTATTTGCAAGTAACACAAGAAGGTTTTTATTTATAGTATTTAAATAATCTGCTCTTTTTAGAGAAACAAACCCATTTCAGCATTAAGTAAATTAGAACTGCATTGATATAATTCTTCTACAAGCAAGAGAACAACGGTAACAAGAAGGACACCATATGTGAAGGAAATAAGTGATAAATTTAGTACTTTAATAACATTGCTATAGTGAGCCTGACAAATGTAATACAAGAAATGCAAGGGTTTTCAACACATTCCCTTCACATGCAATACACTCTTTGGAATATCTGTTTAAATCAACTAAAGACACAGAACAGCACTAGACAGCTAAAGACCATGTGAGAAGACAATGACCGTCACTATTTTTAACATATGGCAGCATAATCCAGCATCAAGTGAAATCAACAGAAAGGTTACTATATACTTCAGTAGATAGGGTTAAATCTGACATTTCCTCATCAGACAGATTTATGAAGCATTACCTGAAGAAAATAACAGGCAGGTTAAGAACAGATAGTTAAGTAGCAGAGCTGTACAGTTAACAGCACCAGCCACCCTTATTTGCCTTTACCAAATTCCATTTGACTTCAATTAAAGCTTTATATGCAGTGAATTCCTGTACAGCTGCTGAGGGTATCAGTTAAACCCTGATTACGTCTGGAAGGTAAATTCACAGACTCACAGAATGGTAGGAGTTGGAACGGTCATTTGGAGATAATCTAGTCCAAGCCCACTGCCCAAGCAGAATTCATACAGTGCATGGGTTAAGAAAAGTCACTGGAGACTATCTGAAGTTTTGGAATGGATGTAGACATGCAAGTATTGCAGAGATTGTTCCATCCATACTGTTCTGAAAGTCCTCAACCCTGTCAGTATAGCCCAAAGCTGGAAGTACTGTATCTGCCACATACAGTGGTTGTTCAGCTTCACAGGTAGATGAAGACCAGAAAGATGCACCCTGCCTGCCATGCAGGATGTCATAGCACAACCAAATTGTGTAGCATCACATAGAAAGTGTCTCCATACAAATTTCACAGACAAGAATAGATACATTTGTCAAATAAATTTCATTAATTTTATATATTAGAGATACAGTCATACCAGGTTTCCTACTAAAATTATTTTTGCTACACAGGACAGGATCACTCAGGGTTTGAAACTGGAATTTAAAGTATAAGATGTGGATATGGGATGTGTCATGAACATATCATTACAATGTGGCATAAAAGGACACCAACAAAATCAGTTTGCTTCTCATGAAAGGGACTTCAACACACGAGAACTGGGCACTAGGTGGCATCTGAAACATTCAGAGTTGCTGTATGACCTAGCAGAGTAGTAAACATTTCCTCCTGTATATATTGGTGTCAACAAAATATTCCAGTATTTTTTCCATATGTGTGTATATATATATATTTTGCATATGCTTGGTATATGTATGTGTTGGTGTATATATATATATGTATGTTATATATATATATATACTAACTATATATATTTATATATATAGTTAGTAGATAGAATTACTATTAGGAGACACTGTGGTGCCCTATTAGAAATATAAACTGATGTTTCTCAAAGGATATGTTGTCTCTAACAGTGAAATTTCAGTCTGGTTTCCACCAATATTGCTGGTGTAAAGGATTCCTTAACAACACTGTTTACAGAAAAGATTTTTACAAAGTTAGAACTGTATCCCTGTTCCTTTATCCATCTGTTTTCAGGATGCTTCTGTTTTAACCATTTTGACAAAAGAAAGGTGGACCTTAATTCTTTAATTTAGTTTTAATTTAGAAAGATTTATGGTTTAGACTTTTCCTTTAGAAGATTTAGTTATTATCAGTGTTGTTTTACAGAACCACCATTTCTCGACAGAATTAATGTTCTTGCTGTATTTGATGGCAAAGGGTCATAATCAGTCTTCTGGGATGTCATGCGGACATTACGAAACTCTTCAGAGGTCTTTTCTTTTTTATATTTCATAGTGAATTTCAACTGGCAGGTTGAGACTACTGCTCAATAGGTAGGATATGTAGTGGTTAGGAAGTGCCTTTGTTTAGTCAAGACTCAACTGCTGTAATTGCATTTCTGAAAGTTCTTATCATATTCTTTCAATAGAAAATCTCCTTTAGAAAAGACAAACTCTTTATCCTTTTAAGTTTCTCTAGGTCTCAGCAGATTAGGTGAAAGTTAAAATCCTTAATCCAAGCTTCCTTTTAAAGTATTTTCACGAATGCTTCATGATGCACCATCATATCTTTCAGACTATGTATAGCTTTTACACAGCTTATTCAGTTAACCAAGTCTCACTGTATTGCAGAGCTGTCTTTAATATATATTCATACTCTCAAGAGTGTAATTTTGTGGTAATGTATAAATAAATTTAAAATAAAAATATTACATCCTCAATTACAAAATGTCTTATTGTGAATCAAAATATTTTTATCAAAATGCTGAAATAAAACAACTCAACTCCTTCTCAGGATGGAAGTTTAATCCCTTCTCTTTACATCAAATAGTACTCAAGGACCCTGCATTCAGAATATAGCAGAAAAGATTGCTGATATATTAAGCAAGAGGAAGTTTATAATTAAAAGTGTCCAAGTAATAGCAGTAAAAATATTTTATTTTGCTTATTTATCTCAGTGTTTATGCTATGACTCAGAAATGCTTATCTTGCTAATAAAGTGCTATTCTCAGATTCATTTTTCTAACCACAATCACACTTTTAAGGTCTGAAGCAGAAGGCTACCTAATAACATCCTTTTTGTTAAAAAAAAGTCTCATTAGTTAATGTTCATATTAGGTATAATATGAATTTTCATTCAAAATATCCAAACATGAGAACATTTTAAAATACTGGGTCAAGGATATAGGCATGATTCTGCTTTTAATGATAATTTTACAGTGCTGAACTACATTATGGCCTAACGACTCTACTGCGTAAGATGAAATAATACATTACTTATCTTGTCCAAATTACTTACACAATGATTCATTAACCAGGAAAAACAATGTGATTAAGTTCATGGATACTAATGTGAATAAATAAACATATGCAACATGCCATTTATCAAGAGCATGGATAACACCTTTGAATAACCTATTTTCCATTAAACTTTGGTTTATAACTCAGTGCTGAGCTTTGTACCCACAATATTGTACCTTCCAAAACAGTCCATGGCAGGAAAAGCACATTGCACTCTAAACACAAAAGCATTGTCTGCTTCTGCCATCTACACCATCTTTCCTTTTCACTTTTAGTAAGACTTCCCAGATGTCCTTCACTTGAGAAGCGGATATCTGTAATCATTTTATTTCAGCATTATACTATGATTTTCCTTTTGCAAGAATTAACATTAGTGTTGATATTCAGCATTCTATTATCCCCTTTATTGCATGGGCTTGTGCATTTCTTAGAGAATCTCTCAAGCTTCAAAATTTGTGTGCTTTGCCTTATGCTAGAGACAAGTTCCTTAGTACATTTGGGAAACCATTTTCAGAATTCTCAAGCATGGAAGAATGAAAGTAGAATATTTTCAGATGAAACATATGATTTCCTTATGCAGGACTAATTTAAAATGTCAGAAAAAAAAAAAAAAA
>VXBJ01001717.1:96603-106836 GCA_013400055.1 Nycticryphes semicollaris
ACATAGATATAGATAGATGCATAGAATTTATTTCTTTCTAATAATGAAAAAATAAATAATATAGTAATGGACATGGTATAGTATCCTATTGCCTCTGGACCAAGAACTATTACGGGTATCTATATTTTTTATTTATTTATTTTCCTCCCAAGATTTTAATATCAGAAATTTTGTAATTTCTGGTCTGAATCCTGCCGGACCATAGAACAAACAGTTTCCTTTTTGTGAAAATAATTGTTTTTGAGGCATAATAAGTTAATTTTATTTGATAGTTACAGTGATGGAGAGCATCTGCAAAGTAATTCATGTGACAGACATATTAACTTTCTTCCTTCAAAGTCACCATTTTTAAACCAATAGAAGTTTGAACTCGTACAGTCAGCCTTCCCTCAAATATGTTAGCAGCCCAAATAACAGCTACTTTTATTCTCATCCCTTCAGGTTACCTGCTGTGGGTCATTCCTCTCTTGACTGATCAGTTATTGAAATGAGTAGAAATGGTCATAGTTTGTGAGGAGATAAAAGTTTATCATTAGAAATAACCCAAGATTTGAATTAACTTCTCAAACATCTGTGTAGGTCACTGCTTCTCTGGATATTTCTACATGACAGGTTAATTCTGAAACAGCCTTGTCAGCAATTTCTCTGAACTTATTGGTATTTTTATATTGAGAAACTACTTGAACAACACCCCTTCAGCTTTTACTTTTAAGTACTTTCAATATTCTCTGCTTTTATTGAGAAAAAAATATATGTTCTAGGAAAAGATAAGTTTAATAGCCTGCTGCAGTCCAGCACAAATCACTGTTTGACAGACTTTATAAAGTGTTCGTTGCAGTGCTAACTCACTGAAAGATCATATATCTTATGGAGATCTTTGGAAAACTTCTTTAAAGAGTGACAGATTGGCATTTTAGAAGAGCTAAACAGTGTCAAAGAAATAAATGTTATACAAGTAGACTGTTAGCACAGTGTGAAATAGTAAGGAATATGCAGAAATATATCCTCAGGTCTATATCTCACATGTTCAATCATATGAATCAAAATTCTGCTTTAGTGCATAAAGAGAGAAAAAAAAAAAGTCAACTTATAATGACAAAAAAAATATTTCCAGCATTAGTTTTCTGTTTTTGGCGGAAAGATGCTAATGAGCTGATGAACATTTTGGTGTGATTTCCCCTCCTTTTTTTTCCCTGCAAAATGCAAGATAACACAAAAAATTATGAAAAAGATCCACTTTTTACTTTGTTTCTTAATAAGTTCAGGAAGATGTGTTTCCATTCAGGGGAAAAGTCTGTTTTCATGAGACAATTGGAACACCTTTGCAATTAATGTTGACCTCGTTATCAGATGTTTCCTGTGTTAATAGACTGGCTAAATGTAAATATAAGACTGTAAGGGAAAAAAAAAAAAAAAAAGGGGAGGCAGGGGGAAGGAAATTTATGGATATCCAGATTTCTTAGTTTGGGTCTCAGCATCCTGAATGCTCAATCCAGCACTGAGTTGTGTTAATTTTGGCAGTGAATTTTCTGGAAGTTAATGATGGTTCAACTAACTAATACATATTAGTATATGAGCATCTGGAAATCCTGAAAAACTTTCTTCTTTCTGAATTATGCCTAATCAAATATTTACTAACAGAGATATGACACTACCTAAACGGGACTACAGTGTTGATGTGATTTCTTTAGGGTCTATCTTGTTTCAAGGAAAATCAAGGAAGTCTTCATTACGATATTTTTCTTTTCTCTGCATATGTATAATATTAAAAAAATGAAAATTGAATTATCAACTCAGATTAGATTAGTGTGTTTTTATATGCTGAAATTTTTGGGTATATTTTTATGTGTCTCTGTTTCTGCACTCTCACTTCTTTAATTTCTGTAATTCTCTACCTCCTCTTATATTAGCAGCCTTTGTACAAAGATAGTGGGAATATTCTGGGACAGAAACAAACATATAATCTTTTAGGTGGAATCAGTATGTGTATTTCTACTTTCTTCTTTTATTTTTTTTTACAAGAGGATTTAGGTATGAACTCTACAGTTATGATAGAGTTGACCACTGTAAAAAGCTAATAAAACCTCAGATCTACAAACTTGAGATAAATTGGAGATTAGTATGTCAAATTTATATTGTAATCCCTCTAATTCACAGTTTTAAAAATAATTTTTCAATACAACTGAGAAACCTTCAGGGCTAACTGCTATACTTCAGTTCTGTAGTATATCGAAAATTATATCAAGGGTGGGGAATAAAAATCTTTACTTGTTTACATTTTTTTATTTTCTTTTTGAAATAAATGATATTTTGAAACAAATAATGATCTGCTAAATCAGGAGCCATAACTCTCCTTATCAACTTTTTCATGAAGGATGATATTGTTGGCACTGCTGCATTGCTTGATACAAGTAAAGCCTTCTCCAATATTAGTTTATAGGATTACTTAATAAAACCTATGAGCTACTTAGTTGTGTTTGAACAAAACCTTAACCATGTGAATAGATACTCAAGCTCCAAATAACTAAGGATTTACTGTTCTTGTTGATGAGATTACTGTGACTGAATAAAGGAATAAAACTTTTAATGATTATTTTTGGCTTATATTTCTATGTATTTCTTTTTTAACAGGGATTATATTTAGATACTTGATATTTTAAACTTGAAGATAAGAGAAAATATCTCAGACATAATTAGTTTTCTGGGAATAGAAAAGTCAAATGCACTATTGGTTATGCAAAGATAAACTTTGGTATAATAATCTGTCTTAGAAAAATATATTCATTTATCTGCACTGTTTTCTACTTGAGTCTTTACCGAGATCAATCTCATGACGGTGGTAAATGGAAAACAATCCACTTTACCTCAAAAATTTATCTGCATCATCAACTGCATGAAATTCTGCATACTCTTCAAAAATCACTGCCGTTTTAAGGTTTACAGTCCTTTGGTTCATATCTGGAACTTGAATTCCACATACCAGCAGTGTCCAGAAATGACAGCTATTGTTTATAACTATACCTATTTTCAATTTGTACATGTCAAAGCATCAAAAAACACTGAAGTAGTCTTTTTCACCTCAGACTTGGACCGAAGGGGAAGTTTTTAACAAGGGGTTAGAAATGGATGTCAAGGCAACCTCAAATATGTAGAAATCCACATAACAAGTTGAAGAAATCAAACTATATCACTTAAATTCTTAGTAAATTCCTTTCCTAAATGCCACTTAGTCCTGATAGATAATGGATCCAATCTATAAATTTTAGTCCTGGCTAATACTGGATCCATTTGAAAGACCTGCTGATAATTATATCATCCTCACTTGAAAATGTAATTAATATCTTTTTTGTATTGAGTTCTTTAACTCATGGGGTCCTGATTGTTTACAGTTTAAGACATAATGTTTTCATTTCTTCATCTCCCTACCCTTAAAAACTGGAATATGCATACATAATGTGTGTCATGTTTCAAAAAGGAAAACACGAGCTTTCCTTTTGAACATTAACCAGCTAGAACTTTTTTCCAAAGACTGTAAAAAGAACCATAAGAAAAAAGATCTATTTGATGAAACAAATCCATACATCCATATGTTCATATCAGCAGTTTCTTGTGTTACTCTTTTTGGTTATCTTCTCTGCTGTGAAAACCACACTAGCTTCAGGTCATTTTAAGTTATTTAAAATTGTCTGAGTCAACAGTTTCAAAGATATACAGAAGAGGATGGTGACACAATTACCAGCATATCTACAGTGCTCACATACTAGATCTTTTCTGTAAGACCATTCATATCTTAATTTCTCAAGCAGGATGTTGCTTATTTCATGGGTGGTTAACACCTGTAGTGGTAATTGTACAATAAGTAGATGACCTACCTGCCTTTGAAACTGTGGCAGATATTTTACAATCTACTTTTACAGGTGGTAACCAAAATTACTGAAAGAAAAGTAAATTTTTTATTTAGCTACAAATTTTACACATTAGGTATGAATTTCATAGTTAAAAAAATTACTAAAGGAGAAATTATTTTTAAGCTACATGAAGCACAGACTTTGTGATTGACAGGGAAAAACATAATTGTCAGGAAAATGTGTCAAAAGAAGCTTATTATTCCATTCCTTTTCATTTTTAACAATATCTTCCAACTTCTGTAAGAAACGGGAATGAGTTTCTGCAACTGCATTCTCCTTTACTTCATAAGTACTACTTCACAGCCAGAACAGGTATGGTCTTTGCACTGTGTCATGGCTGCTCTGGAAAAATGTGTCCACCGCTTGGCATCAGCAGCAGAATCCTTGGTACCAGAGGAGAGACAGGTCCTCCCGTCTCTGTTCCAGTGTGTGGTCTAACTCAGCTTGGGGAAGCAGTGACAAGCCTTTATCGTAGAAGCATAGAAATTTCTGATAGGTTAAATCATCTCTCTGTTTCCTAGACAGTCTCATTAAGCTTGAGTTATTTATAGTTTTTTCAGTATGCTAGCCATAGTTAGACAAAGTAACAAAAGACACAAATGTTACCTTGTCAAATTTTCAAGATCATCTCTGAAAGTGTGTGTCTAAAAATTTCAAAGCTTTCAGAAAGGAAGAAAAGAATTTGTCATAAAAAAATAAAAATTTGGAAAATGGAATTGAAAATATCATGCACTTTTATTAAATACATCTAAATAATAGTAGGTAACTCACTGTGCAATATTTGGAAGGAAAGCTTCCTCTCAAGTTAAATATTAACTGAAAATGCTACAAGTAATCAGAAATAAAAAAACAACAACAACATTAAAAAAACGCAACAACAACAAAAAAAAAACCCTGCAAATATATTTCTGAAGAGGCAATCTACAAAGTGAAAAGTTGTGATGTAATCATGGCACACCACGGCAAGTAGATTCAGTTAATCATTTAAATATATCAAGTACATGGAAGTTATTTAGATAAGAGTCTGTATTTTTAATCAACTTTATCAATCTATACTGATATATGATTATCTCAAACTTTTTCATTACATAAAATATTTCTATGGCTTTTTAAATTTCTTAAGGAGATTACTCTTTTGATTAAAATCAAACTATTTTGAGTTCATTTTCATTTAAAAAGGCTTACCTGCTGAAATTAATTAGGTTTTAATTTGCTTTGGTATTGGTATTGATAATTACATCTTCCTAGAATTCAGAGTTACTTTTTACTCAATTCAGAGTTTTCTTGGGGTTTAGCCTCTCTCTGCATTTTGATTTTCAATTATCTTGCATTTAAAAACCTTTATTTTAGGGAAAATCTATTTGTCACTCTGGAAATATGATTTAATTCTTCTATTGAAAACACTTTATACTGCATGGTGCACTACTTATACACTGGTTTTGCATTAAGTAATTAACTAAATTATTTTTCATTAAGCTGATAGATGTGATTTTTTGCAGACTTATCTGTTTCCAAAATCTTTTATCTTGGGTTAATGTCCTGAAATCACTGATAAAACAGAGTATTTAAAATTAAGTACATTATCAGGGCATTACATCTCAGGTTAGGAAATTAATATCTTCTTTATCAAAATAGGTTGGCAAAATCAATCACTCATACTGTAAATGGGCAGGATATTGGATTTAATATTGGTATCAGCATGAAGGTGTCATGACATTTTTAAAGGTTTCCTTGGAACCTGTTTTCTACTTATATTTCTCTTATAAAATGTTGTCACTGCTAGATTATAAAAATCATTTATCAATATATAATTTACTGTTACAACTAAAGAGAATTATTATAAACGTCTTCTAACAGCAATCTGTAGAGATTTTATATAGAAATTAAGGCATATAAAGTCTCGATGTTTTCTCTCTCATCATAGGCCACTTTGTTCACTGCAATTTGCTACCCATCCTGCTGCCACAGACATGAAGGATTCTACAGGAAACCATAAGAGATTTTGACAGCACAGTGTTAGGTTTTTTAATGTATTTCTACTATCACATGCAAGTACTTCCATGTTCTAAGCGTGTTTAATAGGATGCAAAATAGGATCACAGCAGAAGCTGACCTGGTTGCAGGAGCAGCAGAACTGAGTCTCTTCACTATTTTACTATAGCTTGGCTATCTGTCTTTCTGTATTTTTATTTTAGGTTAATTAGTGTAAGTCCTTGTTTTTAATTAACCACTATTTCTACTAGACAGAAAGTTTCTAATTATTTCTTCAAGGCAGAAAGGAGGCAGTCAGGGTCAACTTTCTCTAAACGTGTGACTGAAAAAAGTAACAATGTCCTCTTTCCTGCAAGAAGAAGAGGATAGATAAGTTTGCTGTATTTTTTAATGTTTTAATGATAAGAAGTAATTTTGGTGATGGGAGAAATAAAAGTGCTATGGTATCCTAATGTGCAAAAGTTTTCTTTAATTTGTTTTCTTCGTTTTCTGCAGTGCAAGAGAATTGCAATATTAATGATCATACAGATCTTCATATATTTCAAGGCAGTGATTGCTATATGCTGCATAATATTAATGTTATTCATAATGTGAAACAGTAAAGCAAAGATCTTATCACTGCTGAAGTAAATTTGAAATAATGTAGATAGATCTGTTGACTTCAAATTGGGGCAATTGCTCCTGGGCACAACTTAAATTAATATCAACATCATCATTGACTTGTGGAATATTTTGCATTCATATACATTTCAAATTAAGCTAGATTTTGCATGATATATTTTATGCATAAAAAAGAGGTAGTAGCTTAATATAATATCCAGATATTTATCTGCAGTTAGTATCTAATTTGCCCTCATCCCATTCATTTACCTCTTTCTGGTTTTACTTTGCTTCTTTTTATACGTCTGCCAGAAGAATCATCTCTTGAATAAGTTGAGAAATCAGAGTCTAAGGTTAGAAGTGACGTGTCATAAAAATCCTAAATCTTGGAGTTTTTAAACCTCAGATCAACAGAGTTAGATAATTTTAAGATGCCATCTGGTACATATACAACACAAATATTGAAACTAAAGGAATTATTTATTAGACAATTATGGTTATCTCAAAGCATTATTCATTCACTAGTAGTGGTGATTTGCATGAAATTAAGATTATTAAGCATCATTCAATTGATTTGTGACACTACACAAGCAATTATTTGTTCTTTTATGTTTAATGGACATCATGTGAAGCTTAACAGACAAAGCAAAGCTTTCTAATGACCTAGAAACATATGAATTAATTTAAACTATAAATCACAAAGCACTTTCAAATATACCAAACTACCATATGCTTAAAAATCTTTTTTTTTCTTAAAAGGACTCTTTTTTTTTTCTCAGCTGGACATGTACCTGCTCCCTTTTCCAGGATAAAGATCCCAGACCGTGATGGCCTCATCCATACATAGATACATCTCCCCATCATGCCTGGGAATTCTGTCAAGGCACTATTTGATACAAGCAGAAAACGTGCCAGGAAATAAATATTTTGAAAATTAAATGCCAGAGATGATTGCTAGGGTTTGCACCCATTCTATGAACATATTTGGTTTACTAGTGTATATGTAACAGAAGTGATTCAGTTAGTGCTGCATAAATACCTTCCCATCTGCTCTAATGAGGATCCTTGTTAATTAAAAACCCTGGAACCATTCTAACAGTGCTCAAACTGGTATCACTGCTTTATCGTTTGTTTTGGTGCAGTGGCAAGAGGAAGATGTGGTATGTATAGAGGGAAGTCATTCTCTGAGAGAGGACTCTATGTAGGAGACCTCAGGAATAATTTTTAATAGCACTATAAGCAGAAGGCAGGCCTGTATTGTAAACACTTGAAATTGAATTTCCAGAATAATGGACATTTTTTTGAGAAGCACTCTATATGGAGGGTAGAGACATTTGTGCTTACTTGTATTGACAATATCTGGATAGAGCATAAAAATTGGGTGGCAGCAAGACTGCTACTAGAGATGATGAAAAACACTAGGGTAGGACTTCGCCTTCCTAATGTATATGACTAACAGACACCAGATAAATTACATTCTTAAAGCATACCTTTCTCCTACAACTGAAAGAGGAAACTTACAGTGTCTAGGTCACATAATCCATATATACACTGTAGATGGCTAAAGTTAGCTGACATGAGTCCCAGGTGATATATTGTATAGACATGCTGATACTATTAGAGATTTTTTTGTTTCAGTAGTACCCAACCAGACTATTTAAATTTTTACCTTTTTTTATAGGCAAGCAAAATAGGAAAAATGCAGGGTTGGGCATTTTCTTTCTCATTTTAAGTAAACATTTTATAACTTAGTTTGTTGGGTTTTGGCTGTTTTTTCTTTTTTTTATAAGAATTAAAATATAAGACTATTTTCCAACAATTTATTCAACAAATGACCAACTTCCAGTCCCTTTCTGAATTTTAATTTGTTAAATATTCATGTTGTCTATTTAATTAAAAAAAGGATAACATTACAAATCAAAACAGTTTTACCAATCAAAACTATAGAAGACTAACATTTCTCTTAATCTTATACATCTTCACATTTAAGTTCAGAACTTTAAAAGCCTAAGAATATCCAGAATGCTTTCATAACCAGATTCTTATGGACCAGAAATAAAACTAAGTTTCTTTTTTTTTTTTTTTTCCTCCAAGTACCATACTGTGCTCCTTTTGAAATCTTACAAAGTATCAGAGAGAGAAGCATTGAAGAATGCTTTGAGTTTGGAAAAAGCATAGTTCAGTAGACAGTAATACATAGCATATACAATTTGCTGGAGAAGTTTAAATCATTTATAATGATTATCAACTGTGCTAGCAAACCAAATTGAGCTTTCCTGATTTAAATGTTCAAGAACTCTTAGGTGAAATCTTTGCTGACAATTTTTATTTCTTACATTATGAAAACTTTGATTTAGTTATATTTCTTGATCTTGACTGTGGCAGCATGACTTGAGTTGCAGAGATGACAAGCAAGTCACTTGAGGAACATTACAAGCCCCAAAGTACCCATTAAAAAGTTAGACAAATATAATCCCCGTATCATAGCTAAAGGTTAACATGTCACCAATAGTTTCTTTCAACAAAATTGATTCCCAGGTCATCATAAAGCTGATAGTGGTACTGTTCAAGGGACAGAAACTGCACAATAGCTGAAATCAATATTCCTGCTCCACAGAAGTACTGTTTTGCTAGATCAAGTGGTTAAATATGGCCTTTGTGCAAAACCTAAACAAAATATAGCACCAGGTAGCAAAAAACATACTTTCCAGGATAACAGATGATCACAATAAATGGATGAACTATGAATCTGGATCCATTTGTGGTTAGTTGAAAGTAACATCTTTAGAGAATAATTAATCAGCTTAATGAACGACATCAGATCCAGAATGAAGCTACCTAAATCAAGTTAGGTGGCTCATGCTTTATTTCCCTTCACTGACATTAAAAGAAGACTAATTAGCTCACCTTCATAGATCAGTGTTGTAAACAACGGTTATTAATAGATCCAATCCATAATCAATTCTGTAATAATAGTCCTTAGCATTGTTTACCTAAACTAAAATATAAGAATGTAAGATGAAGTCAAAGAAACTACTTTAGCTAAACACACAGCAGAATAGATTAGAAATCTTCCTCTCACAAAGATTCTATCTATGAGAATCACTACTACAGATACTACAGATAGGATTTTCTATTTAATCTACATTAAATTGAAAGCGGTTTTATTCTGTGCTATATAATGAGATGTACAGTCTCAGTCTTCATCAGATATGCCTGTCAGAATTTAATTTTATTACTTTGCCATGTATCAAAATTAATTTTGGACTTTATAATTTATGGTAGAGCGGTGAAAGCAGGACATCCAGAAATAAAAACATATTTAATGGATTTTTAGACACTACAAGGCATGTGCAGAAATATTACGTATGTAGGGACTTCAGAAGCCAAAATAAATAGAGTTCCTTGGGAAAATTGCCTTTTAATAAAGCTTGAACAATACTTTCAGTTCAGTGTATGAACACTGAATTTTTAACATGTACATGAATAAGAAATTATTTATTCAGTATGAAAAAATAATAAAGTAACAAAATAATGAAAAAATAATAAAACTACTAATGAGAATAGAGAATATTAATGGAAAGGTACAAAATGTGATAAACGATACTGCAGTATTCTCCCATTTAATTATATTTTCTAAAAAAAATGCAGCTGAAGTTAGCAAAAAGCAAGAAATGTGACCTAGATTGTTTTTGTCCCCTTCCCCGTAGAGAGCTGAATTGCATGCAAAAAA
>VXBJ01001717.1:106990-119067 GCA_013400055.1 Nycticryphes semicollaris
ACAGTGCGAGTGACAGGATAATTAGGCTATAATCATGCCTTCATTTCACCCATACAATTCACTTAATGTAACTCGGAGCTGTGCTAATGAACCAAGAGCAAGGAGATAGTTTGATTCCTATGGCCCCCTGCAGCACCGTGAAGCTGCCAGTTTGCATTTGGGGATATTTCCTTTCTTTTAGTATTTTGTAAAAAGACTAATAATTTGAGGTACAAAAGCCAAGTTTTGCTTCCACTTTGCTGGCTGCTGAATATTCTGGCATACTTTTTCTATCCAAACAAAAGGTATAATTTGGTCCACCTAATTTGTGGTTGGCTATTCCTACTATTCCTAATTAAAGGGTAGATTTTACCCTTGCCCTCAGTTGCAATTTGTGGACATCTAAGCCAGAATCTACAGGCAGAATTTGATTGGTGTCCAGATAAAGCAAAAAAGAAATATCTTGAAATCCAGCAAAAGGGCAAACAGAAAATAGAGTATATGGTGTGTGTCAGTTTATTTACTCTTAATTTTGTCTTCTTTTTTTTTTTCCAGCTTTATCTGGCACATTTTTCTACTACGATATCAAATACCACTACCCCATCTTGCTTAAGTTTCATTGTACTTTCCTACCAAATTGTCCATCATTGTCATTGACTAATATAAGTAGAATTCCTCCCTAGTCACTGTTATAAAGAGGCTATTCCAGCCATGCATATCTTAAACCACTTATCCTGGAAAGTAGACTGTTTTGCACACAGACTATATTTACATTTCTACCTTGCTACTGTATTAGAGAGCTTTATTGGCATCTCAGTTATTACTCCAAGTTCTCCATGCAATCTAAACTACACTGTGCTAGAGGGAAAGCGTGGAAAGGACATACCAGGTCAAAGCCTGCTTCTCACAGAAATAAGAGGTTGGGCAAGGACGATATGCTTATGAACTGGTAAGAGGTGTGAGTGTTGTCATTAATTTTGCATGTCAGTACAGGTATCTTTGGTTTTGTAGATATGTACAAATACAGGCTGGAGATAGAATGATAAAGATAATTAAAAAAAAATGTTGAAAGGTAAGATGAGGAAGACTTCTAAACACTACTTTTAGCTCACTATCCTATCTCTTTTGCAAGTCTGCTTTTATTGGAGTTTGTCAGCTTGAGCAAATGCTCCCAGATACCACAACTGTTCTGCCATCCACAAAAGCAGATAATAGAAAATAAAAATATAAGGTTCCAGTGTGCCCTGGAGCCAAAGGCCTGGGACTTTAGGCATTCAAAAACTGAAAGGGCCTGCACTGTTCCTCCTCCACAATTTAAAAAGTGTCTTATCAGTTTTGCTGCTATTGTTACGTTGTAGGCAACAGAAACGCCGACAAGAAGTATTTTTAATTCAAAGCTTCTATTCAACAGTTCACAGCAGAGAAGTGACCTAGAATCCTCAATTTTCTATGGCAGCCAAGCTGGTAGTTATAGACCCTGTAGAAATTATTTTAAAAATATTACTGCTTCTGAAATAAAATACTACAGTGTCCTAGGTTCCATCTGGTGTATACAGAATTGCATAGAAGTGGGATGTCTGTGTAGACATGGATAACTTTTTTTCTAATCCTGACAAATTTTTAGCCTCAATAGTGAGTTTCACATGCAAGCATTAATGACTTTCGTTTTCTCATTTTTAACTTTTCATCTGTCATTATAGTCAAATGATACTTGTTCACTTTTGTTTTCTTATTTATTTGCTAAATTCCAGGAGAGGAATATTAAACTAGAATAGACCTACTTTAAAGTGAACATGTGAAGAGCTAATAGAATTCAATGGGAATTTAATGAGTGTAGTAAACATTTCTTTTGAGAGAAAAAGTACTTTCATAAAGTTTACTTTCATTAGCTGATAAGGAAATAGCTTCAACATTTTTAAGACTTAATTAAATACCTACAAAGACAATAAAAGAGCAAATTTTATCACCACACTGAAATTCTTTAGATAAAAATGATTGCTTTATTTAGAATAAAACATATCTGAATACGGATCTATTAATTAATTCATTAGAATGTTAAGATGCTTTTTAGAAATGTTGAAATACTGCATTTATAGCAGAATTAGATTATGTTTTTTATATATTCTTAAAATAACTCAATATGCTATAGCAGCATTTAGGAGCTTTTTTCCCAGTTGGCTGACTCAAGACACCACACTGATGTTATGTTACAGATTAGGTAGGGAAGAAAGTTACGATGCATCAAGAATCCTGTTAGTTTTCACAACGACTGTAACAGTTTAGCAGTCTCAGGAATAGGCACTGAATGGTGAAAAGTACTGATCTAGTCCTTGTGAAGCTGCTGTTGAATTGCAATCTCCACTAATATGCGGGTCTATGAGCCCCTGGACTGGACTGAGGAAGACGACATCAATGACTACGGTTGTTTTGGTTTAACATCACTTCCAAAATGCAGCAAACATAAGGGCTAATTGCACTGTGCCTCTTCTTTTTCCTTTTTACTTTGCATAATAAATTATTCTATAAATAAAATTATTTGAAGGTTCTTTATTTGAAAGGGTCATTCAAGAAAAAAAAATCAAGAACAGTTAGTATTGCCTAAAAGTTCTTCTTCAGCAAGGTGCTGGCAGAGCTCTGGGGATCAGAACAGCCTGCAAGTTACCTACTGGCTTGCTGTTTGATAGAACAGGAGTAAGCTTTAATGGAAATCACCTCCAGGGCTCCTGCTTCTCAAAAACATACCAGGAATGCTGTATGGGAAATAAGGCACAGTGTAGTACCCAGATCTTTTTTATTTTATAACACCTGGGACTTCATACAAACTCTGATTTGCCTTTGCTTCTGCTACAAGAAGCCTTTGGATGAAGGCAGGTGTTTTCTTTGGATGAAAGAAAAATATATGAACATAAATATATACTAGGATGAAACTTGTATTTCAGCAGAGTGAATCATACAGGAAACAACTATAATCAATAGATCATAACAGTGTGCAACAGAATGAAATTATAAATAAAATATTTAATTATATTACTTTATCTTTGTCTCTCTTTTACTATGACTAATCAATCACACTGTAGTTACTATTTCTGTTTTCTGTTGTTGATCAGACCCACAATAAGTCTGAATTGTTAAATAGAGCTGTTTTAAGGAGTTCAGTGTAAGTTGGGCAAAAATGGGTATTTTAAAATGTAATCAATTTTTATACTGCTTTATTTTTGGGGGGAGTTGTGTGTAATAGAGTGTCATGTTTTTACTAAGATGGTCTAAATATTTGAAATATAGAAAGGATTTAATTCTTCAGTTGTTATGTCACTCAGATCCTATGAATTAATGCTTTTCTGTCACTGACTTTCATCTGCATATTTTTAAAACGCTTAGAGCTCTTTAAAGTAAACTCAGAGAAACGGACTCAAAAACCATATTGTGGCAAAAAAAAATGCCATTCTTAGTACCAAATTTGTGAATGAGAAAATAATTTTCTGTACTTTTAAGTGAAGTTGAAAAAAAGATATGAATAATAGTACCTAACTGGGTGGTACAAATTTGCTGAGAAAGGAAGAAAACATTAGAACTTCTTTGAATAATCACCTGGAATAGAAGAGGTTGAAATGCCTGCTGAAATAAATACCTAATTGTTCATACAAATGGAACAGCTGCACCAATCTAGATTGAGAGATACCCACTACAGAGTATCTGGTTGCAAGTTAATTAACAGGTTCACATAGTCTAGACGTTGAATAACTGCCCCGTTTGAATTTAGCTAGATTTGCAAGCAGGGTGGCAATTTAAATTTAGATCTTTTCTTTAAGAAGGAGTTTTTTAATCAACACATGAAATTCCCAGCCCACTGACAGGTATCTTTTGCAGATTATAAAGCCATTCAGCTAATGCATCTGGTTCTTCTATATGAGAAATTATTTTTACATTGCCATACATTATTGTAAAACTGAGCCTCATTCGGAAAATGAGTTACTCATCTAAGATTTAATTTCCCCTTTTCTATTATAAAATTTAACCAAATCAACTGAAGAATTCCTTTTTCTGCAATCTGTAGACGTCTTTCATTTCTATTATCTTTTTCATCACTCTTTCAAGTTCACAATAATCCAATTATCTTTCTTGAACTGCTCAGTTTTTCATGAACTCTCAGTTCAATGACAACTCTCTCACTAGTTGAGGATCTTTGATGAGACCAGATATTGTTTCCTTTTGTCATTTTTCAATCTTTCTGACAACCTCTTTACTTTCATGGTCCTGACTGTGAAGTCATGCTCTTACAAATTAGATCTCTCTAATAATATAGATTTTCTAGTGACAGCACTATGAGTTTCTGAGACTTTCTCACTTGAAATATATCAATGACAACATTAGTTTGTCTCCAGGTAAATCACAGAAAGGTTGACCATTACTAAATGAAAAGAAGAAGAACGAAAAGGTTGAGATTAAAATCCAAATTCAAGCTTTAAGTTGCAGGTTACTTTATACTACACACTAGAATTCATGGGTTTTTTCATTCTCTTTCTTTTTAAAACTTCTATTTAACAGACAGCAGTTTGCAGATGAATGAGTTCTGCTAATAAGCTCTCAAGGATTTGTTTGAGTAAGTAGATGAACACTTACCGGAAAAGTTATAAGAATGTGCCATCTATATAAAGAGCTAAAATGCCACAGGGTAAAGATAATAGGTTTTAAACAGAATAAGGCACAAGTCTTTTATTGATAGTAATAACCACTTAACCACGTTTATGTTTTTCCAAGTTGGTAGTTGGCCAGAAAAATTAGCAGACAATATGCAAATAGTTCTCTGTACTGAGTTTACGCAGCTTTAATTAATGAAATTTAATTAATTTAATTGCTAATGCTTCTCCAGGAGGAAGGAACATTCAAGGAGGTATTCTGTAGTGGCAGTGTAATTTAGGCATTTAATCTAGGTTTATAAACTTGAAGTAGAAATATAATCTCTTAGTCTTTGTCCTGTGTATTGTCTGTAACACATTCAACTTGCAAATCATTCAGGAGCAGGAAATGTGATTTATACATCTCTGAAAGATTACATGTAATTTGATAACAATTTTAAAATATCTGAAATATAATTCACTTAATTTCGTTTTACCAGATGACAGTGGGGTTCCTATTTTCGTTCTCAAAGCTAAGAGACAATGTTTTTCACAAAATCAATAGAAAAATTAGATCTTTTTCAGAGGGCAATGTAGAGTCCAACTTAAATGCTCTGAGTTAAACTAAATGCCTTAATCTAGTCATGCAAACACCGCTTCATCATGCTCCATATGGTATTTTGAAAGTACAGGGCACCTGGTTCCAAATGCTAAAGTTACTGTACTATTCAACGTCATGTGAAGGCATTTCTGACCTATCAGTTGAGAAACAAAAATGAAAGATATAGCAAATATTAACAGAGCATGTCCACTTACTTATAGATTTCATGGACAAAATACCTTGCTAAACTGCAGGATCTCCACACTCTTGCAGCTATCACAGTTCAAACAAGAACTCAACATATGTATATAGGCCCCAGGAACTCCATTTCAGCTCAGCCCAGGACCATCAGTCCCCTGCCACACCAATGCCCTAGGAATGCCAGTCTCCAGCCATTTTCAGATGTCTACTGGGTAGACCCTTATCCGTATGCTATAGGGACAAGTTTAGCTTAGCTCCTGCAAGGACTCTGAGCCATGTGCTGGTATCCTATCTCCAGCCTGTCCTTGGCCATATTTCCTTTTGTTCCTGGGATGCACTCTTGCCCTGGTCAATTCTTTCCCTTGTTGCCATGGCTATTAATGGACCACGTCACCAACCCCCAACTCTGTTCCCCATAATCAGCCCCTGGGGGACTGTGCCCCATTGTGGAATGCAAATCAGTTTCTTGTTGCTTGTCTTCCAGCCCTTGCTGCTCTCTGACAATAAAATTACATTTAATTGGATGTACTTCAGGCCAGCTTCAAAATCTATCTATATTCAAAGGGAAATAAATCCTTCAGGAATGTATATTTAATTTTCACATTAAACTAGGAAATAAAAATTATTACTTTTAATTACTTCTTATGGGTTACTTTGGTTAGAATCATAAAATATGTCAGGTTGGAGGGACCTTAAGAGGGCTGTAGTCCAACCTCCTGCTCAAAGCAAAGTCAACTAGGAGATCAGACCTCAGAGGGAAGAATCCACAACGACTCTGGGCAATCTCTTCATTTTGGTTAGAATGCCTGTCTTGCCATTCACCTCAATGGAGACCCTTCTCAGTAAGCTCCTTATAAGTATGTGAAGTATGCTTTGACGCCTCCCCACCCCCAGACATCTCTTCTCCAGGCTGAAGAATCCCATCTTCCTAAACCTCTCTTTGCAGGGCAAGTGCTCCACAGTGGCCCTTCCCTGAACTTGCTGCAATTTATCAGCACCTTTCTTGTACTGAGGATCCAACACTGGATGCTGTATTCCAAATTTAGGAGCTGAGGAAAAGGAAATATTTGTTTCCCTCAATTTACTGACTAAACGTCTGTTGATGCAGCCCAGTATGCTATTATCTACCATTGCTTCTAGAGTGCACTGTTGACCATGTAACAAGTAGTTAAGACTTTTACCTTTATTGTATTACAAGAACAGGATTTTCTGTTCCATTAAAGATTGGTGTTTT
Organism: Nycticryphes semicollaris; assembly: GCA_013400055.1. NCBI lineage: Eukaryota > Metazoa > Chordata > Aves > Charadriiformes > Rostratulidae > Nycticryphes > Nycticryphes semicollaris. The sequence continues at coordinate 113,622 of VXBJ01001717.1, forward strand.
CTCAAAATAACCCACTAACAGAAAACATAACTTTAGGCCCAAAGGAATAATATGAAATGAATAAAAGTTCCTGATATATTAATTTTCCTTAAAAAGACAGCATAACATACCCAAAAAAGTTTAAAGAAAGAAAAAACATTCAAAAGAGTCTGATTGGTATGACAGAAAAACTATTGGTTTATTTTTCCATGAAGATAACCTTTCTGTGATATGAAAATCAACACTAGATGTATCTTACAATATTTAATGAAAAGACAAGAAAGGTCTGTTGCTTAGGCCTTGAAATAAAGTCTTTGATTTGCTTCAAAATTATAATGGTATTACCCTTTAACAAATCTCCTGTTTGAATGTTTGGATGTAGCAGCAAAGAATACCAAACAAACAGATTGAATTGTTGCTGCAGAATAAAAACCAAGTGACTTTTAATAGATGTCCAGTCTGTTGTATCAAATTAGTCACTTTAGATTGCTTCTAAATATAACATTTCTCCTGCGTTGAATATCCTTGTTTCTAGAAAAAAAAAAAAAAAAAAAAAAAAAAAAAAAAAAAAAAAAAAACAAAACACACCAACCAAAAAAAAAAAAACAAAAAAAAAAAAAAAAACAAAACCAAAACCAACCAACCAAACAAAAATACTAACTAAACCCATTACTTCTGTATTATTTAATTTGGGACTAAAATCGATTGATAATCAGCCTTAGAATTCTGTGTGATTTCTTTGGAAAATGCAAAGTAATGCTTATGTTCTCTTATGGTACACTTGCACAAATTAAAACTGAAAGGTGAAACACATGTTAATCTTATATTTTTATTCTTAAAATGTTGAGAGTGCAATTAGCTATATTCATTTCCAAAAAAACCAACTCAACCAGAAAGCCAGTTTGGCTTTGCACTTTTGAATTTTACACTGTGGGAAAGTAAGTCAACTCAGCTGTTGTTGAGTCAACAGTGTGTCCTGGCAGCCAAAGGGGCCATGCCCTGGGGTACATCAAGCACAGAATTGCTAGCCCATTGAAGCAGGTGGTTGTTCCACTCTACACTGCACTGGTGTGGCCCCGTTTCAAGTACTGTGTGGAGTTTTGGGCACCTCAACAGAAGAAGGACATCAAACTTTTAGGACGTGTCCAGAGGACGATGACCAAGATGGTGAAAAGTCTCAAGAGCAAGACTTAGGAAAAGCAGATGAAGTCACTCAGTCTGTTCAGCTTGGAGAAGAGAAGACTGAGGGGTGGCCTCATCTGAGTCTACAAGTTCCTTAAGGAGGTTAGTGGAGGAGGAGGTGCTGATCTCCTCTCTATGGTGACCAGCAACAGGCAATGCAAAGAAGCTGTATCAGAGACATTAAGAAAGGTTTCTTCACAGAGGGTAGCTGGTCACTGGAACAGGCTCCTCAGGGAAGTGGTCATGGCAACAAGCCTGTGAGAGTTCAAGAAACATCTGGGCAATGCTCTTAGTCATATGGTTTAATTTTTAGTTAGTCCTGCAAGAAGCAAGAAGTTAAACTTGATCTTTATGTGTTCCTTCCAACTTGAGATATTCTATGATTTATGATTCCAAGATTCTTATATACCATAGGGAAAAATTAATCAACAATTTATTGAATTTGTATTTTTTTTCTGCTTGCTTTTAAGCAAACCTTATTTATAGAATTTTTAATGAATTTAGTAACGCTCCAAGTCAGAAATGAGGCAAGGTATCAGATGAACTGTAGTGAAGTCCTAATTTTGATCAGAAATTAAGACATACATACTTAGGTCAGATCTACAAGTTATATCATTAATATTAGAGCAAAACCAGGCAGATTCATTAACAAATACCTCAGATTCAGGCTTTCAAACAAGTGGACAAATTCAAAACTATGCTAAAATCTAGTCTCGCATTTGTTGCAAACCGCATAAAATCACAACATAGATCTGCACACAAGTAACATGAAATGGCCAGGTAAATTGCTTGTAGAAGTATGGAACAGTTTGAGTCATCTAGTGCTATGATAAAGAAAAGGTGAATAAAACTGAAATACTCCTGTGCCCTTTTATCAGTCCCACTAATTAAAAAGTCCCAGGTGCCCTGTGAACTCAATGTGATGTTCATTTGCTTGTAAAACAACTGATGTGAGCTGAAGGCAGGGACAGCAATAATGCCACAAATACTTAGTTTACCACCAAGTCACCTGCACTCATGTGATGAAAGGGGTCCTTAAACTGTCAAAAATTTCTGTGGGACAGGGTGCAAAATGCTAATATTGTAATTTATGTAGTACTAAGTTATACATTCTGTCAAAGAAGAGAAAAAAATATGTGTTTTACAGTTGTGGGTAGGTATGGTGCATACACTTACATGCACTAGTAATTCATGCTTACTTTGTAGTCAGCAGTGAGAAAAGAAATGGGATGGCACTGAGAAATTGTTTATCTTTTCTCTCTTCTGTACAGAAGTCAACAATGTTAATACAGGATATCAACATCTGGACTGTAATGTGTATTAGAAGTTTTGTGAGGTGAATCCCAACCACCTAATCCCTCACATATGTTAGGATTTATAGACTGATGTAGCAGTCTTTAAAAATGTTACTTACAAGGCTTGTAAGGCTTACTTGGCTTAAAGGAATAAGCTAATGAAAAAATGAAACAAATTAAAATGAAAAAAAAAAAATCTCCCAAAAAAAGGAAACTAATCTGAGAAAAAAGATCAGTAACCTTTTTCTTTCATTTGCATTTATGCTACAGGTATTACTGGAGATCAAGACTGATGCATATCACAATCATGATCATCATCATCAATTCAAGACATGCTATCAAATAAATGAACTTGAATGGACTTCTAACACATAAAGACAGAAGAAGAGAAAAGATCTTCTTCCCTTAGAAGGGAGAAGTGAAAATATATTCTGAAATACTTTACTTTGGATAGCCAAACTTAGAACCAAAGAGGTTCTAGGGGTGAGATTGGAAAAAGAAGACCAATGTCAGTGGAAATTGAAGAAGCACGGGAAAAAAATAGTCCTATGTGTATGTTAAAATTGCAACTTCTTATACCAAGTTTCTGTTTTGTAAATATTTCCAATCTGTAATACATATGTAATCTTTGGGATTTCTTTTTTTTTTTTTTTTTAATTAATTTAACATTTCAAGTCTGTATAGTGATCAGACTGGATTCAAATGAATATAATGGACACACTGTATAATACTTTAATGAAAGACCAAATTCAAACGTGACAAACTTGTTCCTTGGAACATTTGCAACCCAAAACCATCAAGAATCCAAAATACTGTGATGCATTTTCTTCTGAGCAGCAAGAGTGAGTTTTGTGTACTCAGTAGATCTGCTATCACGTGCTACGCAATAAAAAAGCAGACAAGTAGTGATACAATTTACAACTGTAAGAGTGTTGTAATCTCCTATTGTCATTCAGCATTACACATCACATCAAGATGCAGTTTGATAAGTATTTTAAATTAAGGTAAATGGGTGACTGTCAAAGGAGGAATGTTTTTTCATGCCACCAGCTGTATGTATCTCATTCATGCTGTTGGCATTTGTAAGCTATGCAGCAGGCTGGACCAGAGGAAAGAATGAGAAAATAATACAGATGCAACAACATGCTATGTTTTCATCTATACCAGTTCCCTGACCTGGCTCCCTGCGTAGCCTTGTGAGTGCTACAGTGAGCAAACAGGAAGAAAGAAAAGAATATGAGGCTGGGGACCATATTAAGTCCATAGCACCTCAAAAGCAATAGTAATATTTAATGCTAAAATTCAAGTAATACTCTTTCCACTACTTTTTCGATTCCTTTGTCTGCTTTTTACTTCTGGTTTAATCATACCAATTTGATGGTTACCCTTTTGAAAACTTCTCAAATACTCTGTCTATTTGTCTTGGTCCATTGGTCCAAATTGAAATGTGTTGCCTACCAAAACCAATGTGAGAAACTCCCATGCTATAAGAGTCTTTGTACAGTTTTGCAGTTATAACCAAATCTGTTTTATCAATGTTTATCTTATCTCCTTTTCTATAATAATCATCCAAGAATTTCTTCTTTTGTTTAATTATGTTCAATTAACTCCTTGGTTTTTAGCAACTTTTCCCCATAGTCTTCTAATTTTTATATGGAAGCAGTAGGATTGCTTTCTGATATCGTCTGTTCACTTACCTCTATAGTCACTTCAGATGATATAGTCATAGCAGGGAAACTACAAAATGTAAGATGAAAACCAAAAGCAAGGAAGGTATAAGAATTCTGCACTAAAACCCAAGTTGATAGTTTAATGAAATTGCTAGTAATTCTATTGTTATCATTTTAAGAAAATTTATTATGATTTTTCTTTAGGTTAATCCTCCTTGTTTAAAAGAAATAAATTAGCTTTGGAGTTTTAAAGCATTTCTAATGTAGAGTTCCATTTAAAAAAAAAAAAAAGTTGTTTTAAAATTATGTCAATATTTTGGGACAAATTTTTCCAATTACATCTATAGTGTGAATCTTGGATAAACAGTTTAGTTAATTAATTCTTAACTGTAACATGCAACTTATGGTTCATGGGATTTTAGTGGCTTGCTGCCAACCATCTAACAAAAGAATGTCTTTCTTTTTTTTTTCAGTTATGTTGTTCAGGATGGGATTTGTCAGAAGAGCAAAATTACCAAAGAAAATGACTTCTCCAGCCAGAAGACTAATATTTACAGATAGATTTTTTATATTTATCATACAATTGCTTTTAATTATTTTAACTTTTTTTTTCTTTTCCAAATTGTAAGGCATTTGACTGTCCATCTAGTTTAAGGTATTATTATCCACCCATTCTCGATTCTGTCTAAATTTACACTGCAGTTTGCTTACATGACCTCATTGGCTAATAAGCAATTGTCTGCTAGGAGACAATCAAAAAAGCAAATATCTTCAAAAATAAATTTCAAATCAATTTTATTTGATTGTAAAAGGCAGAGAATTCTGGTGCTGAGTAAGTAATTACTCCTCTCTTCCTATTAAAATAAAATTGTCATTATAACCTAAATGTTTATAATGTCATTGTTCTGGATAATGTCAGGGACTGAGATAATGGGATGCTTAATTTACAAAGCTAAAAAAAAGTTTGCCTGCTTCCAAACCTTTTGGGTGTCATATGGCTTGTATTGAGCCTAGTGAGACCTACTGGACGCGCAACAGCATGAATATTTTATTAGGTATCCAAGTGTTCAAATGTGAACTATAAATTTAACTCATTCATGAAAACCAGCTTAGCTAGCTTTGAAAATCTGATATGGTGACAAAGTGAGTCTGTTCTTAGGTTACAGTTCTGCATTATTGAGATTCATGTTCTCATCATGAATAAATGTATCCACCTGTAGTTTCTATTAACTTTTGAAGTGTTTTTAAGAATGCGTGCTGAGTATACTGAACCTGTTCTTGCATATCTGTGTATTTCTGACTGGAATGTGGTCATGGATG
>VXBJ01001719.1:0-82795 GCA_013400055.1 Nycticryphes semicollaris
CAACCACTAAGATTCTGTGATTGAAGAGAAATAAATTAGGACAGTTGAATGTCCTCTGGAAGCCTTTATAAGCATCATGAATGAATACAGGCAGCCTGAACTACATAAAGCGATTCTGGTGCTCTTACTAGATATATGTTAAAAATACTTATGCTTTTAATGTTAGGTGGGAGAGTGGATTACAATTTGCATTGCACTCGAAATTTTTAACGTCATTTTATAGTTGGCTTTGCCACACATGTTTTATCTGCTAACTTTTGACTTTTCAGAGAGAAGTACAACCTTCCTGTGTGTGACTGCAGTGTTGATTAGATGCATATAGATACATAGATACTTATTTTAGATGCAGTTGAAATAGTTTTGTAATTTGCAATTATCTACTCCTGAGATATTTTTCCTCTGTTTTTAATAACTGAATATATTATTATACTGCTGATTTCTTGGTTTAAAAATTTTTCTCTGTGTCTAAGCATTCAAACTAACTTTTTTCATTCTGAATCTATGCCTGAACATTTATGAAAATTTCATATTAAGTAACTCATTTGTTTTTTTCTCCTAAAGAAAATGGATAATTTTGATATTTTTAGAAAACTTTGTCTTGTTTTATGTTTGAATAGTTGCAGCATATCTATAGCTGCTACAGAAATTTAGTAGGCTTTGATCTGAAATACTGATTTTAAGGTCCTCCTGAAAACTTGCCATCATCTGACAGGAGCCACAAGCTTTTAAAAATGTAATTTTTTTCCTCATCAGAATGTCTCAGGTTTTCACTGCAGTTTCTAAGCATTTCTCAGAAGTTTTATGTTCCCTAAATTGCTATAAATACCATTCCTTATTCCAGCATCACATGGCTCCGTCAGAAGTGCTAGTCTCACTAAGAGTGCACCAAGACCAAATATAGAAGCTGGCCACTGAACCAAAGGCTCAGTGAGAGATTCTGCAGCCACATCAGCGTCAAAAATGAGAAAGTGATAGCAGGGAACACGACCTGGTTGTGGCTCACTTCTTTCACAAGATACTAGAATACTTGAACATGTCACTCCTACCTAGGTGTTCTAATAAAACAAGGTCTCCATGATCTTATATTGAGAGATTTGATTTTTCTTCTTAGACAGAAGCAGAGATTTCTCAGGAGATTGATTGATTTAAGGAGATGTTCACAAGTGTAGTTAAGACACTTTACCTTTCAAAAAAATAGGGCTTTTCTCTACTAGGTACCCTTGGTCAATTGAAACAGCAGTATTAATTTATGGTAAGTACCTCTGAAGTATATGTATATAAAGGAATGATCGGACACATGCACTGTATATGTACAGTAGTTTAGATAAAGCCAATAAATAGTTGTTATAATTGTTATAATTTCACTACTAGTTCATACCAAATTGTTACAGAAAAAGAAATAACAACATGGTCCAAATTGTTACACGGGCACTTAGTTTCTATACCTTTCCTGGTGTTACGGTCATCCTTGCCTTTCTCTACATTCTATGATTGGTGCTTTTGTTCTGATCATGGTAGTGATGGGGTACTGCAGTGAGTTATCAGCTCCTGGAGACCTTCATCACCAAGAGGATGGTTTCTTCTTCCTCATTCTAGAATCCACTTGAAACCATTTTTCTACATATTTTCTAACTTTTCTATATATTTTCTATACTTTTACACTTTCGCTCTTCCTTCATTGATCTTCAGTTCCAAATTTACTATATATAGTGGCTTTTGCCTATGTTGGATACTAGTTCATTGTTCTACTAGATCCTAAAATAATTTTTTCTCATATTTTCAATCTGGCTTCATATGAATATGATTTGATATAAACAAACAAGTATGCATCCATTTTAGCATTATCCACCTGTGCAATCAGATCATACAACTTAGTTTCACTTCTGCTATTCATATTACAAGTTAATTAAAGAGATTTTTGGACAACCATCCGTGTTTGCCAGCATTGCTTATACTGTGTATCAAGATCACACTGTCTGTTTGCTTGCTTTTTGCTCACTAGCTGAGAAAATCTGTTTAAATTTTATTGTCAGCTCTTGAGCGCCTGTAGATAATTTTATGAAAACCGCATATTTTAAGTGTAATAACTTGTTATATGCCCAGTTGAATAAGGACCTAAAGGTAATATAAAATGGCTGTGTCATGGATCTACTGACCCTCTTGCATCCTTTCATTGGATGGAAATGGATCACTGTTATATTAACAAGAAAAATATCTTTCTCCTCTTTCATGTGTTTTCACATGCCCACAAGTTTATCTTTTATATTTCAATTCCTATTTAAAGGTTTAATTGTTTTGCAGATTATTTTAAAATAATTTTCCCCGAATAAATTAAAAAAAAATCATTCAAATTTAAAAAAATTACTAAGTTAAATTTGTGCTTGAACTATTTGTCATGACTTTTACCTACGCATTTTTACATTCTTGTTTTTACTTATGGGAAAGAGAGTGGGAGGGGTTCCAACTGATTTTTTGGAAAAAAAGGTATCTTAGAAATGTAAGCATGAAGTGATTCCCCCCCTTTGTAATCACTTCCAGAAGCTGGGATATTTGGGGGAAAAAAAAAACCAAAAAAAAAAAAAAACCAGAAAATTCAAATATCCGAAAAAAGAGAAAATTCCATACTGGCAACTGGCAACATTGCAAGCAAACACCCCCTAGGCAAGCGATTAAGATAGGTCAGAATTTGAAAAATGCAACATGTTTGAAGAGCCCTTTTCCTCAGAGCTCCATCTGCTCCCTGATGGTGGGAAAGTGAGGTTTGGCTTCAGCTCCACCTGTACAGCTGGTTGCAGAAGAGCTCCCCTGGCAGCACTGGATACAAAACTCAACAAAGAGAAGTGAGTGTCTGAAAGGCTGAAGTATCCATTCTCATTTAAACAAAATAGAACTCTTGTTTATTTCTGCTTTTGTTGGTTATTTTGTTTGGTTGGTTTTGGGGTTTTTTGTTTGTTGTTGTTTTAATTAATATTTGTTTCTACATCTCTTTGTGTTCCCATAAAAAAGTAATAAATGCTGATAAGTAGTACATTAAATATTCATTTCAATGTTTGTACTAGGATCTTTCCAAATATTCAGGAGAGGAATACACATATTCCAAGAAAATCACCATCTGGGGATAAATAAAAGTAACAATGTGGTATAAAAAAAGGGAACAGGAAAATCCCAGAGGGGAAAAAAAAAAAGCAATAGAAAAATAATAGCTGAAGGTACAGAGCAATTTAAAGTATTACAGGAAATCAGTAATATGTTGGAAAACCTCATGTGTTTTTAAAGGGAGAAATGAAATTGTAAGAATGATCTATACAGTTTCAATGTGAAAGCACAAGTTTTTCTTTTTCTTTTTATTAAATATTACATTATCTATTAATACCCTGGAAGCAAAAAGGTTGGCATCATCACATAGCCAGGGTTCACAAGGAGTTAGAGCTTAAAGCATAGCCCATATATCGAGGAAAGTGATTATTCCATGTTATTCAGCACTTACTAGACCACATCTAGAACACCATATTGAGTTTTAGGCTCTCAGTATAGAAAATACGTGAAGAAATGAGTGAGTTCAGTGAAGGTCCACCGACCTGTCTGGGTTGATCAGCCTACAGAAGGGACAGATTTGAGGAAGTGCAGTACTGGTTGAGGATGGGACCTGACAAGAACAGTACATGGTGGGTGGATGAGAAATGAGCAAAAGAAAAATAAAAGCGGAGATACATCCTTTTGGATGTGAAACTCAGAATATCCAATTTCATGCCTCTTGAAAGGTAAATGAGACATTTTTAAAAATAGTCTGGTTTTCTTATGAGATAATGTCAACTTTCTTCTTCTTATATTTAGTTTTTGTGTACTGTGATAGCTTAAGATCAGCTTTTTTGTCTTGAAACATCTCACTACTTATCTCTTCAAAAGGCTATTTTAAATATTATTTTTTTTATGGTTAGAGTGTTCTGGAGAACAATTATGTGAATAATACACAATTTCTGAAGCTAGTTAATGGATCCCACTGAACTGCAAATGCTTTGGAAATGCATTTTTAAAATACCAACTTTCAAAAAATATAATTATTCCAATATGAATTACTAAATAATGACAAAATTCTATGAAAAATGCAGGATAATTAGAGAAGTGATGAGGGTGTATTTGTTTCTATCTATGACTATCAAATATAAATAAAATAATATGATGTCCTACCCTTACTAAGCTAAATGTCATCTACCTCTAGGGAAAAGAAAATAGTAAAATATATAATAATCTTTTAAATAGATCATATCAGAGAAATGTGCTCCTAATAGCTCCATGAGCTGATTTAATTTGCCCAAAGTCTTTGACCTAATGTGTTATGGAATTTTGTACTTTACTACTGGCCACTGTTTATCTTTACTACTTCACGAAAAGCTTCCGACAATATTATTCTGCTTCCATCTACATAATGCTTTTATGATTGCTGAATTTATTTTCTAACTTTGTGTATATGTAAAATATTAATGGCTGCAGTTTTTAAGCATGAAAAAATTTTCAAAAATATTGCATTTGTTAGTGTCCTCATACTTATTAATTAGATATGTCCTCAGGCTCTGTCATCTTCAGTGTCAACCTGATGAAAGAGTTTATATGTGTAAGTGAAGTATTTGGAAGAAAGTCATAGCAGCATGAATGAAGCTGCAGCACATTTCCTCTAACAGGAAGGTTTCCAGCATCTCTTACAATCTTCAAATAATTATAGCTATCGCAACTTCGCTACCATATAATATCAGCAGCATCATCTGTTTCTCTACCTTTCAAAAAGGAAAGCACATACATATTCACACTCACCCACAAAATAGACTGTAGCTTTAGGGGCGGGGTTGTTTTGGTTTTTATTATTTTTTTCTTTTTTCCCCAGCTTGATAGGAGTAGTGAAACACCATCTGGTGCTAATCTCCACCCTGACTACTAAAATAATGCAGCACCAAGACAGACCTTCTATTAAAATGAATACCTAAACAGTACAAACTGTCCAACATGGAGTACCCTGACATAACGTAATGTGCATACCAGTGCTCCAAATGTGGCTTTTTTTTTTTTTTTTTTATATAAAATGAATGAAAGATGTATGTTCTTTGACCTAAAGTGAATTAGAATTGTATTAAAACCTTGGAGCCAAACTCTCCTTCTAGTGCTACCAGAATCACTCAAGAGTGATGAGCAGATTACAGCAGAAACTGTATCACTATCTGGCCTTAAGGAAAGCCTTATGGTCCTGTGGTTCAGCAACATGCTGAACTGGGAAACTAGAGAATTAATTTCTATTCCTGCTTCTGCAACTGATCTCTTCTACAGTGTCAATTCTCTAGTAGTATCGAGGGGTGGATTCAACTGCTACATTATGTAATTTTACAGTTAGAATACAGAATTTATGCTTCATAATTGTGCAATTTCCATCTGCATTTAATTTTCCTTTTTTCCTCAGTCATAGTAAAAACTTACTGTAAATCTGTATTAATGTATTAATAATTTTACAGTAATAACAGTAATTTTAAGAACAAGATTGCAATTATCATTCTGAAGACTTAAAATTATGATTTAATCAAAATTTTGTCCATTAAAACCCTGAGATATGTAGGTAATTGAACATAAGACAGCGTTTTGTAATTTTTAAAGCGTGGGGTTTTTGGCTATTTGCTTTTTTATCACTTGGTTTCTAAACTGTCAGGGTAAATTCATGCTATATTTTCAAAAGTGTAAAAGATGTACAACTAAGGTACTTAGCAAATATTTTTAGAATATTTATATGTATGTTGAAAGTGAAAAAATGTAAACAGGTTATTTATGGAAAAGAGAACACACTCAAGAAAATACAGGAGGAAAAATGTGATTTGTACCTTTAAAAATTATATTAATATGGTGAAATATTAGTTTGTGAGTTCACTTTAGAACTACTCACCCATGAAAATACAGTTTAGATACCTGCTACATTAATTAGCTGGGTTACTTATTTTTCTTTTTTTTTTACCTCCCAAGGAAATACCTCAGTGTTTTATTGTTATGAAAGATAATATGTAACACTTCTTTTCTTAAATAATACAGAAAATATTTTTTCTCCGGGGTGTCATTAATATAAAGCATCTGTTTAGTGTCACCTGGAATGATAATACTTGCATTCACACCATCAGAATCAGTCTGCATAACCAGCTTTATACATCTAGCATATGCATAAATCCAACAGACTGATGAAACTGAAATACATGCTTAATGTTAAGCATATTGTTAAATGTCTTTCTAAATTGTCCCATAAAGAGCAGCATCTTTTTCTTTTCTCTAAGTCTTAGGTATTTCATCACTCACCTCTTTACTTCAAATTTCTCTTTTTGGGCAGGAGAGAATAATTTATTATCCCTTGTTGATGACAGAGATGTCTTAGAAGGTTGTATAACTGAGGATATAAGAGTAATTCTTATTTTCTTTTCTGTAATGTTCCTGAAGTCTAGCCCAGAATTCTTCAAAGGGTATGTAATTGTCTTGAAAACTAGTCAAAATATCTTGAAAATCACTAAGGAATAGATCTGGAAAAAAGCAAAGTACATGGTGCTCAGGCAAGTAACACTCTGGAATCCAAAATCTTTAGACAGATACTATGATACCTTCTAGAAAATAAAACGGGCTTTGGATCATTCTCTGAACTTGAGGGCAGGAACTACAGTATGACTTGCAGTCATTAAGCTAAACTCCCATCTTGCTGCTACCAGAGATCTATCACCCATACTGCCTGGAAGGAACAAACCCTGGAATATAAAGTGCCCCAAACTTCTTTAACATCATCTGGCAGAGTACTAGTTGAAAAAGGCCAAACCAACCTATGGAGGCATGCTGGTGATAAAATAGCATTAACTATTTTAAAATAGTGTTCAAAACATGCATTCCTGTCTACTTTGTTAGTATAGCAACAGGCCTTTTGTAGAATATGCTGAGAGTGGATCCATAAAAGTCAGTCAGTAAATAAGTGTCACTTAAACTATAGGGAAAATGGTACTATAGGTAATCAGCCTCTGTTATCGCAGTGTCTGCCTCGCTTTGAATTTCAATTAAGCCTTTTAGTGAATGAGAAGCAAGAGCTCCACGCTCCTTCAAAGACGAAGTATCGTAGCACTTAATCAGGATGTCAAAAAACTACTAAAAATTTTCTTCTTGTATGAAAGAAATTAAGCCTTATCCAGGTTACAGAGGGTATGAAGTATACACCAGGGTGTTTTTCTTGAATTTTGTCTTATTTAAACTGTACTAATTTGAATAAATAATAAATGATAACTTGGAGTAGAGAAAAAAAGGAAAAAAAAAAAAAGAAGAGAAAAGCTTAATATAACTGATTATGCAGTGGTTAAATAATCACTAGAGAAATAGCAAATTAAAGTTCAAGTATGCTTTATAAACCAGGACATTTTATATTATATCTCTTGTTCTATACTAATGTCCTAAACACTAATATAGGATGATGAAGATTGATAGTCTACTGCGACTAATGATTAAATTACTGTTGTGAATTGAAAAATCTTTGCATTTTTAAAAGGATGGAGATAAACTATTATGTCATTTTAATTTCTGCTTTGTGTGTGTGTGTGTAGGACAAAAAATCATGACAACTGTTCTTTAATCTGTGAATAGTACCACATTACATAAAACTGCATTTTTGGTGAGTAAGCATTCTACAAAAATAAATAAATAAATAAATAAATAAATAAAATTCAGCCAATCTGTAATAATAATCCTTCAGTAACATAAAGTAACTAACTAGATGTAATCTCTTTCAAGTCAGATTTAACAGAACAAAGTGATGGAAGCAAACTATAAATTAACATTTTTCCTGGTTATAGTGCAAGGATATTGGTTCATAGGTTCACAGTTTGACTATTTTCCTTAGTTTTCCTAGTGTTATTCATTTATTCCTACAGAAAAAAAAAAACAACCAAAAAAACAAAACCCAAACATATTATGGAAGAACAGAGACCTTGTAGATAGAATAAAATCATGGTATTCCTTCCATAGTCTTTCCATCACTTTTGTTTCATAGTGCTATAAAACAATTTATTTTTTCTTTTCTGTATCAATGAATATGTTTCTTACTTTAAAAAATAAAACAGTACTAAATAAAATAACTAGTTGCCAAACTGTTTAAACTGAAGTATATTTAATATAAATATCCAGATTCTAAAAGTTGAGCTAAATATTAGTTGATAAAACTATTTTTCAGTTTTTCAATAACTAGAATGATAGGGAATTATTGTTCAGAAGCTATGGAAAAAATACTCTAATCTCCCAACTGAATTTGATGTAGCTCTTAATGGAAAGTTATAGTCATATTCTGTTAGCTAGGAAAAGAAGGACCTGCAAATATTTCAGTAGTAACAAATTAGTTATTTCTGTAAGGGCCATTTACAAGCACTTGTAGGGTGAGTGCAGTAGCCAGGAAATGCCATCTAATTTCTTTTTTTGTTTTTCTTTTAATCTACAGAAATATATGGCTAAATTTAGCTTCTTTATTAACGTTTAGAAGTCATATAAGAGGGAAAATTAAAAGGGAAATGAGCAGTGTACATCAATAACATAATATAAAATCACTTCAATCCTCATTTAATATAATTTTTCTTGCTTAGAATTTCCCAACTAGAGTAGTAAGATTCAGCTGCTGTGAGGTAAAGGACAAATGAAAAGAAAGAAATTAAAAAAAAAAAAAAAAGAAGGAGAAAAAAAGATCAAAGGTTCTGAGAAATATGTGATTTACTTCTTTTGGAAAAAAACATACGTAATCAAGAATTTTCAAGAATTTGATTTTTGTAGACACAAAACTTTCATTGAGCTCCTCAAGTACCAAACCACAGTCTGCTGAATATTTCAGTGGAACACCTGAAATGTTTGAAATTTGAAAAAGCGGAAGATCATGGTCTGTCTTTGTAATCCCTTGTTTTAACTTCCTCCAAGATACTATCTTTTGAAGTCTTACACAGCTCTCTACTTGTCTGGAACTTAAGGTCATTTTTTCCTTGAATATTATCTTTTGAGGGTTGATGGCTATCCCCATTCCAACTGTTCTTTAGCCATGCTTCATCTGAGCTGTTAGGTGACTGTCCACACTCAGTGGGAATCCATTGTGTTATTCTTCTACCCTGCCAATAGAGCTGTTCTCCTGAATATACTGTAGAAGATATTCTGCCATCCAGTACTGTCTATTCTGTCCTCTGGTAATCACTCTCCTCCCTCACTATTCACAACAAAGACTCAGTGTGTCTCCTTTCTGTTTTTAATCGCTATCTTGGTCTATTCCTCTACTCCAAATTATTTCATTTATTCCCCTGTTATCCTTGTCATCTCTGCTTTTTATCTTGAACTGCTCTGCTGATCTCTCATGTTCACAGTTCATTTCCCTTTGACTCTGCATGGATAAAAGTTCCACCCATCGTCCAGTAGTCAGATGGGATTACAACATAAAGCTAGCATATCTCTGCTAGCCTGCCACTGAAGTGTATGTCCAGACATTTTTATAGCAGACCATGGTAATCTCCTCCTGTTAAAACCACATATGTCTTCCAACAGATCCCTTTTTTTTTTTTTTAATTTTTATTTCCTCTGAACATTTTCATTTCTTAGTAATTTTTCCATATTTAGAAACAGTCATCGGGGCAACAGTTTGCATATATCTTCATAAAGACTGAACTGAGTTACATGGCTTAAGTTCTACTTTTTGTTTTAAAAATATCACACAAATATCTGGCATATTTTGAATGGGATCTGGTTAACATATTGTTTAGGTAGCTGTTCTTCCATTTATAACAGTTGAAGATACACTGTATCTTTCAAAATACAATTTAAAAATAACTAAACTCCAATGAACTGGGATGAAAAAACTTGGGTTACATGCACTGCACCCTCCTTATGGGTTAAATGTGAATGTCATATTCAGTTAAAAGGAAGGGAGAAATTAAGTTTAAATGCTTATTTCCTTATCATATATTTAACTGATGTGAATACTTTATTTTTCTCAAAAATAATATTTATCACTTCATTTTTCTCTCTATAAAGCTGTTATATGTCCCCTGTTCCTTAAAGTTCTCATTATTTCATAGCCTATTTTTGGTAAGAAAATGTTGTTTTTATACATACCTGGGAAAAGTATTCCATATTATTAAGGTTGCTGGATAAAGATCAGTTTGACAATATTGAGCTCGTGAAGGTCCTTACTCATGTAATGTGGTCTCTTGAATTAACCCGATATCTGGCAGTCCTGTTAAAGTTACAGTTTCAGATTGAGAGAAATATATTTGCAAATCAGAATAGAAAATGGATTAGAGGTCTAGTAGGGACAGTGGTACACTAGGAGAGAAGTGATTAGCCATTAGTGATTAAAGTGATCAGATTATTTTGCACTATACACAGGCATTGTGGTTACATTGGGCATTTTAAGGCCAGAAGGATCATATCACTCTTCTTACTGAGATGTTAATTAGATCTTCCATATTGTTTTGTTTGTAACTTCAATTGAAGCTGAAGTCTGGATTACACTAATGTTCTGTGGGTTTTTTTCAGTTTTAGGAGATTTACTTTTCTTTTTAGCTATTCATGATTAACACTATGTTAAAACTCTAAAGCTTATTTCAAGTCAGGACTTTTTAATTCCTAGTAATTGGATATTGTCACACTTTTGTCTACTAAATTAAATAACTCAATTATAGAATATATCTCATGGGACTGTGATCAAGTTGTGTCTTTGGAACAAACTATATAGTGATTTCTTATATTTCTTATCAGGAAATGTAGTAATCAGACCACAAAATGCTCTACTTACAATTTTCCAATATTTTTAAAAGATTTTCTTATGTCTTTTGTAGTGTTGCATTTGATCTCTCCTGCTCCCTCTCTCCAGTGCATTACAGTATTTGTACAAGAGGTATCAAGTAGAAAAGGTCTTAGCATTGTGATAGATGTGTAGGAAACACTTTATGTTTTTTACTGTGTGAATTGCAAACTCTGATATTCTCTCTTCTCTTCAGGATTAAACTTCAGTTACATATCACGTTGAATTACAGAATTCTGTGCTCAATGATCTTGGTAGTGCCTTATATTTTTTATTTTTTTTAAAGCCTAACTGTATACACGATTCAAGTATTGCTTTTGCCAATACTGTGTAGGTGGATTACATTACCTTTTTCCATCAGTTAATATTGTCCTTTTTTTGCCTTTTTAAAAAATCTCATTTTCATATGGAAAGATGTAGTTCTAGAGCCAAGTGCACAATGATGCCTCTTCCCACAAAAAGGTTCAGTCTATAACTGTTGCTGTAGTATCATGGCAACTTATCACCTCTTTCCCAATTATGTGCCTGATGGTATCTAGACAGACAGCAGAAATGAGAGCAAAATATTGTGGAAAGTGTCCTTAGATTTCTGATTCTTCGTAATTTCCTTCTAAGTACTATCCTCATGTGTTTTAATGAACTATCAGAGAGATAGGAATAAGGCTTGTCTCAGCCACATTCAAAGGGAAGGCTGAATTTGAATGATTTCAATCAAAGAAATAAAAATATTGTAGTTTAACTCAGATCATCTATCAAGATTTTCCTTTGATAGAAATAAGGCCTTTCTCAGGTTTTGCTGTCTCCCAATGAAGCTTTAATCTAGGAATATCCTTGGAAGTAAGGAAACTGAAGGATATTTACTACTCATTTCTCAGATCCTCTAAATTCTCTTATTTCCTTGCTGAATTAGTGCAGCTAGCTAACTTTTTCCTTTTTTTTCTCCTCACCATAGCTAGAAAATTTCTCAGGTGTAGTGCAGATTGTGTACTCTGTATTTATTTGATGTATTTATCTCTCTGGATCTCAGAAGAAGAAAAAAATACAAACTTCCTTTAAAAAAAAAGTGCTTATATATGGACTTTAGGTTGAACGATGTGTCTTTCTTTAAAATATATAGCAGATTTGATTATGCCTTGTAATTTGTTTATAGATTTGACTTTCATTGAATGGGAGAAATGTAATCATATTTTGGCAGATAAATACATTGCAATGTATTTTTATGTTTAAATTCTGATTTTTATTTTTTCTTTTATTAACAGCCTTCTCATCCAGACAATAATATTAAACAAAATATGAAATTAATTTGTTTGTATGTAGAGTTATCTGAATTATTTAATGTTGAATAGAAAGTTGTTTGGTTTTTTTGTTTGTTTGTTTGGTTTTTTTTATCTAGCATGCAGATTTGGTTACGAAATTCATTCTCCTAATGACACTGGTAACACCTTCAATAAGAGATCACTCTTCAGTATAAATCAGTGATCAGGAAAAAAACATCAAATTCGGGTAGGTCATTTATTCCCTCACTCACCGATGAAGAATTGTTGGATGCTCTATATTCAACCATTTTTGACCAATCAAATATTAAAAGATTCTGTGATTGGCTATACAGCATTCTGTTTGCTAGATATATTTAGATGGATTACAGTTAAGTATTATTTCCAGGTCTGGCTCTATTTCTTTCTTCATCTTTCTGTCATTATTCCTTGCTACACATCTATGAAACACCAATCAGACTCTTATGCTCTGATTCAACCTGCTTTATATTTGTTTGATTTTTGCATGAGATTCTCATCCTTTAGCCTCTCTACTCATCAGGTAAGCACACTAAAACAATGGCAAACAGTAATTTCATCCCAGAAAGAATAGGGTGAAATCTGAAATTAATACCTCTTGATGCAATGAAAAACATATTTTTTTCTGTTTATGTGGCTGTATTGGTTTTGCATGAATATGTTTTTGTAGTGAGAGGGCTACAGGGGTGGCTTCTGTGAGAAACTTGTAGAAGATTCCCCAGTGCCTAATAGAAACAAAGCCATCTGGCTCCAAGACAGACCCACTGCTAGCCAAGGCTGAGCCCATCAGGGGCAGTGGTAGTACCTGTGATCTCATACTTAGGAAGGAGAAAAAAATATCTGAGGCAAAACAACAGCAACCAGAGAGAGGAGTGAGAATATGCAAGAGAAACAACTCTGCAGACCCCAAGGTCGGGGAAGGAGGGGAAGGAAGTGCTCCAGGCACCAGAGCAGAGATTCCTCTGCAGCTCACAGTGAAGACCATGGTGAGGCAGGTTGTCCCTCTGAAGCCCACAGAGGTTAAAGTTAGAACAAATATCCACCTGAAGTTCATGGAGAACTGTGGGATGCATCTTTTCAGGTCCCATAGACTTCTGTATGTTCAAGTTCCTCAGATGGTCACAATCCTGATCTTCTCCTAAAAGACTTTGCTCCCCTGGTCCCCATATTGTGGTTCATCCACTCAACAGGTGTGGGAAGAGAAGTTGTCAGTGATGACAGAGGCAAAATAATTTTTGAGTACCTCAGCCTTCTACTCATCCATTGTTACCAGTTTGCCAATCTTGTTCATTAATGGGGGTACACTTTCTTTGACCTTCCTTTTCTGGATGAAACACCTGTAGAAGCCCTTATTATTATTCTTTGAATCTCTTGTTCAGCTGCAGCCGTGCCTTGGCCTTCCTGACCCCATTGGTACACAAGTGGGCAGTATCCCTATACTCCTCCCAGCATCCCTGTCCCTGCTTCCACTGCCTGTGCATTTCCTTCTTGCCCTTTAATTTGACCAGCAGGTTTTGAATTAGACATGTCAGTCTCTTGCCTTCATTTCCTTATTTCCTATACTTGGGGATTAAAAGCTCCTGTGCTCTGTGGAAAGCATCCTTAAGGATCTGCCAGCTCTGTTCTCTTCCTTTGTCCCTGACAGCAGCTTCCCAGGGAATCCTATTGACTAACTCCTTGACCAACTGGAACTTTGCTTTCCTAAAATTTAGCGTCTTGACCTGAGTCTTTGTTTAACTAATATCCGTCAGTACTGTGATCTCTACCAGTTCATGATCACTGCAGCCCAGGCTGCCTGCAATCTTGACATCCCTGATTAGCTCACTTATGTTGGGGACCAAGAGGTTCAGTATCACATCCTCTCTGGTAGGGATGTCTATTACCTGCTTAGGTATTTATCCCTCCTGCACTCCAGGTGTCTTGTGTACTGCCTACAGCTCGCTGTAGCTCTTTTCCAGTAGATATCAGGGTGGTTGAAGGATAAGAGCCTGCAAACATAATTTCCCCTGTAGCTGAACAAAGGTTTCGTCAATAGGCTTTCCTTGATGAGGAGACACCAACCACCAGGTTTCCTTTGTTGCCTCCTTCTCTGATTCTTACCTATAAGATTTATCTTGCTCATTGTTATTATTCAGGTGCATCATTTTGCATTCTATCCATTTCTTGACATAGAGGGCAATACCTCCATCCCTCCTTCCTCACCTGTTCCTTCTGAACAGCCCCTGTGCACCAAGATCTGTTATTCCACTGTGGACTGGGCTGGCTCTGGAGCAGCTCCCCTCAGTGACTGACATGTTGGAAAGGTGTCCTTTCTCTGACATATTGGAGAAGTGTCACACAGCATCTTCCATGGTGGATTCCACCTGCCTTCCTTTCCATGTCATCTTTGGATTTTTCTTCTCATTTTCAGAGGCCATTGCTTAAGATACTTTGCTTATGTGTTTTTCTTCGAAACAAGATTAGCATAACACTTAATTATAACATGAGTCTCAGTTTGAAAATATAGGAAGAAAAAATCTGAATTAACCATGGACAAGAACTGTCCTTCACTATGCCTGATTAGGGTATAACCATGATTTACTATGTTTGGCAGTAGGATTTATACACCAAGCTGTCATTAAAATCTTATGATGTGAGATCTCAGGAGTTAGCACATTAGTCTTACTACTATTATAACTTCAATAAGCTTAAAATGAAGACAAGGACTTGAAGTTCAAGTAAAAGTTTTTTCTCAGGGTTGTTAAAACGTAAGCTTAAAGGAAAAAAAAAAATTTAAAATGCAAGCTAATCTTTCTGGAAGTTTTTGTTACCACTCGATAAAGTCTGGTTATCTTAGATATATAACCTTTTGACTTTGATCTGGTTTTATGGAGTACAGATTAAACTACAAACTAATTTAGAAAGTACTTCACGTTTTTATTCCTGGTGGTCTAAACTTCAACGTTAAAATTCATTCTCCAGTCATTTAAGGATTTTTCTATATTTTTTTAATGATTATCCTTTGGTTCTTACTGCAGTTTCTGGAAGACAACCAAATTTGCTGAGCAAGTAGAAGAGCAGTCATTAAAGAAAAACATGAGAACGAGCAATGCATTTATTAACGTGTTTTGTATATGTATGAAGTATGTGTGAAAGGAAGAGAAAACAGCACTGAAAAACAAGAATAAAATTCTGGTACTTCAATTTTCTTTGTGAAAATAAAATCAGACCAAACCCCCTACATTGACACTGTGAATGGACTCCACAAATCAAAAGCTTTTGTACCTTCCTTATGACCAAAAAAGAAAATATTTCTTGCTGCTAGACAAAGCTCAAAAATTTTTGTGAGAGTAGAGCTCAAAATCCAGTCACCTCAGTGTGACTTGGAGAGAACAGCAGCAGCACAGAAATAAAAGCTAATCATGACATGTGTCCTTCACTTGATCTGAAGGATTTTTGTGTCTGGAATAAATATATATGTGTTTAAAAAGACCCCCATATCTTTCAAAAGTCTAGGCACCCCTCTGAAAGGAAGTCTCCTGTAAAAATTTTCAATGCAAATTTTCACCCAGCTAGTGAACTGCAGCATGTAGCTTGTTTCAAGTATTTGCTCATATTTCCTGATGTGTGGTTCACACAAAGAACAGAAAAGCAGACAAAGACCTTTAAAAAGGCCATGAGATTTCAAACAAAACCAATATTAGGTTCTGTCCTGAAAAATGTTGAGTTTTTACAATATCAAAAGTGACCTGTGAAGCTCCCAAGGTGCTGGCTTTTGGTAAACATATGCCCAATAACAGAACAGTGAAAATGAAGCTATAAGATGTGAAGGAGTTTCAAAAATAAAATAATCAATCAAACAAAAACCAAACAAACTCCCTGTAGTTAAAATATATTTCAAAAGCAGACTTCACTGAATTATTGAATAAAAAGTGTAACCTCATGGATGTATTTAACACAAGTTCATTGTGGGAACTGTGCTCCTGCATTTGAGCAGTGCAACATTACCAATAGTCAGTATCACCACAAACCTTATAGTGCATTATAAATTCAGTCCCAAATTGTGAATGATTTTTATGTCATAATCAATAATCAAGGCTATTTACAGGCTATCAACATTCAGGCTATTTAACTATAACACTGTTGTCACAATGGAAATATCAAGAGGCAAAGCAGGATTGAGTACAAACTGGTTCTTGGGTCTTCAAAAAGCTTTGAAATTTTGACTGACAAGGTAAACATTACAAATAATACTGTTTTGCTGTTAGGTGTGAATAACATTGTTTGCTAAGCCTTACATATAATAAAGTGTCATATTGATTACTTGAGATCTTTTTTTCTGAAGAATTTTTGTTTTCTCTTTTTTTTTTNTTTTTTTTTTGAATTTTAACAGTTAGTCACTGTCATAGTGCAAAAAATCTTTCCCCTGATGATTACTTGTTAGGTTACATTTTCAAATCAAGTGTATTGTCTACCCTGTCACTCTTTTATATATGTTCTATTTAACCTAATAAACATACATATTCTTTGCATTCTTATTTAAATATTAGTAATTTAAATTATTTTCTCAAGAGTAAATTTGGCAAACTTATGCCAAACCCTTTTCATCTGCTCCTTTCCAAGGGAGTCTAACAGGCTTCAAATAATTTGGTAGAACATCATCTGTCTTTGGTGTTCAGAGGCTCAGTCAGACACTGAAAATTTCAATTCATGCTTCTGTGCTGTAATGTAAAAGGTAGAATCCTTTTCTCTATCAGTGTCTGGTGCAATAATTTCACTCTGACTAATAGAGGAATCCTCCAACTACAGATACATAGCCCAGAATTAAATGGGGCATACAAACATATCCAAAAGAACTCTTGATTTCTTCCCACGCAGGAAATAATCAGGCCTGTAAGGCACCTCCAAAGATATACTTTGGCAAAGTGTATAGATGTCACATGTTATTTAACATAAAATGATCAAAGACACATTATGACCCAGGAGGTGCTCAGATGTAACCACGGGATTCATAAGCCTTAGCCATGTAACTTAATTGTCACATTGCATCATTTAGAAGATTACATGTTCTGTTTCATTGTGTGTTCATGGGGTTTGGGCTTTCTGTTTGTTGGGGGTGCGTTTTTGTTTGGTGGGGGTTTTTTTGTGCACTTCTGTTTGGTGGGGCTTTTTCGATATCCTCCTTTTAAAGCAGGAAACTTTCCTGATTACATATGTTGAAGAGTCCAGAAATAAGCAGTGATTGTGTGTGAGGAGATTGGAGCCCCCTAAAGCCCTTAAATTTTTTTTGTAAAATAAAGAATTGAATAAAGGAACTTACTTTGTGTGTGTGATAATTCTGTATTTCTATGTATTACTGTACATCCAAATCAGCAACATTATATGGTAAGGTGTTTTGTTTGCTATCTACACTCCTTGTAAAAAACAGATATAACACAAAATTGTAACATGATGCTGTATGTGGGCATAAGAGATACAGACTGGGCTGTGTTTCAGATCCATGTTTCTCATTGTGTTATGGAAAATGCTACTTGCTTTTTTTCATTTAAAATGACCTCTATTTCATGATGGCTAATACAACAGATATTAGTGGGGAAAAAAACCCCAACAAAACAAAAAAACAACCAAAAACCCAACAACACAACCAAAGCCAACTTCTACTAAGTGATCAGCAAAAATGTAAAACATATTTCCCAAGGCAGTTATTTTTTTGGAAATGTGCAGAACATTAGAAATACATTAATAGAAAGAAAAATAATGTAGAATCACTGTGTTCTGAAAATTGACTTCTCAAGCAGCTGTAAACTAACATGTTAGCCTGGTGCTCACAAAGTCTTGTCATTCATTATTAAATGCCTTTCTATTTCTAGAATTGTGTTTAATTCTAAGTGTCTGTCTTTCAACAGTGCTCATTAAAGACTAAATTTTTATTTTATTTTTAGCTTTTCCCAGGTATAAATAATAAAATCAGAATATTCAGAAAGCTTTGTCTGGAATTTTCTGGTATTTTATGTTTGTGTAATTAGACATAAACCTTCATATTTATTCTCACAAAAACATATTATAGGAAATTAGATTTTCAAAATTAGATCAGTAGAACAGATTCTTATTTTAAGAAACACTTTCTTGATTTCTGATACAACAGATATATATAAATTGATGTGTTGGAAGCAGAACTAATTTGGACAGAACAGTTCATAGCATGACAGGTGCACTTTTTAAAAAGAACCAAGCATAAGCTCCATAGCTCTTGTTTTTCTGATTATCGGATATTGTTTTGACCATGATCCAACATCTTTAGATTTTGCCAAACTCTATGGTGAAGCATGATCTCAAGAGGCATCGTAAGAGTCTGTGGTGCCTTTAGATCAGTGAAGTTTTCATTAGCCTGGATTCAGCTTGGCTGTGTCTTCCTCTTATTTTCTTCCTGATACATAAATAACTGTTGTCTTCTTCATGGTTCTTCATACATAAAGTGACTTTTGACAGAAATACTTGTTCTTTGTTAATGTGAAGTAGTAAAATTCTTTTTTTCATGTGATAAATATGCCTGCTACTTGCAATTTTTCTTTAATTAAAAGATATCCAGACACTGGCTATGAGATAGGCCAAATGGATGCCAAATGCCATAGTCATGCATCCATCAATGTATGTATGAGAAGTACCTGAAATAGACTGGAGAGCTAAACTAAATCAATGAAGTTTAAGTGAGAAATAAAAAACTTATTTTCAATGCAACACGCTACTAGTCATTAGAACAAACTAACAGACAGACAAATACATTCTTAAATATTCTCTCCTCAGGAAAGTTTTTTCATTAATCTTTTATTGCAGGATTCAGTACAGAGGTAACAGGATTATGCTTTATGGCCTAGTCAAGTCAGGAAGCAGAACCAGAGTCTTTAATCTGTGTTACCAGAGTGATTTGGTAAGTAGTTTGTACCTTTCAAAGATTGGTGGTCATCCAGCACAAAGGAAAAAAAAAAAAATAAAAAAATAGACTGAGCAGTATGACTGTTCAGGTGTCCCCATGGGTATCAGCAGACAGGGCATCACATCCAGGGCACTACTCCACCCAGGGAGCAGGGCAGTTGGCGGGGGGGTGCAGCCAGAGGCAGCCCCAGACCTGGGTGTCAGGCATCTCCTTAGGGACACAGCAGAGCAAGGCCAGTCAAAGACTTTCGCCTGATGGGGTCCTGCTCAAGCCCAGAGAGAAGAACAGGGGTCAAACCTATCCCTGGGGTCACCCCACAGTGCTGTAGGATGGGCTGAAACCAGGCCAGGATGTCAGTGTGTGAGAGATCAGGATCAGATGATCCTGTGGCTGGGCAGGGTCAGGCTGTAACAGGTCAGGAGCTCTTGCTTTGGGAGAAGAAATGGTAGAGCCTCAGCATAAAAGCAGCTCACCTGGGAACAATGAGCGAGCCCTCACAAAGGCCTCTTTTCTGGCCTTCTTAAGCTGGCCAAATACTTCACCCTGAGATCAGTGGTCCAAGCCCCAGGAGGAGGGCCCTTGTCCACAACACTGACAGGTTATATACTGTGGAAGGCAATGCCTTCCACCTACTGCAAACAAAAAAGTGACAAGTGTCTTCCATCTTCACAAGGCTTTGCTAAACAAGTAGTAAATGTTTATTTCAATGCCTGAGGCATGGCCCACACCTGGTCACGCTGTGACCTGGATTAGAGTGAACTAACAAAAAAAAGCTGAGGAAAACAGATGCCAAAATCAGGACACCTTCTCACCAAGTTAGCTACAGCAGCATAGGGTGATACTATATGAATCCTTTGAATGACTGCATTTGCCATCTGCTATTCACTTGCAAAATACAGTTCTTCTGCTTCACACTCCTCAAGACATGCAAGCAGTACCAAGCTACTTTCAGCCATAAACAGGAATGGTGTGAACCATTCCTTTGTAAGAATATCTCTATTTGGCATTTAAGGTGGTGAGAGAACCTGCATTCATCAATGCTCATAATTTTAGCCATTCGTTGGAATGTTATTTATAGTATTTTTCAAACAGGTATTAGGCTTAAGCATATAATATGCTTAAGGCTTCTGCTCAGTCAGCCTTTATGAATGAAGAAACCTAAAGTCTGCAGACTGTGATGATCTGAAGACTGAATACAAGCAAAAGAAACCTCTCTGTTCCCCTGACAAGACATGCACATGGATGGGATCAGTTTACTGAAGCACAGATCAGCATTCTGACCTTTCAACATTTATTAGAAAGGAATCATACCTCTGGGCAATTATAAGCACGCTACAGTACTTCCCTGCTGCCTTTCAAAGTATAATTTTGCAGTCAAGGGAAAAAAAAAAAAAGAAATAACCTACATAGGAAATATTTTTAGTACTTTTTAAGATGTTTTGTATTATACAGAAAAAAGTGGGTAATTTTTTAAATTAAAAAAAAAAAATAATTTATAATAAGACTGCTAGTATTCCTCTTATACACTACCCAGAATTCTTCTGATGGATATCATAATGTAGGATTTCAATATAACTGTTATATTTGAAAACATATAAAACATACTTCTTATATTTTTCCCCAGGTCTGATTTCTTAATCTATTATTTCTCCACCCAGAAATACTGCTTGCATATTTAGATGTTAAAAATAGCTTCATAGCAACTGACTTCACATCCTGCACAAGACCACTCTGGAAACCATTACTGTCAGCATTCCAGCCCTCCTGTCAACAACTGACTGCTCTCAGTTGCTGATGAAACCGTCTAGAGCAATGCAGTTATGAGAGTCTGCATGTAATAATGTTAATTAATACCACGGATTTTTGTAAATAGAAAGCAACCAGGTAGAAGCCAAATAATATTTTTAAGATATGAACACAATGATGTAGAAGAAGAAAAAGCAAGCTCTAAAATGTTAATTTGAAAAATGTTTTTCAGAGTAGAATGGTACCATAAGTCATCATTTAATTTTGAAGCATAAGAAATAAATTTTTGGCACTAGGTGAAGCAAAATTTTCTTGAGAGCTTTCTAGTCAAACATGAAAAAACTGTAAGTCCCCAAATATATTGTAATAAAGGTATTCTTTGAACATATATACGAGGGCACTAATTTTCTTTGCAATTAATAATAACAACAATAAAAACAACAGGAAATATATCTCGGTATATGAGTAGAGATATTTTTGCATTAAATTCTTTGGTTTTTTTCTTAATAGAAGATGACATTTGAGATATGACTTTAGTAATTTCTCACTTTTGTTTAGACTCCTCACTTTATGAAATTCAAATATACAAAATTCTTTTTAAGATTAATTACCTTCATATCTCTATCCTGTGGCAGCATTCTTCATTTAATCTGATTTACTGATAGATTTTAATAGGAGAGTCCAGATGTAATTGAAGAATTTAGTAGCATTAAACATTATAATTAAATAAATTAAGCAAATATACTATTAATTACAACAAAATCAAATTAACAAAGTTGTTTTGCGCTGTTCATGATGTGACATTTTGACAACATTTTGTTTGGTTTTGCATATTCACGTTATTAAACCAAAGGGTTATCTTCTATCACATAGGCCATAAATCACCTTGAGTCAAGTTCTTGGTTTACTTATTTTTCTAAAGACCGCACTGGGAATACTAGGAGAAATCAGATTTGCATGTGTAATGTACTGGCTACAAACTAAATTTGTCTTTAAAAATAGATGCCCAGTTAATTCAATAATTAACTTTTAAGATACTAGGAATTATTGTAAACTACTTCTGCCTCTACCATTGCAAAATGGTACTACTTAAATAATTTTTCCTATTAAAAAAAAAACAAACAAGATAACATTCCTTTTTCCTGCTAATTATATTTTAAGGTGAAATAGTTGTGCATAACTTATGTGGATTTTTTTCACTTCTAGAAACCACCCTTAAATAGGTGGAACTCCCTAGAAGTTAGGGAAA
The DNA here is from genome assembly GCA_013400055.1 of Nycticryphes semicollaris. NCBI lineage: Eukaryota > Metazoa > Chordata > Aves > Charadriiformes > Rostratulidae > Nycticryphes > Nycticryphes semicollaris. The sequence goes on from VXBJ01001719.1 coordinate 22,020, forward strand.
GCTAAGATCTGAGTTTACTGAATAACTGAGCACATAATGAGCAAAAAGTGAGTTCTGTGACTTTGATTATGCAGTTTTTGTGATGTGGCAATTTCCATTGATATTGCTGTTTGCCAGTTGAAAACCTGAGATGAAATGTTTGACTGCACTCTTGAGCTGCATGTATTTTGACATCACAACTGTTAATGGGTTTCCCATGTGCCTAGTAGAATACATTCTGCCCTACTGACAGCTACATACATGAATAAAATCCATCTCTTTTTGCCTCTGTTCTATTCAGGTAATATTTTTTGGCTTATGCAAATCAAATATTGTCCAGAAGAGAAGCACTTGAAATAATGAGGCAATGAAGTCTCAGAGGAGGGAGATTCTGCATAACAGGGGCGGAGGTTTTAAACTAATTTGCACACTAACCAACTAAATGCACATTGTCTTGGCAGATGTCTTGCACTGAAATGAAAAAAAAATAAGAAAAAAGATCTATTAAAGGCACAATGTCACTGGAAAGATGGACAGGAGCTTAGATAGACCAAAGATGAACTATAGTATGCTATAGGTTTATTAAAGGTAGGAGAAACTTGCCAGAACTTCGCTTTTCACCCTGAAAGATATTGGCTTTATGAAGCACAATATACTATCTAGATTCATGCTCCTGAATATATTGTATCTGTTACCTCCAATGACAAATTTGATGCTGGTGTTACATACAGTATTTCTCACTTTGTCAATGCACGTTTATTTCTGAGTCATGGTTGTATGCAATGGTATAAAGTTGTCATTTACTAGACTTTACCTTGCTATACCTTATGGCTCAAATATTCATTCAGTTGCCTGGCCACATTTTGGTTACCTTCCTGACAAATACTCTCTATTGACAAAGTCGATAGGAAAGGTTTGTATGCAGTGATTTTTATAAAATCTTGGAAAGGGCAGTGGCATTCAGTCAACCCATTTCATGTGACAGATGAAGTTAGCACAGGCTGCCTTCACCTATAGTAAATGGAAAGGTTCAGCCAACAGGTAATTCAGAACAGAAGTCTAACGGGTGCCTCTAAAGCCTACCTCCCTCTGCTAACTCTAAGAGGAACATAAACACTTGACAATTTCCTTTTCAAGTAGCAGCATGCAGTAGGGCTAATCCTGATTTACACCACATTAAGAAAAATTGATTTATTGACAGGGTTTTCCTAGATAACTGGTATTTCTCAAGATGTGTAATTTCTGACAAAAAGAAACAGGACTCATCTAGAAAAGAAGACCATGTTAAGCTGCTGCTATAAAGTACAAAAATGTGATATATATATAACCATGGAGTTACCTGAAGAGTAATGACTCCTTCTCAGATATATTACAGTGAGAATTATAAGAGTTGATAGAATTTTTATATCTGTGATTGCCTTATTCACTTTGAGGATTTAAACACTAACTAAATTACAAGTCAGATGATGATAATGCCCGTCCCAAAACAGCTTATTGTCTAAGCATAGTTAATGGAAGAGAGTTAAGTAGTTAGAAAGAACAACGTAATAATATCAGTATGAGGAGAGGAAGATTATGTGCTAAATGGTATTCCCACAGCTTAGCTTTGGAAGAACAGAAGAGTTTCCCTGGGATTTGCCGTTTGATTTAAAACAGACATTGAAAACTGATGAAGACAGAGGACAGGAAAACAGTATCTCTGACTAAGAAACAAAATGTTTCTCAAATGAAATTAATTTGTTCTGCATGCACTTAGGTTTCAAAACAGTTTTGTTTGTTTTTTGTTTTTTGTTTTTTTCATCCAAATGGCTGAGATTTAGATCTAATGTGTTCTCTAAGAAGCTTTACCAGAAAGAACAGAAAGTGAAGTTTTCAATTGTTCCAGAAGTAAAATAAACATGTATGCAGAAATGCCTAAAAATATAGATACACAGTTCTTGATATGCTTTGTTGTGATTTGAAGTAAGTTTCAGATATGTCTACTCTTTTTTTTTTTTTTTTTCTTATTTATGAGATGTGTCTATTCCACTAGGCATACTCAAAGCACACCTGAAAAGAGTAAGATGTATTTCAATTTGGCTGCAGATATTTATTTTATACAATTACTGTCTAATAAAAAAAAAATTGAAACAGCCCTGCAACCAATGACCACCAAGATCTTCTGCACTTTCATCTTCAGTGACACACATCCTACTTGTAAGGTATCTACTCGCTGAAGATGTGTCAGGACAATGGAAGGACTCAAGGGGGCAGCACCATACACAAAGTCTAGAGTCAAGTGTCTTAACTGTACGGAATGGTGGAGGTTGCACTTACCCTGTGTGCAGTTCTTGCCTAGTGCTTGGTAGCTCCACTCATCATGTACAATTTCTCAATCAGTTTTCATTGATTCTGTAAGTCTTTCACTGCCTAGATAGAAAATTTGAGCATTAAGTTCATAATGCTCTAAACTTCATACTGGACTCAGGAGCCTAATTATTTTTAAGCATTCCAACATCTGTAGCAAAGGTAACTCCGTAAATAGTGAGATCTATCCCCAGCAAGAGCTTTATAACACGAGGTAAAATCTTCTGAGTTTTACTTCCCTTTTGCACAAAGCATGAAGGTAACACATGCCAGCAAGACACCTAACAAAACAATACACAAAACCAGGAAGCACACTATTCCTGCATGTTAGCTCTGAGTGGAGATTTCCATGGCTATATCCAGAGTCACAAAGATGGACATGTGAGAACACAGGATGTATATTCATTCTGTTCATGAGGCTAATGATGAGAATTAAAGTATAACCGTGTCCTTCAACCCTCCCTTTTACAATGAAACCAAATCAACTAGATTATATTTTAAAACAAACACAAATAACATTAATAAATTCATTATGGAGGTTTTGTACATGCCTCTGTAATAGCCCTTCAAGAGGTTTTTTGTGATTATTCATCCCCCAAGACTGGACAAAAATATGGGACAACACAGGCTGTGTGAGATGTGATGTACAGATGAAGGTTACAAGGTTATTTACAAGATAATCCTCTTTATTCCTCTTTCTAACAAATAATAACTAAATATTGATTTCTTGTTAGCTTTACCTTGATAATGGACAACCTATACTATTCTTGTTTTGTACTATGTTGCTCTCATAAACTGCTGGTTTGTTGTACATAAAATCATTGAATCATAGGATTGCAGAGGTCAGAAGGGACCTCTGGAGGTCAACTGGTTCAGATTCCCTGCTCAAGTAGACCCAACTAGAGCCAGGTACTCAGGAACATGTCCAGACAGCTTTTTGATATCTCCCAGGAGGGAGACTCCCAAAACCTTCCTGGATAACCCGCGCCAGTGCTCAGTCAACCTCATAATAAAAAAGTGTTTCCTGATGCTCAGGTAGAAAGGCCTGTGTTTCAGTTTGTGCCCATTTCCTCCTGTCCTGACACCACAAAGGAATCTGGCTCTGTCCTGTTTGCATCCTTCCCTCGGGTATTTATACACATCTATAAGATCCCCCTCTAAGTCATTTGGGCTGAACAGTCCCAACTCTCCCAATCTTCCTTCCTATGAAAAATGGAGAATCCAGAACGGGGCACATTACTTCTAATACGGATTCAGCAAGGCTGAGTAGAGAAGAAGGTTCACCTCTCAGCCTCCAGGCAACAATCCTCTGAATGCACCCCAAAAGACAAGCAGACATGCACATATACACACATGCAGAAATGCACGTGCACATGCACAAACGTTTCATGTTGAGATATCTCCACACGTTAAAGTATTAATCTCAGCTGTTTTCTTGAATTTAGGATTGTCCATTTCTAGAATACTTCATAGATTGGATGGAGCTCTGAGAAACCTGATCTTGTCAAAGATGTCTTTTCTCAGTGCAGGGGAGCTCGGAGTAGTTGACCTTAAAGGTCCTTTCCAACCCAAACTATTTTACGATTCTGTGATACAGCAGTGAGGCTGCAGTCCTGCTGTATAATTAGTAATATAAATTATATAGAAATTTCGGTAAAATGGACTGAAAAGTTGGGTTTTTTTTAATTATTTATGATGTCTGAGTTTCATGGTTTTTAAACCTTTGAGGTTCTTTAAAGGAAAATAAAACATTATGTTTTAAAATCATCAAAGTTCCATTACAATATAATTTACAAGAAAGCAAAGAAGGTTAAATAAATATTCCTGAGTGTTCTTTTTCCTGAGGAAATAATTTTTGCTCAGTCATCTATATTTATGTAACCTGCAGGAAGTTTAAATTACACATCTGATTTATCGGGTACAGTTCTTTGTTTACGTATCTTGCTATTTACTAATTTTTTAAGTGAGTTAAAGTTATCAGTTACATGGCCTAATTTAGAAATCCTTATTCTGCTCTGCTCTGTGTTAAAAATCAAATGAACACCAGTTTTTTTTTCAAACCAGCAAATATACCACAGTGTATAATATTAAAATATTCTGATATATTTTGTGTTGCTGCTGATAGAATCATGGTGCTGGCATATTTAGAATGAGCTATCAATCACACATGGACACAATAACAAGCACCTTGCTGACAGTTTTGTGATGCAGATAACTTCAAAATGAAATATTAGAATAGAGAGTGGAAAAAATAGCATCATCTGACCATTATATGTACTACCATTATGGCGAATATATTGGCTAATGTGTAATAATAAACTATCTAAGGGCATGTTTTCAGTCTTTGTTTAACTCATGAAACGTTGAGGGTTTGGGGATTTTGTTTGTTTGTTTTTTAGTTTGTTTGTTCTCAAAAAAATTTATTTCTTTTTACTTATTTCTTATGAGTTTAGACTTATTTTTGAGATATATGTTCAGAGATGGTCTAACTGATGGAGATATAGTTATATTTAAATGGATAGTGGTCACTGTATTCCTGTTGTTCCTGTGTTAAAAATAATACAAAACCTATTTATGACCTGTTAAAGTCTTAGAATATTTTTTTCTTTCTTGAATGGAGGAAAGTAATGTGTTTATAATAGAATTTAAGATCCTCCACTTCAAATATCAGAGTACCGCACATAGGACATAACATTTCTGTGCTCTACAGCTTAATGAAAAGAAACCTTTTTCATATTCATGTCCATAGAAGACATAGAGGGGTCCTTTGATATTTACTCGATGAAGAAGAAATAAGGAAAGAGACATAGTGGTGTCCACTTGAGCTTGACAAATTGTTTCTCTGTGAGGCGTAAATCCAGGCCTATTTCATTATTTATCACAATGAACGATTTCATGTTTTATCAAACCATGTAGGAAACAAGACAATCATTTAAGAGATTCATAAACTCTTTCAAAATAGATCTCACAAAGATTAATGAAACCAAGTAAGGTTTTTCAAACCTTAAAAGTAAAGAGGCATATATGCATTATGCCATAGAGACAGCATTGAGATTCAGATAATCTAGGTATTATGACCAGTAAAAACTGCATAAATTCTTTATTTCAGATATCAACAAAGCTGATAATTTTGAACACAGGGCAAAAGTAGAATGGCTAATGGAAATGGAAGTATACTTATGGAGCTCCATTCCATTTGACTGGAGTTTAGAGAGTGTAGCTTAATCTTCTTCCCATAATACTAAAATAAATATATTACAAAACTACTGAGACTTTTAGCGGGAGATCATAATAAATCTATTTATTTAGGTATGGTATTACCACACAGGAGAATTAACAATGTGGTAAAGAATGTGTCTTGGGACTGATCATATTAATATTAAAATTTTTGTTAGCCTTCTTGATGCAAGAATTATGATAATGTACTTAATTTATAACATGAAACTAGAAGACATGAGCAAGACATGAGAGAATTAGAATACTATTCATGAAGGGATTGATAATCTTTAGGGATGGAAAAGGAAGAGTGAAATTCAGTAGTAGTCATTTACTCAATAAGAATCTGGGGACTCACTGAGTAGAAGAAGAAGAGCCACAAGACCAGGATATATTAGCTGATAATAAGGTGATTTTAAACCTGATGAAGATGTGAAAATAGACAAGTGTATTGTCAGGATATAGCAAACACAATATAGACATAAAGTAATATTACTGTCAATGTAGAAGATTTGTACAAGAAAGAAGAGGGAATTATTTAAGCTAAAGGAAAATGAAGACAACAAAACAATATAAAGTGACAATGGATAAACTCACGATCACTTCTAATAAAATAAAAAGTAGTAAGAAATTAAGCACAGAATTATGAAAAACAGTATCAAATCTGACTAGTGTAGCAAGAGAGGCAATTGGTCATCCCTGTTTCCAGATTTCACATCTGCTACACAGGACCAGAAATTTCACAGCAGACTAGCAGAGCATAGATGCTCTCTGTCTCAAATTGGATGACACTTGTTTTTGTGAGTGGGATTGGATTTCTAAAAATTGCTGGTGTTTTCCTCCCAACTAAAATCCTGAAATGAATAGTGATGGCTGTCTCCTGACCTACACAAAGTGAGTTTATTCATCATAATCCACTTCCCAGGAGAAAGTTATTCACCAGATTCAAAAATAAAACCACCAACACAATCACAATTTTCTTCCTTTAATGACAACTTATAGAAAGCATTAAATGACTCGATATCATGCAGCTGGGAAGACTTTTTTATCCTAGCAGTAGGTAACTGCAGACTAGGTTTGAAAGTTATTTGCAATAATAATCTGGCATGACATTTTCCCTTTACTATTTTATTTCATGGATTAAAATAAATAAATAAATAAATCGGTTTTCGAGTCTGCCACTCAGGCACTTTCACTCGGCCCCTGAAAAAGTAAGGCTTGCCCTGTGAAAGCCAACTGTGTAAGCGCTGAAATTCCAGTGGGATTACTGTACCACCAAAGGAAATACTAATACAATTATTTCCTCTTTTTTATTTGCTTATGACTTGTTATACTGGCCTAAAAAAAAAGGGTAAACAAGGCCTCTTTCATTAATGATGTTATGAAACTGTTCTTTTTTAAGGATTTATTTTAACATGAGAATAAGATGTTGTTATGTAGAATATATGGCATAAATTAAAACTTCTTATATAAATATATGGATATGTATTATGTTAAAGGCAAATTATTCATCTTTGTTAGGTAGATAAGTACTTTAGAAATATCTAATGCTGGTGCAATGTGTTTGGTGATATTTTAAATTTTGCATCACGTTAAATTATTGAAAAGATTTTATAGTACAAATAACTGTAAAGTTTTTGTCATGGCCGAAATCACTGAGTAAGGCTCAGAATAAGTTTCTGGTTTTTCTGTTAATTTGTAATATATTGTATAACAGAGGAAGCTAGCTATTCTTGCAATAATTAATAAAATTAATAAAATGGACAGAACTGGATAAAAAACAACCAACCAAATCACTTTATTTGAAAATGAAGATAACTTATATCAATAAACTAAACAAACAGGAAAAAAAAAAGTCTGTTGAGAGTAGTCTTTGTTAATGAATTTTCAGGCAAAAACAGGATCCAAGGCACAACCACATCCTCCTCCACATTGAGATTCTGGAGGCAGATGTAGAAAAAAATCTTTGGAATATGTCTTAAAAAAATCTTCTTAATGTAAGCTTTTTCTGAAAAGCAATTGTTAGAACAATCCAGAAACTGATTAAAATGTCACTATAAAGTATTTTACTGCCTGATCCCAGAAAAAAAAAAAAATATGCCAAAGGTGGTTTAACTTTATTTTTCTTCTTGATTTCTCTGAATCACTCAGACACACAGCTAATAAAAATTATGCGCTTCTATAATATAATGGTTTTACTGATTATCTACAATAATGTCATTAATAAAATTTTAAGAATTTCCAAGCATATGCTTGTTATTTGCCAAACATTTTATTCTACCAATCTAATTTAAGGTCTGGACAAAGAACAGTCATTTTAAATAGAGCCATTTACTTAAATTCTTTAGTCAGTGTGCTAGATGTAGGTCATATTTGATAAATGAAGAGATAACTGCAAACTACAGAGTGATTTCTGAAGTGTAGTTTAAATGAGTTTGGTACATGATGGAACAAATTAGATGGTAGACGATGGAACCCATGAAGACTTGTGTTGATTTACCTAGCTTCCATTATTTAAGAGCAAGCTAATGAAGACAGCAGAATATTACTTGTCTGTGGTCATGGCTTTTTAATTCATTATGACTGTTGATCTACTTTAATGTTAAATACCTCCGTAAAAGCTTGAAACCACTTTGAAAGGGATTTGTTTTGATGCCTTATTTTTAGATAGGCTCATTAGGTGAAAAAAAATTTCTCTTCTCCTCCCTTATCCAAAGGATGTTCCTTGTGTGTCACTGTAAATTACATTTGAATTCAACTGGGAACTGCTGGATTCTCTTTGGATTCTTTTGTTGCGTGTAATTTAGCATCTTTTCAGGGAAAAAAAAGGTAATGATATTTTATCAGTTACAGGACTCATTTCTGTTTGATTTTTTAAATGAAATATTATTATATGAATGAAGACGATGCGTAGTTTAATGTATTGAATTTTTGTGTAATACAAAAAGGAAACAGTTTTCTGCAATAAGGTCAGCTAGAAGACTCCATGAGATTTGCAATTTTAGAAAACTTTCAAAAAGAGGTTTAAGATGAGTCAGAATGCAAATAAACACCAGACCAATCTTGACAATAATAATTTATCTTTTGAATCAGTTTGAATTATTACTACTGTTCTCTAGACAGTCTACTCCATCTCAGAAATTCTCATCTGGAATAACCCTTGCTAGCTAATATGCACTAATGTGTCAGGACTTTCTCTTGTCCTAAGTCTAAATAAGTACTTCATTTAAGTACATAAGTAGAATACTCACTGAGGAAAATGCCTCTTTTCTATCTTCAATCCCAGGAAAACCTATAAATCACAATATGATGATGTAAAATGACAGTAGCTGGAGAGTAAACTTAAAGCATGATAGATGTTCCTGCTAAGCCCAGATGATCATTACATGTATTTACCTGAAACACTCAAATGAATATATGATTATTTCAGTAGTTTAGTACAGTATGTATTTACACTGTAAAATAAAATTTCTAAAGAGAAGACAAGTGGAAAGAAAGGTAATTTTCTGTAGAACAAAGTTAGGAATATTCTCTATTCAAATAAAAATGTTTATATGCTTTAGCTAAAGAAGAATTGTGCTAACACACTTTCTGTCCTCTTTGATCAGACTAAGCCCTTTAATGTAAAAGGAGGTTTCAATGCCCTTCTCTCAGTATATAGAATCATAGAATCATCAAATTATTTCAGTTGGAAGAGACCTTTAAGATCAAGTACAACCATTAACCCAACCCTGGCAAGTTACCACTAAATCACGTCCCTCAGCACTACATCTACACATCTTTTAAATACTACCAGGGATGGTGAATCCAAAATTTCCCTGGGCAGCATATTCTAATGCTTGACAGCCCTTTCAGCGTAGAATTTTTTTTCCTAATATCCAATCTAAACCTTCCCTGGTGCAACTTGAGGTGGTTTCTTCTTTGTTACTTGGTAAAAGAGATCAGCCCCCACTTTGCTACAATTTCCTTTGAGAGAGAGAATGTTAAGGTCTCCCCTCCGACCTTTTTTTCTCCAGGCTCAACAACCCCAGTTCCCTCAGCCACTCCTCAGTTTTATTGTCCTTCTCTGGATACACTCCAGCATCTTGTCTTTCTTGTAATGAGGGGCCTAAAAGCGAACACAGTACTCAAGGGCCTCACCAACGCCAAGTACAGGGGGATATCACTTCCCTAGTCCTGCTGGCCACACCATTCCTGATACAGGCTAGGAGGCTATTGGCCTTCTTGGCCCTCTGGGTACGCTGCTGACTCCTATTCAGTAGCCTGTCAATGAATATCCCCAGGTCCTTTTCCATCGAGCAGATCTTTAGCCACCCTTCCCCACGCTTGTAATGCTGTCATAGAAGGACATCCAGTTATTTAAGCAGGACCTGCCTTTCATAAACCCATGCCTGGTTTTCCTGTATGTGCCATGTGATGGCACTCAAATTTATCTACTTCATAACTTTCCCCGACTTCAAGGTCAGACTGACAGGCTTGTAGTTTCTCAGGTCCTACTTGCAGCCTTTCTTATAGATTGCTGTTGTGTTTACTAGTTTTCAGCCTACCAGTACCTTCCAGTTAGTTAGCAAAGACTGCTGACATATGATGGAATGTGATTTAGTGAGCAATTCTGTCAGTTTCAGAAGACAAGGACTTGCATAGTATGAACAGAAAGCAAAATTGGGGAACATGAAAAGAGTCCAGTATAATATTTATATTTGATATTTCAATAGCACATGACTTCTGCAGATGAATAAAGTAGAAAAATAACTTACATACAGTAAAAAGAAAAGATTTCTCTCTTTTGCATTTCTTTCTAATAGATTTAAAAAAGGATGTCTGTTCTTGTTGCAATAAAAAGAGAAGTGTGCTTAGAGAGAAGATTTAAACCCTCATACAGTTTAGGAAACACAAATTTATGTCTCAGCTGCAGGATTTCAATGTTAGAAGAGAGCATTCCTTTCTTGGCAAAGTATGAGCTGTTGATAGAACACAAATTACATATTTATGATTGCAATGGCCAAGTCTACTAATGAGCACTCCATCCAGCTTGACCTTGAATGTTATCAGGGATGATGCATCTACCACCTCTCTGGGCAACCTGTTACAGGGTTTGCCACCCTCACAGTTAAGAATTTCTTCCTTAATCTAGACTAAATCTTCCCTCTTTCAGTTTAAAGCCATTACCCCTTGTCCTGCAGCAACAGGTCCTGCTAAAAAGTTTGTGGTCATCTTTATTAAAAGCTCCCTTTAAATACTGAAAGGTCATAATAAGGTCTCCATGGAGACTTCTCTTCTTAATAATAATAATGTTTAATAAAGATATTTTAAATATTAAGAGCTAAACCTTACCATAAACCTTACCATAGGCAATTAATGAGATACATCAATATTGTTCTCTTTACTTAGAGAAAATGTAGTTGTCTAAACGTTCAAAAGGATTTTTTAGACCTTTGTAAGAAATATTCTTACCTAATAGTTAAATGAGGATATTGGAGGCAAACTAATTATAGTAGAAATAATAAAGTGAGAAGGAAAGCTGGATTTGGCCTTCTCTGGTCTGTTTTATAATAAAGATGAATATATTTGCCTGGAAACTGTTCCTTGAATTTTTTATTTTTTTTTTAGTATTATTATTATTTCTTTTCTGCTGTGCAGGTGATTAAGAATTCATCTTTAGTTCTGTCAGACAGTATTCATGATTTGGACTTCTCATCAAAATTTCACTTGCTACATTTACTCAATTCTGAATTTTGATGTGCTGTCATTTCTCTAAGCTTGATATAATTAAGTAGATAATAGTATTTTCCTGTGAAGGCTCTGAATATAAAATGGCTATAAGTATTTAGAATTTTCTTGATTTGAGAACTATGTATAACAAAGAAAATTTTTCCTTTGGCTCATCGTATCCTAAGCACCATATTTTGCTTTTAAATTATCTTAGAAAATACTGCCACCTTGGTAGTAACTTCCACTAAATAACACTAGATAATAATGCATACAAGAAAAAAAAAAAAAAGAAAAGAAAAGAAAAAAATAAAAGAAAAAAGGTTCTACTTCTCTCTAGCTGTTTGTCTTTTATTTTACTGGAGGCCTGTCTAATGCTTTATTAGGCAAGTTTCAGGATTTTTACTAACACTTAACTGAAGTCTCAGAATTAATTTATTGATAATATCCATGCCTCTTATGTAGGTTAAGTTTAAGTAAAGGTCCTGCCTATGCAGAGGTAATTTAAATGTACAAGACAAAAAAACAAACAAACAAACAAAATACTGCAAACAACAACATAGAAAATAATGTAGAAATGTAACAGAAAGAGACAGAGATGAAAGTTCAGACAGTGGTGAGGAATCAAGACTGGACTAGGTGATACTGTGTCTTCTTTTATAAAAAAAAAACCCACAAACTAACATGAAATTAACAGTGACATTCAGTGGGGTGAATACACTGAGGTCAATATAGACAATATACTCTATTTTAAGAAGCACTGTACATTTTGCTGTGATTCCCCATGCCCTACATGGGAAATATGGAAAATAGGGAATGTCTTTTCCTGCTTTCCACTCATGTGCTGCTGACACTGGAAACCATTGGACAAGAAACTTCTTCAGTCAGCATGCAACACTCTTGAAACAGGTCTTACTAGAGAAGTGAGTAAACGAAGCGGTTTGGGGAAGAGTTACTATACTCCACAGACTTAAGTGGGAGCTTTCCAATATTTTTAACGTTCTAACATTTCATGTAGTAAATAAATAAATAAATAGATAGACAGATACTTACATAAATTGGTATGTAAAGAATCCTCCCAGGAAACAGAAACAGTGAGTAAAGAAATCACCTGGAGAAATCAAATCAGCATCCAAATAGATTGCAAGGAAGTATTTAAACCATCAAAATTTCCAGGTGTTGTGAAACAACAGCAGAAGCTTAAGAGGAGAAAAATAAAATATAAACCAGGCACAAATCTATCCAAGATTGCCTCGGAAGCATCTCATTATATTGCATAATGTACTTAAAAGGGGGAAAAGGTTCATAAACTTTTGTGGTGTTAATTTTGCCTCAGGCTATACATACACACTGAGAGCTGTTTGGTCATTCTTTCTCAAAAACACCAGCAATTCCTCTTCAAATTACACCATAAGAAGTAGAATCACTGAAACGTGAAAAACAACAGCAATGAAACAGATCAGCCTTAAGAAGATATTAATTCATCTTTAAAAGTGAGAGTAGGGTCATATCTGCCTCTTGTGACCGTTCATCACAAATTCTTGAGGGAACTTCTCTCACCATTCTTGTCTGATATTTCAGCACTTTGGCCTCATCTCATTAACATTGTCCTTTTTTTGTGCAGTTGATAATTTATTATTTCAGAACATTTCAAATACAGTCATTTAGAGTATTAAAAAGCTGTGTATCCTTGGTAAAATTTCAAATTTCTTACACAAATTGTGAAGTATAGGCTCAGCCTTCTAGAGATAGCAACATTGCTACAGTTTTATACCAACTCACTTTTTTTAAAGTGCAAGCAAGGTTATAGTCTGCTTTGTGGGTTTTATAATGCCGCCATGGTTCTTAAATTGCAATTAAAAAGCTATCTGTTCATAAACATCCCTTAGACCTGAGGAACAAGCATTTTGACTCCAAGGTCCAGCCATCTGTTTTACAGTCCTACACCTGACGGTAGCAGTCTATCCTATCTTATGAACTATTATTGACTATTTCTTAACTATTTTTTTTTCTATGTCATCTCACTTTACACTATGTGTGAGAGCCTTAACTATGTGACTGGCAGAAACTGGAAGAGATGCCTCACATTACATGTCCTGCAGATCTATGCAGTACTGAGCTTAAAAGATGATTGTACAAGCAGTTAGTGATCCCTATAATGGCTAATTCAGTATCATATCTCTGTCTGCTGCATAATGAAGTTATAGTTATTCAATAATACAATTAATTAATGTATGCATAATAAATGCATAATTAGTCAATGTACATACAGTCAATGTGTATTTAACAATAAAAATACATACAATGTATTGTCTTGACCACTCGAAATATTATAAGCAACTGTTCATGACCTCAAACTTTTTAATGAGAGAAGAATATTTGAGTGTATTGTCCAAGGGACTTTTCAAAGTTATGCCCATGTTCCGGATTTGCTTGTTGGCTGTGACTGAGGAATTTGTACTGTGAGCAAGAACCTGCCAGAATACTAATGAAACTGGAGACAGACAAATCACATCATAGATGGAATCTGTGCAGCATGCTGTGTCCTTACTAGAGGAACACTCAATGCTTTATCTTCTTGGAGTTCGTAGTATCAGAAAGGATATAAGATTTTAGAATTATTAAGATATTAATATCAGAGGCCTATTAATAAATTATTATGGAGCACTGAGGGGAAGGACTTGGGAGTGCTTGTGGATGAGAAGCTCAACATGAGCTGGCAGTGCACACTGGCAGACCAGAAAGCCTGAACTGCATCAAAAGAAGCATGACCAGCAGGTCGCAGGAGGTGATTCTACCCCTCTACTCTGCACTCCTGAGACCCTCCCTGAAGTACTGTGTCCAGCCCTGGAGTCCCCAACATAGAAAGGACATGGAGCTGTTGGAAAGGGTCCAGCAAAGGGCCACAAAAATGATCAGAGGGATGGAGTACCTCTCCTATGAAGATAGGCTGAGAGAGTTGGAGTTGTTCAATCTGGAGAAGAGAAGGCTCTGGACAGACCATATTGCAGCCTTCCAATATCTGAAGGGAGCCTACAGCAGAGCTAGAGAGGCACTCTTTGTCAGCAAGAGTAGTGACAGGACAAGAGGTAACAGTTTTAAATTAGAAGAAGTGAGATTTAGGTTAGATAGCAGAAAGAAATTCTTCACTGTGAGGTTGGTGAGACACTGGAACAGGTTGCCCAGGGAAGCTGTGAATGCCCCATTCCTGGAAATGTTTAAGGCCAGACTGGAAAGGGCTTTGAACAACCTGGTCTAGTGGGAGGTGTCCCTGCCCATTGATGATCTTTAAGGTCCCTTCCAACTCTAACCATTCTATCATTCTATAATCTGTCTTGCAAGTTTTATTACTTTTTTATTGGTATCCAGAAAAAGACAGCACTTCTCCAATGCAAAACAGCCTGGGTACCAGCAACTGGAGGGACTGGGGTGTCAATACTTCAGTGCGTTGAAAGGTGCAATGTCAGTCACTGGGGACACTGTGGGCCACTTGACTCATAGGCCCATATGCCAGCACTAGAGAGTCCAGGGTGTACGTGCAAGTATGAGAGGTCTAAATGCCAACAACTAGGATTGCCTGGAATTGCTTACATGCATCCAGTGAATATAATTCTATGTTCATGTCAGTGTATGTTTTAATTCACTAGCTAACTTCAAAGTGGACAAACTGAATTCAGGGTGGGATGAGACCTGTACCTGGTATGACTTGAGCCAGTGGCTGGGTGAGAAGCTCAGTCTCTGAGAGTGGATAGATTGAGACCCTGTAGTAATATATGATTATTTAGGGTCTTCTGAGATGAGTGTGCTGCTGCATTCCTGGGGAATCAAGCTGGACTATCCAGAAAGACCTACATAATGAGTAAGGAAGCCTGGGTCTAGGCATGGATATTAGACTAATTTAAGGGCTGTGATCTGTAAAGATGAGTGTGTAGTAAATCTAGAAAATGAGGATGTGTTACTTTTTACTTGTGAACTTCATTCCTGATCAATGAGAGGAACAGGAGTTTGCTATTAGTAATTGAGTTTTATATTATTTATGATATTATAAGTGGGTGCTGCTAAAGGCATTGCTCTGTGGAAGTCTGTGTGGCCAGCGTACATGCACATGTAAGTGTCTCTCTGGGATACTCACTCAGCCTTGCCATTTACTACACCTGCAGGGATTAACATTGTCAGACACATCCAGGAACAGGGATGGAAAGAATCCTGGGGACTCAGACTGCACCTGACTGGGCTTCAGTAACCAGGAAGGATGAATTTCCTGTCCCTGGAGCATTGAAGACTTCTAGGAAGAGATGAAATCCACCTGATAAAGTGAGATTAAAGCATCTTTGCCAATAGGTTGTCCAACCTGGACAGGAGACCTTTAAACTAGGAGCAATATGGGAGGGAGGTGACAAATTTCACTGGAAGAAAGCTCTTATCAACAGAAAGTGCAAGAAGGACAATCCAAGAAACTACAAGCTAGTAAGCCTTATTTCAGTCCCTGAAAATATGGTGGAGAAAATCCTCCTTGACACCATGTCTAAATATACTAAGGACAAGAAGGTAACCAAGAGTAGGTAGTACGCATTTACGTAGGGGAAATCTTGCCTGACCAACCCAATAGCCTTTTACAATGAGATGACTGGCTTGATGATGAGAGAACAACAGTGAATGCTGTTAATCTTCACTTTAGCAAGTCTTTCAACATGTTTTCCCATAATATTTTCATAGACAAGTGTACAGTTAGGTGGACTGAAAATTGGCTGAACTGCCAGGCTCAAGGCATCATGCTCAGTAGAAATCCAGCTAGAGGCCAGTCAATAGAGAGCAATGTTACTCTAGAGGACTGAGAGAGCTGTAAACCTCCAGCCTAGAGAAAAAAGGCTCAGGGAAATCTCGTGTGTCAATAGCTGATGGAAAGGAATAAAAAAATGATGCCAGACACTTGTCACTGGCACGTAAGAGGAGGCAATGAATTCAAATGTAAAGGCAGGAAATTCCACCTAAACATAAGCAAGTTTTGTTGGTTTGTTTGGTTGTTTTTAAATGTGTGGGTGATCATACCCTGGAACAGGTTGTCCAGAGAAGCTGTGGAATGTTCAGGTTGGACATATTAAAAACACCACTGGACACAGCCCTGAGGATGCTGCTGTAGTTTTTTTAAGTAGGAATGAAATGTTAAGTATATACTTGCCTCATTGTATGATTTCAATGACTAGATGGTTAACGTATATGCCAGTGTTGTGGGTGATTAAAAATGTACAAGGCGTAGAAATACTAAATTTTACAAGATAACTACCAGAATTTTCCACAGCTCCCAATATATATTAAAATATATTAAAAGCGTGAACATTCTTGTAGTCATTCAGAAACAACATTGACACTAGTGAATAATTTCTTGTCATTTTTAAAACAGTTTTAACTGCTGTTCATTCTTGCCTGTAAATGGAGTTTCTATATATAATATATATATACACTGTGTACATATTTCTAGTGATTCTATGCTAATTTATATAGATTAATAATCTAGCCTGTTAAACATTTAAGGTATGAACTGCAATGTCTCTCAAATGTCAGAGAAATTTTTAAAGAATCATTCAAGTTAAGTCCTTTAATATTCACAAGAACAACTACTGGGCTATTCTTGACATTTTAATGAAAATCTTATTCTGATCATCTTCTGAATAATACTTTTTATCCTGACATCATTTATCTGTAATATCGATTTCCAAAGACCGACCCACAGTGTAATTACTTCACTGTATTCTATGTAACAACTCTCCAGTTTTGTCAAAGCTGTTGTGGCTGTAATGCCAGTGAACAGCAAGCATTTAAAAACTGATGCAACACATTTTTAACATGGCAGCTGTATCCTACAGAGAGGGTAGTACTGAGCAATGTCTGAACATGGTGTAGATACAATGGAAAAACTTATGTCATTTAACTGGAGAGACGAAAGTAAAAGGTAAACATGTATCAGAACTAGGAAACCATCTTGCAAAAGACCATGCATGACATCTGCAGAAAGAAAAAATTAAGTAAGATGTCTTGTGAATTATATATCTTTTTTATTTTTTTTTTTTTATAAAATAAAAGCTTCCTTTTTATTTCAGATCCTCCATATCAATAATTGGATTATGCTATTTTTTCCTCCCTACATCTGCAATACTTATCTGAAAAAAGAGCATATGCTAGCCTCACTTTTGTCTGTAGATATAATAAGCAAAGCTTAAGATAGCAGTCAAATTTGAGACAGGATGAGTTGCAGAGAAAGTTCTACTTATCTCTTCCTAAAGTATTCCAATACTTATATGGCTGTCCATGGAACTTTTCATGAAATTAAAGTTTTACTTTTCTTTATTATTGAATATTTTCAGCTATTCTATGATTAGTACAATTGTTGTAAAATCTGCTCGTGTTAAAGAAGGTATGTTAATCTTACCGTTTAGAAGGCAGAATCAAAAGCAAAAATAGGAGATACTGACATTGACTAATGAGGGAAAAGCTCTCTGAATCTTCAAATCAAAGTGTATAAAAACAAAGTCCTAAGTGAAATTTGACTAAGTTTGTAAATTGGGTTAACAGCCCAATTCAAAAATTGAAATATCACTGACTTGCACTGCTTTTCTGAGAGCAGCTGTGAAAGTGTGTTGAAATTCTGCTCCCACATAAAGATGAAGCCCCACTATAAATTGAATAGTACAATCATTAATCATTGACTCATCACACCTTTGCCCAAACTTAAAACGCCCCCCAGCACACATGGTCAGCTGCATTTGCACTGGATCCTATCTTTTCTGTTTACACCATTTGTTTATACCATAATTGCAGACTATGCTTTTCTTTGTTCAGTTGACATATGAGATAGAGTAGTTCTGCAGACACAAGCAACAGGCTCTGGACTTTCAAGATGGCCTTTGTGGCAAGCAGACTAAATCAGCATTATAAAAAATTAAAAAATAGACTTGCTGACACAGCTCACTAAATATGATTTGTCATTACTAGTAGAAAGCAAACATTGACCGCTTAGCATATGGACTCAGGACTTGTCTGGGCTTGCCTTGGCCATACCCTTTTTGTCCTACTTTTAAATCTTCCAAATGGCTAAGTGATTCTTGATTAGCCTGTCTGAGGTTACTTTCTCTGATTATCAAATATGGTAAAGTTCTGATAAACCCAGGTAGTCACTTCATAACAAGTAATAGACTTTTATGTTAAGTGGAGTTGGTAGAGGCTGTTGTGCAGCAAACTGAACAGTCAGACTGTAGCTGGGGATGAATGAAAAGGAAGTAAACTGTGATAAGAAAGCTCCCAGCAGATTATGAGACTAGGGAGCAAGGGACCCCAACTGTGAGAATCACTTCTATCAAGTAAAGAACTTGGGAAACTGAAGACTCCTTATGGCACCACATCAACTCTCTGCTTGGGAGAAATTGTTCCCATTGATCATGAAATCCAGAGAAAAGAGAAACATTGGAAAAATGAGCACAAATACTAGAGGAATAGGGTAGCTCTTAGGAAGTTGTTTTTTTCTGTAACAGAGCTTACCATAATTAATGAGTCTTTTAGATTAAATTGAAGTCTGAGTGTTAGCACTACTGTAAAAACTAAGAAGAGATGTTTCTTGTATGTTGATTCAACTGTTAAGATTTTAATTAGTCTAGCAAAAAAAAAAATAAAATCCTGGCTTCATGTATGTATGCCTTGTTCCCTTTACCTGTTAATAAGATTATGAATATAACAATGATTGCTGGGCAAAAGTTCAGGTTTCTTTCTAATGAAAGACAAATGCATAACATGGAATGTACAGAATTTTCCCCATGGTCAAGATAATAATTACTTAGAGGAATGCCATTTGTGATTATTACTTAATTACTTTTTCTTTTTTTGTATATTTACATCTGATAATGACACTGCCATCTCTGACTTTCTAGGTAGGCTATCACTAGGAAATATAATTTATTTATATATTGCTAGTTAGTTTGTTTTATCTCTTAGCAGTAACATAGGTTTCCAAGTTTTTGATAGCCTGGATGAAATGGAAATGTACACATACTATGAATATGCCATGGCACTCACTTAAACCATATGCATTTCAGTAAACTGGGAGTGGAAGAAAGCATTGAAAGAGCTACTTACAGAGGTGGGCAAAGCCTGGAAGAGAGCATATAGATTTTGTTTTCATGTTTTGTGAGGAAGAAAAAGTGAAGAAGTGAAAAGATGAAGTGATGGAACTAGATGAAAGGGGAATGTGAATGGTAAGGAACAGTTAATCTTGTAAATCGAAGGATATGGCAAGGAAAATAAATGGAAGTCTTCACGTGAGTAAAGTACAAGAGTGACAGGTGAAGGAACTGACAGAAAAGTCGACAAATGTCATGTCGCTGGAGAATGGCATCAAGGACTGTGTCTGTTGGAGTTACAGTGAATGTAGAAATGATGATGCTTCACAGCAGAAATGAAGATGCTTCACAGCAGAAATGAAGGGGAGAACAGATTAACAATGAAAGCCAAAAAAGTCAACAGCTTTACTTCATAGGTACTTCATAGTAGGATCAAGTACAGAAATGAAGTGCTTCTTGTGGCTAGTAAAACTGAGTTTACTAACCTTTGTTGCAGTAATACAGAACAGGAAGTTTTACAGCAGAAAGTGTGCAATATATATTAATATTAACTCTGTTGATTAAAAAAAGGAAGAACTGGAAAGTTAAAAATTAAGTATTGCTACAAAGTAATGGTCAGAAAAATACCATAATTCATGATTACAGTATCAATATGAAGGAGGCTATAAGGAGTGTGTGACTAAAGTAAGCTTTATGTCAAAGCAAATCAGGCTGGTAATAGAAAAATCTGACGATAAACTATGTTGAAGAGTGGAAGAGATGAGTCATGGCTAAGAATCACACAAAAATATAAGGGCAAGGAAAAATTAGGCTAGAGGGACATTTGTAACATCAATATGAATGTGAAAATTACCATCAATAAGGATGGAAGATTGGATTCTTCACTCTAATGCTTTGTCTCCAAGTAAAAGAACTTCCATGCCCCATCTTGATTGGATGAACTAAGGACTTCTTGCAAAACTTTAGCAAACAAAGCAAGTGCCAATTTACTATGTATAGGGCTTTTGTATGTGACTAAGAGCCAAATGTACACTCAGAGAAAGTGCAAAGCTTAAATTGATTTGAGGAGATCAGTTCAAACTGTGCCTATGCATTTGAGTTCTCTACAGTTGAGGGTAACAAGCATGCAAACTGAGGTCCCAATTCTCAATAAAATACACATTCCAATGATGATATTCATAAACACAGAGGTTTTTTTAATGGAAAGTAAATTCAGGAGTACGGTTGTACAAACTTATATATATTGTTATTGAGCTCCTTAAAAATACTTGCTGGTAAAATGGGGTTTCAACTGAGAATAAAACAAACACAAACAAACATATCTTTTGTTAATCCTTTGTAAATTTAGCAACTCTTAATTTCATCAAATCGAGGTTATAACCCTAAGGATTTCACTGACAAGAGGTCCTGCCAGAATCTGAAAGATGATCCAGTTACAACTTAGAGAAATGTACAGCAAAAATGACTGACTAAAATTAGAAGTCTCTGGAAGCATTATAAAAATAGATGGAAAGGGAGTGTGAGAAAGGGGGCTATTTGCTTTCTTAAGTGAGTAAAGTTAGGAGAATTATACTTAGGTTTTGTGGTGAGTGGAGTCAAGTTCCCTTCTTTGTCTACTCCTTGCTCTTTGATCTCTCCACACCCTCATCCCTATGTGCCAAGCCCATACTTAATTGATAAACGTCCCTTAATTCTTATGGAGTTATTTTAGATTTGTGTGTTTTAGCCAAAAGGTGCTCTTAATGTAGAACCTCTTTTTGGTTTTCTGCCAATAGATGGTTAATAATTGCTGTTAATGCTAGGCTGAGCCAAGGGACTTGTAGATAGCTTCTGCAAACAAAAAAAGAGGTTTCAGAGAACCACTGCTCCAGAAATCCTGTCCAGATCAGGTTTATCATAAGCTGTTTCAAGAGCTAACAGCCCTTCCTGGCTCTGTCTAGGTACTGGAAGCTGTCCACTAAAAGAAACAATATTATCAAATTTGGCCACAGAATCACTTGATCATGCATACCCTTCCTATGTCCATCACAGTCATTACAATCGCTGAACTGGCACAGAAGAGTGTCCAATTGGTTCAGGACTATTTGAGACTGCTGCTCAAGCCCATTTATTCTTCTTTATTGCTGACAACTCTTGTCGAACTCATTCATAAACATGAGTGGACCAACCTCACTCTTGAACCCTCTCGGCTTTGGATCTGAAATTCTACTTTGGCCAGCATGTCTGCAAGTCAATGGATTGCCTGCGCACAACCTGGGAGCTCTGCTTAACAAATTTAATCATGATTCAGTTGTTACAAGTAAAATTTTTCCCCCACAAAATTTATAGACTCAAGTGTAAGAAAGGACATACGGGTGGCCTTTGAAAGTAAGATCTGTATTTTACATACCTTGTCTACAATGGATTTCCTATAACATTATAGAAGGTAATGATCTCTCCAATACCTGACATTTAGTCTGCATGTAGTTCAGATTCCAAGATGCAGGGATTTTTTATGATGGATACACTAATAATAGAAGTTTCAAGAATATGTAGAATTGAGAAATCGGAAGTATTCTGAAACACTACCATCTTGAGATACTTAAGAGAAGCAGAGATTTTCCTGTCCTACATATTCAAGAAAAATATGCTAATGTTTTATATTTCTCTTCCTAATGTATGCTTTTTTATCTTTGTTAAGTTTCTGAATGCTGTTCTCAGCAAAATGTATGTAATATACTACCCTGTTTAATGGCTGGAATTAATTCTGGAATTCCTTTAGAAAAAGAAAAAGCCCAGAAACTTTTCCCCCCCCGCCCCCCCCCCCCCCCTTTGTTTTTTTAAGATTACATTTGTGGAAGTTCTATTTAATTTTGACACCCTTTTATGTTGTTGCTTTAAAGCAATAGTTTTTTCCTTTCATTTTTCTTCTAATCATTTGGACACAAAGGCAGCACAGTTTTTTATACTTTTGCTTGTTGCTTTTTTTCATGACTAAATTCAACAGAGAAGCATTACTTACCATGAAATGCAGCATGTTTGGCAGTAAATCACGTACTGCAGTGTCTTACCTCCAGGTTATTTAGGAGCTGATAGTCTGAGCCAGCACTTCAAAGTACAAAACATACTCTACCATCCTGCCTAAAATAATGCAAATACCAGTAATATCATTGGCAATTA
Source organism: Nycticryphes semicollaris (assembly GCA_013400055.1). Taxonomy (NCBI): domain Eukaryota; kingdom Metazoa; phylum Chordata; class Aves; order Charadriiformes; family Rostratulidae; genus Nycticryphes; species Nycticryphes semicollaris. The sequence goes on from VXBJ01001719.1 coordinate 44,537, forward strand.
AATACTCTCTCATTCTCTCTGTTTTAATTCCAATTACTGATAAAACAGTCAACGTCCTATTAATAATGCTAATATGCAGCTTGCATTTGCAGTTTAATCTGCTTTCAAGATTTCTACTAAATATGCTGCAATGATTTGTTTACTGCCTTGTTCAAATCATAATGTATAGACATACAGGGATTACTCTTCACCTGCTGAAATATAATCAACATTGTCTTGGAATTTAGTGTCTATTCCAAGCATTCTGACATAAAAGCAGACTGGACTAGGGACATGAAATGAAGATATTTACATTATCATATGAAAGTCCAGTGAACATGTTATATGATGTAATTTATGAAGTTTAAATAGAAGGATATCAGGATCCTTGTTTTGTCAGGATCAGAAGAAGTAAATGAATATGAAATCTTTCTCAGTAAGTTTGAAAGAGCCATGACAAAAGGAACAAAATTATGATGAAGAAGTCTTCCTTTCGTTTCAAATCAACCTCCATTAAATTGACATGTATATCCTCTTATGAAGGGAGATCGAAATGTCCCAGCTAAAATGAAAAGAAAAAGATTTTTTTAAGGGTCAACTCTTCCCTTATCTGACGTGTTTTAGCTGTCAGTAAGGGATGAAGCTATGAATAAATTTATTCTTGCAGACAAGACCTCACTGTCATTAGCAGTGCATGGGTAGGAAGTGCAGAAGCTCACTGTACTCTCTTACTGTCAAATAGTTTTTTCTAATTCCATGACCTTTTACTGTCTTGCAGGTTAATAATCATGATGACTTATATTCTATGAATTCAAAAAGGTCTGTACTGTCTCTTTCCATTACAGGAAAAAACTACAAACATGCATATTAATCTATAGGAGTCAAGTAAATTTCTGAAGTGGCTACAACATACCTAATCTGTCCAAACAAATAACAGTTTGATTAAGAAAAAGGTGTCAAAAATAGCTATTAAAAACTGTTAAAAAATAGTAATCTATTGTCACATTATGAACTGTCTTTCCTATACTAACAACAATATACGTCAAAAATATTAATGTTGGGAATTATTATTTTTTTTTCCCTAGGCAGGTGGAAATAGTTACAGACACATTCTTCTACAAAAAGTTTGCTTGATCTTCATGTTGAAAGGAAACTGTGGTCATGGTAGTCTGAGTAAGCATGAAGATGACATTATCTTTTACCCTTCTTTGCCTATTATACCTCTAAACTTAGAGGATACATGTTTTTTATCCAATAATTACATGGATACTCACATTTATATAAAAAATTAAGTCAGAGAAAAGGCAAAAACAAGCCTTTAGTTTCCATATTATTGAACTACAAAGGAAGTTTCATATAACAATATAAAACCTACAGCTTTTCATTAGAGAAATCAATGTGTAAGCATTTTCTCACTGACATCAGTATCTCACACGGGTGTCAATCCACCCAGATAATCTTTCATTTTTGAATTATGGTATTTCCAAAATACTTCTGATCTGGAGCAAAGCCAGACCATTCAGCACAAATCTTAGATTACTGTAGAATTTCACTCCCTAAAGCAGATAAAGAAAAATTTAATGCATTTCAGCATCAATATCATTGCAAACTAGAGATCATCCAGAATATGGTTTTAGGAAAAGGTTTTTTTTTCCTATTCAGTTCCTTCTGACTGAAAATCTGAATATACTGCTAGTAGTTCAATTCCCAAGGTCCTAGCAGGTCCCATGTGAAACATGAGCTCTGTTCCAACTCAAAATCAGATTTTCCACAAGGCTGGTGCCCTTATCATATATGACAGAAGAAAAAGTCAAAAACTTCAAGGATGAAAAAAAGCAGCATGTAGCTAGAGACTAAAAAACACTTGAAAATTGCAATGAAATGTCAGTAGCAGTTCTCTGATAGAAAGCTGTTGGACTCACCTGAAAGAAAGGCTCATTGTTGTATGTAAGCCGCTGTGTCACTTGGGACCATCTAACCCTGATAAAACATATTTTGTCCTCCAAGCACATTTTTGCAGTCTGTGTTTCATGTAAAGTAGCTCTTATAATTTGAAAAATCAATTAAAATAATAATAGTAAAGTTCTACTAATTTCACATTTTTTGCTCACGTGGGTATAAAATTTGTGTTTGACTTTTCAAGTTAGGCAGTAAAGCTTTCACAGAGACATTGCTTAGTAGATAAAATAAACAAGGTAATATTAAGTCCAGATCAGTGCTTGGAACTTGAGGTATCAAGGATGAGTACTGGGATCAATAATGTCTAATGTCTAGTGCTTATAAACCTAGATGACAGAGTGGACTGTACTCTCACCATCCTTTCAGATGACACCAAATTGGGTGTAGTGGTCAGTACACAGGAAAGTAGGGATGTCATTGCAGGGACCTTGACAGGCTGGAGAAATGAGCCAACAGGAACCTCATAAAGTTTAGCAAAGGGAAATCTAAAGTCCTCCACCTGGGAAGAAATAAACCCATGCACTGGTACAGCCTCAGGCTTGAACTGTTGAGAACAACTTTACATAAATGCCCTGTGTCTCCTAGTGAACACACTATGAACCAGAGGTGTGGTCTGGCAGCAAGGAAGGCCATCAGTCTCCTGAGCTGCTTTAGGAAGAGCATTGCAAAGAAGGTTAAAGGATAACATCCATTCCTTCAGCCCCGGTGAGACACTTCTCATTAGATATTAGGATTTTATTTAATTAGTGATTTACTACTTACTTATTTTGTCTGAGGGTGGACAAACACAAGATTGGTTACACAGAGACGCTGTCCAGCCTTGGAGGTGTTCAGGGCTCAACTTAAATTTCCCGTGAGCCAGACATTCTAAATAATCCTGCTTTGGGCAGAGGGTTGAGCAGCTGAGTACCAGAGGTCCTTTTTGACCCAAATTATTCTGATTCCATAATTCCATGTTCTTAGGCTTTTAGCTAGGCATTTACATTAAAGGTAAAGGCAGTTTGTCTTTTACTGCTAATTATTTATGTTTATGACTTAGCTGCCTGAAAGGTTTCTTCCCAAAATTTCTTAAGAAACACCATGTTGCCATGTGTTTAAAGAAATATGCCTTAGTTTGTTCCATAAGACTGTTAACTAAACCATTAAAAATGGTAAGCTTAAAACTTTTTCTTGTTGAAATGATTAATGAGCCTGAGCATTCTTCATAGAAATGGAAAATTATAGCCTACTTCATTGTTTTTAGCATTTATAGGAAGGCTGATGTTCTTCATCTTGTTTTTACTTTCAGCGAAAATAACATTTACATGAACCTTTTTCTTTTTTTAGAATAATAAGGAAATTTTAATAAATATCTTTTTAAAAGGTCATCCAGAATTGTAGTGATTGCTACCCTGCTACTAGACCAGTTTTTACAAGATAGCCCTGTGTTCATTCATTAGATGTAATGAATATTTGTAGATCCAGCTTCTAACATGTAGTTTCTTTCCTTTGTTTTATTTTGAGTCAACATCAATTGCTTTTAGTGCAATAGTACATTTGAAAATTACTTCTTTTCCAATACAAGCAATAGAAAGTTACATACCCAAACACCTGACACACCTTTCTTATTTACTTACTTTTCAATGCCAGGGAATCACATACACACAACAATAAAGAATATACAAGTGATACAGTGACAAAATAATTTTTGAAGTAATCTGACTTAGCTTTTAGGAAGTCTTGCAGGAAATTTTGATAAACTCGGTACCAGAAATACCTTACATATTATTTGTTCAGATATGGTAACTGTTATGCTGATTACAGTTGCATGTATTCATGATCCAGTCATATGATTAGAATTCAGCTGTAATGAAAGGTTATACAGGTGTGGGAAACTGATAAATAATGATATATCTGATGGTATTTATTCAAATTCTGACTGGAGGAAGTTGTATTGTCAGGTAAGTGTATATATATATATAAAGGCTGTCTGCTATATAATAAAAATTACAAAGAGGTATTAATGAAAGCAAATTCATTTCCATTATAGTCTTTATTGATTTTTCATAAGAATAGAGTGATATTTTTTCTCCAATATATTTGGAAAGTGAAAATCTTAAGAAATCTGGAAGAATGTGAGAAAGCTGAAAGAAACTTGAGTACTGATTGTTCACTAGGCCACATGTGAGGAGGGGAATATATTTGTTTTCCTTGTTAGGCTTAGGAAAGAATCAATATTCATCCAAATAACAGAACTGGTCAAAACTAAGATAATCAGAAGAGTCAAAGGCAATGTCATGATATTGGACAAGCCACAAAATAAGACAAATGAACTCCCAATTAGATTGCATAGAATGAGCGTTTCCAGTGAATGGCTTTCCAAAATTTAAAGACAACAGTCCTACAGAGAGAGAGAACATGTAATTTTCTTGTATTTTTTTAAATAAAAGTTTTAGAAGTGTTAAAATATGTCTTATGAATAAAGGTGGGTTGTTTTTTTTTCAATTTTAAATATATATATATGGTTGTTAGTAAAAATGTAGGTCGCTATTAGCATTATTTACTGTTAAAATACATAGAAAGTTTGTATTTACAAAGGTTAGTTTAATATTATTTTCAGCAATGAAATACTATATTAGTTGTATTATTCGTTTTTAACATGTTGGATTTTTTTTTTTCTTTTTAAATTAATTCAGAAGTATAGTTTCAATTCCATCTGTGTTTTGAAAGTAGTTAATTTGTGAACTGCATAGGAAAATAGAAAACCAAACTGTAATTATGCTGAATAGATGAGACAATGTCAACAGCATTTAAAAAAAATTGAAAAGCAACAGACATGCAATCAGTTCAACATTCATAATGACAGGCTGGCTTGAGATTAAATGACCAAAGAACGGAAAAGAAAGTAAAAACTTCTTGTGGAGAAGATGTTAGATGATAACATAACATTGAATTAAATATTAATTAAATATATACACATATCAAAATAAATAAAACAAATGTGTCAGGACAATACATTCAAGTAATGAGCTACATCTAAGCTTCAGAATTAAAAACAGGTGGATGCTAGAACATGCAGCATGGGAGACATGGCATGCGAACAATGGTCAAAGGCAAAGCAAAGAGAAAAGGACATGCAGGAGAGTCAGGAAATGCAAAAGACGTCCCAGCAGGGAAAATTCACAAGAATAATAAACAATCATCTGATGGCACTTGCGGTCGATGAGATTGCAAGTGACTGCAAGAGGATAGCTGCTCTTGATAATAAAATAGCGTCAAGACAATTTCAATTGACAAAAGGTCTGAATAAATGTCATGCTTTAATATAACTTGTGCTTTGTGCTTATTCTTTTTAAAAACAACCCTGTTTTATGGGGAAAAAAAAAAGCCACAACAAAAGACTCTCAAAATAAAATAAACCTGAAACTACTCTGTGTCTTCATGGAACATACAAAATACAAGCAGCAGCAGAACTTCTTCAAAGTTTTAGTGCTTGATGTGGGCTAATAAAGTCACCACCAATGGCAGAATGGAGGTCATGGGTACCACTGTTAAAGAGAGTTGCAACCATATGTGACAACATAAGTGAAAATTCATGACTCGGGTCATCTTTCCTCACCCTTCTATCACAAAATCATCCATTATGTTTTCTAACCAATCACCTGAAAGTTCAGTAAATACAGAAGCTATACTCTTCATTTCTTCTGTCCTTAGAAAATTAGAATTCAATCTGTCTGCCTTATTACCAGATCTCTCCCTTTCATTAAGGGATACTGTCACAAAGGTCAGAGCACTCATCAGAGGCCCAGTTCTTTTGGAACAGCTGATCCAAAGCAACACACTACACCTGCCCTGAAGTCCAAAATAAAAGGAACTTTCATTCCAAGGCCATCTTCAAAGTTCTTAGTATTTTAGTTATTAGGGACACTGCTTCCTATCCAGGCAGGTCCTGCATATCCTTACCTGTTCACTCAGTGTTCATTCAGATGCTGCAGTGATTTGTCCTTGGTCACCTACCACTGAAGCCCAAAATGAGACACCCTTTATTTTCTGGTGTGTGACAAGAAATAAAAATCTTGAAATAGCATCCAAAAGAAGCAGTGCTTTGAACAGTCAGGTGCTGACATCTAGCAAATAAATAGAAAATGATTATGAAAATAAATTGATGGAAGTTGCTTTTTTCCCTGTGAATGAGAAACTGCAAGAACGACTATTTACATCGGATCCGCAGTCAGAACAACAGTTCTGGCAGAAAAAGCTTCTACTCTATGTTTCATAATGGCAAATAGGATGTTCTTTAACTTCATACTAATTATGTCAATCTTTCTTTCTTTCTTTGTTTTACAGATAATTAATGTCTAGGTATGTTTGCTCAAGAAATGGAAAATTCCTACTGAATTCCTTTTTTAACTACAAGGACTCAACTCCACATTTTTTGTTGTAATACGGTGTCCTGAACACCTGCCCATAGGATGTGTTGGTCAGAATATGAGGGAAGTACTCAGCCACACCTGCTAAGATGTGCTATAAACTATTTGAGATTAATTGGCCTTGAAAGAGTGGGACAAGTTAATGCATTAAGCACAATTTCAGCTTGGGGGGGGAGATTTTTAATCACCGACATTTTTTTAAAAGGCAGTGGATCAGTTACGCAGAAGTTATGGCATAAAAAGGCACTTTCTGTTCTATAAATGTACTAAATGAATAAATATAATATGAATATGAATAAGTATAAATGAACCTAAAAAATAAAGCTATCTCCCTTTCTGATAAGTTGGGAAAATGTCAACCATCTGGGAATGAAACCAGACCAGTTCAAGAATTAGGAAAATATTCATAAGAGCTTCCTATGGTCTAGTAGAAGCAAGAGATTTTGCCCTTTTTATTGCCTGACCTGTAAAGATCATAGGTTGGTCATTTCATCCTTTGCACATTGATACTTTTAATGTAAAAATAATTCACAGAAATCAAACTTAATATGGAAAATGTATCATTGTTATATAACGTTTTTATTGGGCAGTTATACATTGTAAACATTCAAAAGAATTTCTATTTTAACTTCAAAATGGAGGTAGCAACTATAATACATTTTTTTCATAATTTTTCCTGAGAACCTCAGGATTTCCAAGATGTTGTGACATAAGCAGCAAGAAAAGTCTACAGCAGGAAAAAAGAAGTAACCCGAGGAGGTTACTAAAAAACCAGTAATATACAAAGGTTTTACCCCTCCACCACTCAGTGTCAAGAAAGGAAAGTTTAAGCAAGAAAGGGACTTTTAATTTCTAAGAATCCATTTTCTGGCATTCCTCTTATACTGATGTGAAATAAAAAGATAATAAGGTCCATGCTTTTAGTGACAATTTTGAGTTGCCTGTCTCTTTTATGTAGTGGTAAATTTTCCCCTTTTTTGTTTAAATCTTTTTTTTTTTAGGATGTAATATTGCTGATTTTATGTCAAGGTCAGCTATGGTTCAAATACATTCTGCTTGCATAGCCAGTCAGTTTACATCTGACACATATCTACGTGGTTCAATTTGCTCTGTGAACTGACTACAAATGCTGACAAGCAACCTGAACAACTCATTATCTGCCTCTGCAATCTGTCTTCTATAGTGGCTAATCATTAATGTAGCAGACAGTTTTTGTATCTATTTTGATGATACATCTGTAGATGTTTAAGAGCTTGAATGACAGAAAGGTCAGGGAATGATCCAGCTACCCATTGGAGGTTTCTAATCAAATATAAATATCTGAGATTCAAGCTTAAGAATTTTCCTGCCAACAAAAGCATGCCAAAAACTGAAAATAAGCCAGATCTTAAAGGTGTCCAATCAGCTGTATAATAAAGCACAGGTAATGCACTAGCTGTTAGAATTACTCTCTTTAAATAAAGGAATAACAGAGAATTTGAATAATGCTTTATAAAGTTGGTATGGTGATTTTCCTAACCGTAGAAAAGTAAGTACACATACAGAATACCATGAATGAGAAAATAAGCCCAGTAAAGAAATATATTATTATTCTGAAGTGAAACTGAATATGCTCAAACGTCAGATTATGACAAGATAAATTTGACCTGTAAAAGTATAAATTCCAAAATAAATTCTTCAGTCCTAAGAAAAAAGTCAAAATGACTGAATCACTAAGTGAAAATCTTGACAGAAGGTGTTAAGTGTTCATTGCAGAGCTGGGAAAAAACATGTCTAAGTTTTTAGAACCTCAGGAAAAAAACAATATTGTGCATTCAAAAACTAATTATTAATTACTCTAGGAAAATCAGAATATCTGGGAAACCCAAATTAACATGGGGAATGTATCCTTTCTTTTGTCTCCTCTCTCACAACTGATAAAAACTTTTAATGTGCAAAAAGGGAAAAGGGAGAAGCAATTTATAATAAATGGTTCTGTCTTGGGCCAAATCTTGTCTCCTTTTACTAAAGCTAATTCCATGGTATCCTAATTAGAATTGCCATGATTTTCATTTATTTGCTTACAATCTTTAAATACATCCTATATACAGGCATAGCTATGATGGGCATTATATTCTTGCTGAAAAGGGTTGCTGGGCTCATTATGAAAGAAATGCTTCTGTAAAGCAAGTCCAAGTATATGAAAGATTAGAAGGAAGCTGAGAAAAGCCAGCGTGGATTTATCCAATTCTGAGCATGCCTGACCAACCTGACCAGCTTTCTGTGAGGAGGTGACTTCTGGGCATGCAGAGAGTGTAGTGAATGTTATCTACCTTGACCTTACACAGTCTCTCATAATGTCTTTGTAGCCAGCCTGGAAACACACAGTTTGAATAAGCAGGCCACAAGGTTGATAGCAAATTGTCTGGATTGCTGCGTGGCAGAGGGTTGTGATCAACAATGCAAAGTTCAGCTGGTGGCCAGCTACTAGTAGTGTCTCTCAGGGAAAAGTACTGGAGCTACTGGTGTTCAGTGTCTTCATTAAAGACCTGGATGATGGGACAGGGGCACAGAGCACACTTTCACCAGTTCTCAGAAGATACTAATTTAGGAGAAGCAGCTGATGAGCTTATAGGAACCTCATGAGATTCAGCAAGTGCAAGTACAAAGTCAGTTGGGTCAGAATAAACAGGTGAAACAGTACAGGCTGGGGATCAGCTAACTGTCCAGGGAGGAGCTCTGCTTCTGCAGCCTGTATGCCTTCATGGTATCCATGAAACATTACTGTGACCCTGTGACAGAACAAGCTCACCACATGTTGGGATGTACTAGGACAAGCATAACCAGCAGTATAAGGGAAGTGAGTATTCCTTTCTGTTAGATACTTGTTAAATCACATCAGGGAAACTGTGTCCAGTACAAGAAAGACATACAGACTGGAGTGAGCCCAGTGAAGGGCCACCAAGATGACTGGGAGGTAGAGCACCTTCTCTGGAGACATTCAAAACCCACCTGGACGCATTCCTGTGTGACCTGCTCTAGGTGTTCCTGTTCCGGCAGGGGGATTGGACTAGATGGTCTTTCAAGGTCCCTTCCAATCCCTGATATTCTGTGATTCTGTGATTCTGTGATATAAGATTCTAGCTCCATACAGCTGAGGTGACTTTTTACACTTTAGGTCCAATAGAAATAAAATATGAAGGGGTTGTAATTGCACATAGCATTTAGTTCTTAGGTGGAAAGTAATTTGCATTGGAGTGTTTGTCTTTCACAAACATCTAGAAATAGTCATAGTTATGTTTTAATATGATTGATACTAATAAATAGATGACTGAATATTTAAAATGTCCATAATCTTTTTCACACTGATATTTCCTACAGCTATATTGTTAGTGCAGTCTAATGGATCAATAGAAGGAGCTAATGCAAAATTTGCTCTAAGTGCAAATTCCATTCTCACATTATGTATTATCCATACTAGAAAGAAAAGCTGTTTGAGAAGATTTGGTAGGTTGTTCAGCTGCATGTCATATAGGAAGAAACTCACTAATGTTCTTATAAAGCCTGAGTACCACAGGAAATTGTGGGTGGTGGGGTTTTTTTCCCCCATATTTGTATCATAGACCTGCTTCGACATATGAACAATCTCTCATTGCAACTCTCATATATCTTATATGAGATAAGATTACATAACATTCTGTTCCAAATCATCGAAAGATATTTGAAACATATTCACCTATTCAGCATTAAAGACTGAATTCAGTGGGAATTTAACAACTGCAGCACTTTGTTAGATGGAGATTTATTTATTTTCTTTTTGGAAGTACCTATAAGAAATCAAGCCTTGGAAGTTTTTGGACTATTTGTTCTATGCATTAGTGACTTACTACTTTCTTCCATTGCATTCTCTCTGGCCAATTCAGAGTGAATATTAAATGCAGAAGGCCCCCCTGGAAAAACCTGACCTGTTCAATTTTTACCCATTATGACATGTTAATCAATATCATGATTTATGAATTAAATTATCAGTAAAGATTTATAAACAGTTTTCTTTCATTTAAATTGTAAAATTGACAGTGGGGATTGTTTACTTATGCATTTGCAACCTACTCTATGAATAACAGTGAGTCTATACAGCAGTTGAGGATACGTGAAGATCCGCAGGCCAGAATTGTCAGACACCATTAAGCATCACAGAATCACAGGATAGTTGAGGCTGGAAGGGGCCTCTGAAGGTAATCTGGTCCACCTAGAGCAGGTCGCCTAGTACTATGGTCAGATGGCTTTTGAATATAATTTGAATATAGTTTCCCAAGGGGGAGACTCTACAACCTATCTGGACAACCTGTGCTAGTGCTCAGGCACTCTCCCAGTAAAAAAGTGTTTCCTAATGTTCAGAGTGAATCTCTTGTGTTTCAGTTTTTCCTGTCAGTGGGCACCACTGAAAAGGTCTTGCTCCATCTTCTTTGAATCATTACTTTAGGTCTTTATACACAGTGATCAGATCACCCATGAGCCTTCTGTTCTTGAGGCTAAACAGTCCCATCTCTTTCAGCCTTTCCTTATGAGAGCTGTTCCAGTCCCTTAATCATTTTTGTGTCTGTTTGATTGGCTCTCTGCAATATGTTCACATCTCTTTTGTACTGAGGAGCCCAGAACAAAACACATTACTCCAGGTGTGGCCTCACCAGAGCTGAACAGAGGAGAAGGATCGCTAACCTGTTGGCAACATCAATGCAACCTTAGACCCCTTTTTGTGAAGCTGCTTTCCAGCTGAATGACTCTTGGCATAAATCGGTGCATAGAGCTCTTCCTCCCCAAGTGCAGGATTGCACTTCCCCTTGCTGAAATTTATGAGGTTCCTGTCGGCCCATTTCTCTAAAATGTTAAGGTCCCTCTGGATAACAGCAGAAACCTCTGGCCTATGAGTCATTCTTCACAGTTTGGTGTTGTCTGCAAACCTGTTGAGGGAACACTCTGCCCCATCATCCAGATCATTAATAGAGATGGTAGATAGATCTGGACCCAACATTGATCCTTGGGATACATCACTAGCTACTGGCTTCCAATCAGACTGCACCAATGATCACCATGCCCTGGCACAGCCATACCTCCAGTTTTCAATTCACCCTACTGTCTGCTCATCCAGCCCATAAATCAACAGGGTTTTTTTGAGGATTTTATGAGAGATAGTGTAAAAGTGTAAAGAGCTTACTGAAGTTCAAGTATACATCTACTGGTTCCCCTCATCTATCAGGTCAGTGACTTCATCAGAGAAATTTATAAAGCTGGTCAAGCAGATTTCTGCTTGGTGAAGCCATGCTAACTACTACTGATTATTTTCTCATCCTTAATGGACCTGCAAATGCCTTCCAGCATTAACTGTTCTGTCATCTTCCCAGGTATTAACGTGAGACTGACTGGCCTGTAGTTCACTGAGTCCTCTTCGCCATTTTTGAAGACACAAGTGACTTTTGCTTTCCTTAAGTTTTCTAGCACTTTTCCCAGTCACTATGATCATTCTAAGTTTATCAAGAGTGGCCTCACAATGACATCTGTCAAATCCCTCAACACTCATCAGTGCATCACATCAGGGCCCATGGACTTCTGTATATCAATTGTTCTTAAGTATTTCCTGTCCTGATGCTCTTCTGCCAGCGGTACATCTTTCTTGCTCCAACCTTATTCCCTGGTCTCTGGGACTTGAGTTTCCTGAAGGCCAGTCTTGTAAAAACTGAGGCAAAGGAGGCAGTCAGTACCTAGCCTTCTCTGGGCCCCCTGTCTTATTGAGCAATAGGCCCACATTTTCCTGTGGACCTATAGAAGCCCTTCTTATTATCTTTGATATGGTCAGATTCAGTTCCTTTTGGGATTTAGCTTTCCAAACTTTATCCCTGGATGCTCAATATTTCTGTGTTTCTCACAGACTACCACTCCCTGCTTACTTGTCGTCCCTGTATGCTTCTTTTTGCTGTTTGGATTTGGTGAGGAGCTCCTTGTTGATTCACACTGACCTTCTGGCATTTTTGCCTGGCCTCATATTTGTTAGAATTATTAGACACTGTTAAGCATCAGTTGCTATGAGCATCCAAGTTGCAACTGTGTTTTGGACTTTATTCCTTCCAGACAACATTTTGTTTATATGCAACATTTTGAATTTTGGTTTGTTTTTTTTTTTTTTTTTTCCAAAAGTTCATATTTGTAAGTTTCTTTTTTTCTTTTTAAGTAAGATTTTTCTGGCATAACGAGAAAACTGCTCTCAGCAGTTTAGTCATACTTTCGTGTGATTAAAATAAGTAGTGACAAGACTAGAACCATAAAGATCCCGTTGTGGTAAGTTCTTTAAATTAAGCTAAGAAACTACGGAGAAACCTAATTAAAAACACTCGTTGAATGAGATAATACAGTTGAGAAATCTTTGTATATGATTCAACCATTTTATTATTGGGTACTATAGAATTAAACACAGTTTGTGCTAGCTGTACAGTGTGTCAGAGTCCTGCCTAAATTAGAGTTTATTCTGCTGTGTATTGTCACAAAAAGACCAGCAGTGAGCCTGCTGGTGCTTGTAAATGTACTTCTTGAGCATGAAAGAGCTGGTATAAAATGCAGTGGTTACAGTGCTGCTTGTATATATTTGTCTTTCAGAAAAGATAGACTGTATCCTTTTATAAGCTTGTTATGATTTCATCTTCAGACAAGGCATGAAAATTTCTAACCACAACAGCATCAGTGACAGAGTGAGTAGTTTAACCTTTGTATGTGAATGTTCTCTTACACCCACATCTCAGAACAACCTGCTGGGTACCAGATATCTTAATCTTCTGTTGCTACAAATAAAGTGCAGACATACTACAAAAGTGATATGGAAGAACTTGCAGCAGCAGCATCTCTAGTGAAAAACAAACAAACAAAACTCTCAGAACTTTTCACATCTATCTTTTTAAGTCATAGAGTGACTAGGGGGCTTGGAAGACACAGCCCCCCTTTTCTGTCTCATTTACTAACAAGGCTTGTGAAAAAAATTCTCTCACAATTCATCAGACTTTTTCCTCTTTTTCCTCTCTCATATCCACATTGTGCTTGCATCTCTCCTACACAGAAAAGAAATGCTAAGCTATTATTTTATTTTATTTTTTTTTTTTTAAGATATTGTTCTACTTACTTACAGACTCCTACACATAATTTGGTTGGAAATCTTTGGCAGGGAAAATGAACAGTTAGAATCAGATTTTGACATGAACAGACAAAAAGATTGTTGCATTTTAGTTCTAACCACATACACACAACACTGGATTCGATCAGAATCCAAACCTGAAGTTAGTCTTTGTGATGAAAATATATGTCATAATGACATAACAGTTATGAACTATTACTTGTCTGGGCTGCAGCCCAGAGTCAACATGTGCAGTAAAGGATGACATCACCTAGACTAATATCCATATCTTGACAGGTAGGGTGCTCCCCTGGAAGGCATAAGAGATTAATTAGAAACTCAGACAGATAATTTAATGCAAAGCAAATATCCTTCACAATTAGGTTAAAAAGGTAAAGATAAACCCCTTTTCAGAAACAATAAAGTCTCAACTCCTGTTTTGAGCAGATAGTTCCTAAAGTTTGTTCTTGGAAGATCCTAAGTATAACTATATGACTGGATTCCTGTGGCTATTTTCCAACACAAGGAAAGCATTCTGGGAGGAGATGGCAGTGCCGCCAGCTGCAGATGTTAGTTTTGTATTTCCCTTCTAGCCCTGGCAGGAGTGGACTAGTGGCTAATACAGAGACAGTAGCATTTGAATTAAGTTTTACTGAGACATGCTATTAATGTGTTTTTTTTACAGTTCAAAGCACCTAACATAATAAAAGACTGATGTCTTTGATCAGAGGACACTAGCAGCATGTGTTGCCTTGGGGCACAGTGTGAGGACAAGTTGACATATTTGAAGGTGCAAGTCCCATTCAGATAGGGATAGAGGACTATGCCAGGTGGAAGAAGTCATGCATGACACATTCACACTGTGTGTTTGGGACAGACTGTGGAGCAGCTATTCTGTCAAATCTGAAATAATGTTGTTTTGGAAGGAAATAGCTGGCTCACTCCAGGGTTACCAAGGGCAAATGAGCATGTACACACAGGGATGATTAAGGGACCCTAGAGAGAAACAGGAAGCAAGGAAAGCATACGGTGTGAAACATAGCCTATGTCTATACCAGTAACTTAAACATACCATTACTCCAAATTACTAAGGTTTGAGAACAGATGCCCTGCTTACATAGCTTACTGGAAAATGGAATCTCTGCATCAAATTTTTTGACCCATGGTTTTCACTATAACAGTACGGTGTTATATTTTTCATACTTTAAAATAGTGATTAAAGGAAAAAAAATATACTGAAATGTAAAATAAACAACAATTAATTTTGAAATCTGAACTTCACCATTGTGCTGTATGATGTTTGTACACAAAAGAAGTGGGTAGTAAAAGCTTCCCTTTTGACAGCAAGGGAAAGAAAATATTTTTCCTTGGTATGTTGTTTATGTATGTTAATAATTCTGCCCAGAGTTAAGAACTCCTTGCTTTTGCTGGCTTTATTTCTTATAGGTAAATAAAAAAACCCAACACAACAAACAAAAAAATCCCAAAACAAAAAAAACCACCAAACCCACCAAACTCCCCTGAATTTAATGAAGTACTACAGTGGTTAAATCCCAGTGAATTCAGTGTGGAAGCCTGATTGTGCAAATATGTGTTAAATATACTCAAGTGATTTAGGACAGACTGTGAGAAAAAAAAAATTATATAAATTGCAAAAAAGTTTAAAAAAGGAAATTGAGAACACTGGTAATTTTGTGAATACTCCCATGAAGTACACCCTCCCCAAATCCTCTAACACTCTCGTTAATGAATGAAAAATAAGTGCAATAGTTGCCTCAAGTTGGCTTCCTCATCTGTGAGTGCACATTTCTGGGTAATGATAAGCTTCTCAGCCACCAATAAATCCAAGACCTTCTCCTGAGGGCTGCTATAGATTTTCTTAAAATAAGAATTTATATTATCATTTTAAAAAAAAAAAAAAATTCATTAAATACATTTCTGAATTAAGACTTCTTCACACTTCTATTAGCTGTTAAATTTGAAGAATATTCCAGCAGAATTGACATAATCCAAATAGCTAGAGCCTTTCACTGATCTCAGGTGCAATCATTAGTGAGAGATATGATAAACTTTTGCTATTCTTTGGAATAAATTTGAAGGAAATTTGCTATAATAGCTTGATTTTTTTTTTATTCGCAACAATAAGTTTGATAGCTTTGTAATTTTTATATTTATTATAATTCTTTTAGCATCCTTCTATTCAGTGCATAATTAGTCCAGGCTTTTGCCTCTTGAGGAGAATTTAATTCTTTTTTTATGACAGTTTAATTTTGCTTTCAGAAAACTCTTCAATTTTGTGTACGGTCCCCTCTTCAATTATAATTACTGAGTATTATGTAATAGAAGAATACAGACAAACCCAAAACTTGGGTATTTTACTCAAATTCTAGACCTAAATTAGCAACATTCACAGCTCTATCCATCGTTCTAATGCATTTTGTCAAATCACGATTAAGTGAATTTACATTGCTGTGAAAATGGCTTGGGTTATGGAGGTATCATTCTTTCATCTGGTCCTTTCAAACTCACTTTCATTTTCTGACTTCTCCTAATCTTTCTCTTCTGAATACCTTATTAAGTCTTTTCTTTACAAGCTGCTTTTGATATATCTTTCCACTCCTTTCAAGTTTGGTAATCCTCATTGCTTGATTCGGTCAAATGGTGATATACCTGACAAATCTCAAAAATAAGCAATATTGTTTATATAAGGCTGTCTTGAATTACTTTGTAGAAAATTGTAGCAGATCTTTAAAATTCTATGAATGGAAAATGATTGTGAGTATCTGGATGTAGGAGCATCAGAAGGAATGACAGAAGCCTATAATAATGGCATATATTGATGCCAAATAGACTAAGAGGTCAACAAGACTACATCACCTCTATGTGCAGATTCTCAGTACACCCAAGCTGGGAAACAAAGGACTGCAGTTGCTGACGTGAGATGGAAAGATTAAACACTCTCATGTACTGAAGATTACAAAAAGATATATCCAAAAGCAGCATATTATTATCAATTTAAGAAAAACAAAGGAGATATGATGAGAACTTGATCAGTGCCACCATCTGTCCTTCACTGCATTGCAAAGATATTTGTGCGCATCACCCAAATACATATATCACAACTCCTGAAGGCCACACAGATCACTTCACTTTTTGTACCTTGGAGTTGGAATAGTGAATAAACTACCTAGGCATGTTTCTTGGTGGTACACAGATATGAGAGGGTGAGCAAGTGAAATAAAAAAATAAAAAAATAAAAAAAAAGCTATAATGCTTCAGTGTTATTTTCTAAAATTTAAACAGTCTTATCCAGTACTAAAATCATAAATTGATTTTGATTATTCAGGTTGGAAGAGATCTCAGAAAGTTTCTAGTCAAATCCCCTGCTCAAGGCAAAATAATTCATGAGGTCAGACCAGGCTGCTAAAGTTGGCCATTTGAGTCCTAATTGCCTTCAAGGATGGAGACTACACAATGTCTCTGGAGGGCCTGTCCCAAAGCTTGACTGTTCTCATGGTTAAAAAGTCTCTCCTTAAAACCAGTCTGAACCTCTCTTGTTTCAGTTTATATCCACCAGCTTAATCTATTTATGTGGATCACAGGAGCTATAACCAATTGTCTTGATAGCTTGCAGGTAGAATGCACAGGTCCTTAGATTAGGCCAATAATTTACTCTCTGGCTTTGTAGTCTTGCTCAGTAAATCACTTTCTTATGTTTCTTATCTAGACCAATTAATTATTTACCTGAGTGGACTTGATTTTTTTTGAAGTATACGTACAGATGTCATTGTGTGAACTCAACATTAAAAAAAAAAATTCTTTGACTTTTCCTTAATATGTTGCTTTTCAAAGTCTGCTCTTTAAAGTATCCATTTTTAAAATATGATGTCAATCTAAAGCTGTATGGTAAGTATCAAAATATCTACATGTTTCAATTTCATTAGCAACTCTTAAATATGATTTCTTTCAGGAATTCTGTCATCTATATTATTAAAATTATTATATTGGTCAGACTGGTGCATGGCATGGATTTGGACCATGCTAATATTTGAGAGCCAGCACAGGGAAGAAAATACTTCCAGTAAGCAGGTTCAGCGTGGCCAATGTGTAGGAGGGTAAAGGAGTTACACAGTATGAATAAGTGCAATTTTGTGCCATCCGTTTCAATGCTAGAAGATGGTCCAGGCATGCTTACTTTATGCAGCTTCTGGGTCTAGTAATTTGCCATCTGTTTTTGCTAAAAAATAATGTTACAGAGAACACATTGAAGTGAAAGACAGAAAACATGGGAGAAAACATGTTCATAACCTCAATATATTTTACTTTGATTCAGAAGAGACATTTGCATTTTTTTTTGCCCTAGGTACAAGGGGACCAAGGATATGATTCTCCACTCAAAGACCTCCATGTATTGACTTGTTTGTCATAGTCATTTTTTTTTTCTGCTGAATTGGCTAATAGGACTTCATTATCCATACTTCTATTAGAAAAGTTCTTTAGCTTTTGCTCCTTATTTTTAATCTCTCCTTTTATCAAAAACTGAGAGGTCAGGTGTTCATAAAAAATAGAAGGATTGAGATAAGATGTTGCATTCATCACCACACTTCTTTTGCTAAGGAGTGGAGTTGCCAAGTATTGCTTTGAGCTTTGTTGATTTGGTGCAGTGTTGCATACTTGCATACCTAATAACTTTTAATGTATTTTCTCCTAAATGATGTTCTAGTTTTGGAAGATGAAATCCATTTTGATTGAAATCAGACCTTCAAAGAAATCTTTAATAACAGGAAGAGGAAGAAGAGAGATACATGGATCAAAATTCCTTGGACCTGGGTAGAAAAAGTGCAATACTGATGTCCAGTATTTTTTGGTATTACTTTTGCCATAATCTTCTGATTTGCTAAAATCAAAATTATTTTGCAAACATGCTCTATTTCACTTCATGCAGCTTTCTGTCAGAACTATGTCTTTTTCCTCTTACTACCTGCTTGTCCCATTCTTAAGTCTCCTGTAGTTCATAGAACGAGACACTTAGCTGAGAGCCTGAAGGACCTAAGCACAAACTTCTACAATTTCTCAGAAGGCTCTTAAGGTCCTTTTTGTGACAGTGTACCTTATATGCATGGCATTAGCATAATTAGCATCCTGGTCAAAGAGAAGGGCGTTGATGATAGGGTCAATCTGGCAATTCAATAAATGACCACAGGACTGGTGCCACAGCCATGGGTTTGGCTGTTTAGATCATAGGATTTGCTTTGAGAAACCTGGCCTATTGGGGCCTGATGGTATCCACTTGTCACAGAAGGGGTTAGTCTGAGGCTTGCCAAGCTTGTGAAGAAGACTTTAAATTAGAGTTGCCAAAAGAGAGAATCCTCAATCTATCCCTCTCTTACCACTATAATGCCAATCCCAATAATATATGCCCAGAACTGGAGAAGAGTCACAGGTCAGCAGGAAGCTACCTGGAGTGTAGCTCAAAGGAATTCCACCCCTTCCAGCCAGCAAGTTAGCTTCATCAGGGCCTCTATGCAAATGTACGTAGCATGGGGAACAAACAGGAGGAGCTAGAGACATGTGCGTGCCTGCAGGACTGTGATCTTATGGGCATCATGGAGACATGGTGGGATGTCTTCTGTAACTGAAGTGTTGGAATGGAAGCATACATAGTCTGCAGGAAGGACAGGCAAGGGAGAAAAGGAGGGGGTGTCACCCTCTAAGTCAATGACCAGCTGGAGTGCACAGAGTTCCACCTGGGGGTGGATGAGGAGCCAACCAAGTTCTTATGGGTCAGGATTAAAAGGAGGGCAGGGACAGGTGCTATTACAGTGTGACACCTAACCAGGAAGAACAAATGAATGAGGTCTTCTTAGACAAATAAGAGCAGCCTTAGGTTCACTAGCCCTAGTCCTTATGGGGGACTTCAGCCACCCCAGCAGAGGGAAAACACAGCAGGGCATAAGCAATCAATGAAAGCATTAATGATAACTTCCTTCTCCAAGTAATAGAGGAGCCAATGAGGAGAGGTGCCATGCTGGTCCTCATACTCACTAATAAGGAGGAGCTAGTGGGGAATGTGAAGTTCAAGGGCAGCCTTGGCTGCAGTACCCATGTGATGACAGAGTTTAAGATCCTTAGAGTGGTGAGGAGGGTGCACAGTAAGCTTGCTACTCTGGAATTCATGAGAGCAGACTTGGGCCTCTTCAGGGATATGTCAGTAGAGTACCATGGGGCAAAGCCCTGGAAAGAAGAGAAGCCCAAGAAAATTGGTTAATATTCATGGATAATCTCCTCCAAACTCAGGAGCAATGCACCCCAACTAGGAGGAAGTCAGGCAAAAACATTAGAAGATCTGTGTGCATGAACAGGTAGCTTCTGGAGAAACTTAAACACAAAAATAAAACACAGAGAGGGTGGAAGCAAGAACAGGTGTCCTGGGAGGAGTACAGAGAAAATGTCCAAGCAGCCAGGGATCAAGTTAGGAAAGGTAAAGCCCTCACAGAATAAAATCTGGCAAGGGATGTCAAAGGCAACAAGAAAAGCTTTTATAGGACTAGGGAAAATTTGAGCCCTCTCCAGAAGAAAGCATGAGACTAGGTTATATGGACCATGGAAAAGGCTGTTGTCCTCAACGGCTTTTTTGCCTCAGTCTTCACCAACAAATACTCTTGCCACTCTAGCCAAGTCACAGAAGTCAAAGACAGGGACTGGAAGAATGAAGAAATGCTCAGTATAGGAGAAGGTCAGGTTCAAGACCATCTAAGGAACCTGAAGGTACATAAGTCCATGGGACCTGGTGAAAACCACCTGCAAGTCCTGAGGGAACTGGAGCATGAAGTTGCCAATTATATTTGAGACTTTGTGGCAGTCTGATAAAGTTTTCACTGACTGGATCTAAGGAAACATAACCCCTGTTTTTAAAAAGGAAAAAAAAACCAAGAAGACAGAGGGAACGGCTAACCAATTGGCCTCACCTCTGTGCCTGGCAAGATCATGGAGCAGATCCTCCTGGCATTTCTGCTAAGGCACATCAAAAATAAGGCTGTGATTGGTATCACTAAGGGCAAATCATGGCTGACAAATTTAGTAGCCTTCTACAACGAAGACAACAAATAAGTTGGTGAATAAGAAAAGAGCAAATTATGTCATCTACCCTGATTCATACAAAGCATTTGACATTGTCCCACATGACATCCTGGTCTCTTAATTGGAAAAACATGGATTTGATGGTGGAGTTCAACCAGGCCAAATACGAGATCCTGCATGTGGGTTGGGGCAATCCCAAACACAAATACAGGCTGCACACAAAATGGATTGAGAGCGGCCCAGAGAAGGACATGGGGGTGTTGGTGGATGAGAAGCTCAGCATGAGCCACCAATGTGCACTTGCCATCCAGAAAGCCAACTGCATCCTGTGCTGCATCAAAAGGAGCATGACCATCAGGTCTAGAGAGATTATTTTGCCCCTTTGCTCTGCTCTTGTGAGACCCCACCTGGAGTACTGTGTCCAGCTCTGGAGACCTCAGCACAGGAAAGACATGAGCCTATTGGAACAGGTCCAGAAGAGGGCCACAACGGTGATCAAAGGGGTAGAACACATCTCCTGCAAAGACAGAATAAGAAAGTTCGCCCTGTTCAGCCTGGAGAAGACAAGGCTCCAAGGAGACCTTACAGCGGCCTTCCAGTACCTAAAGGGGGCCTATAGGAGAGATGATGAAGGACTCTTTATGAGGGAGTGCAGAGATAGGATGAGGAGTAACGGCTTCAAAGTGGACTGAAAGAGGGTAGATGTAGATTAGATGTTAGGAATAAATTATTTACTGTGAGGGTGGTGAGACACTGGACCAAGTTGCCCAGAGAGGTTGTGAACGCCCCTTCCCTGGAAGTGTTCAAGGCCAGGTTGAATGGGGCTTTGAGTAAACTGATCTAGTGGGAGGTATTCCTGCCCATGGCAGAGATTGGAACTCCGTGATTTTTAAGATCTCTTACCATTCTAACCATTGTATGACTCTTCTTTGAATAGTATCCTTCAGCATGTTTTTAAAGCTCCTTTTGATATCCAAAATAAGTCACTCCTGGAGAAAAAAAGTGGACTCGTGATTTTAATATTGTTAGGAAACTGATGTGGTTATTGTTTTTGGAATAAGAAGAGGATTTTGTTATTTCTCTTTAGGTTATATCAGAGCTACTTTATTTCCGGGGCTGAATGCTTAGTGGAGAAATGTGGTATCTGAATGGTTTCATGGGCTTTTCTCAAGTGTGACAAGCTTTGATGAGCCTGACCAACCAACCATCAAGGAGAGTAAAAGTACAATTAGTCCCCTTTTTCTCTATGACCTTTTGCAATGAGATTTCTGCACCTGAGATACCTGTTAACACATGCTGTGCTAGAAACTGCTGTAACTTCACACTGTATCAACAGGGCTGCCTGCAGCCATGTCATTGTCAAGACGCTTAAAATAATACATCAGGTAAATTATACAAAACAACAAAAATTGAAATTATTAAATATAAAAAGGAAAAAAATTCAGCTGCATTGTCTTATTCTTCTTATCAGAGTTTCCATCTTTTCAGCTGCTAGAAATGGATTGAGGTTGGATGAATAACTCCTGGTAACTCGAAGTAACTCTCAATATACTCTGCCTCCAGAAGCCGTTACAGTTTAAAGTGTATCCAGTTTAAAGTGTAAATCTATGTATTTATGTAAAGAACCTTTGTTACTTCAATTATGCTGTTTCTTACTGTGTTGAAGGTTGTCATCCTTATGATGAGATCTGTACATAGTTATGCACTTTCCTTTTTCATTAGTAATAAGAGATGATATAAATGACCATACAAAATATATCCATGGGAAACACTATATATAAATTTATTATGAGAAAACAGCATTCAAATACTTTGAATAAAATTGGTTATCTCCATCTTATCTTCTCTCTTTCCCCCCCCTCTTTATGTATGAGCAGACAACTTCAACCTCTTGTTTTTTCAATGTAATAAGTGCTTGTAACCTTCTACTAAACCAGTCTCTGATTTACAGAAAATTTATACAGAAGATTTTGTATGAAATTGAAAAGAACATTTATTTTTATTGGCCTTTTCTATGACTTGATATTCTCTGAGCAAATTATTCTCCTGTAAATTCTCAGTTCTCCCCAGTAAGATCTACCTACGTTCATGGTTTGGAAAGCAGGCATCACAGAAGATGTTGAAATAAAATGATAACAGTAGTAACTAACATAATTGTTCTCCTGTAGTTGTATTCACAGTAGCGATAAATTCCTGATAGTTCTCCTCGTCACAAAACACTTTTGTAGCCAAGAAATCATAATAAAAAACACAAGCTAATATTTTGTAAAAGGCAAAATTATTCTTTATCTGTGGTGAAAACATGTCATTTGTCTGGACCCTTAGTCACCTCTTTTTTAATTACCTTTTGTTAAGAATTTTATAAGCTCAACTTTACATACAAAAGATAAATACAGAAAACACATTTCACCTTACTTCCACATTTAGAACAATAAAATGATATCTTTCAGTCTCTGCAGTGTCTAGAATGAAATGTGAGTATGTAAGTGTGATTCATCAGTACAGGATGTTCTCAAGGTTGGGCTGCCACTCATCTGTCATGGGTGAATCCTATGTATTTGTCCCCATTCCTCAGTCAGAAACGTTAAGTTTATTGCCAGAATTTAAGTTTAAATTAAGTTTAAATTATAGAACTTTTCCAGATTCTAGAAATGCCATTTTGCCACTTGAGTGAGAATAGAAGAGCCTCTGGACAAGTCTTGATTTTCTGCTTATTTTTTGTTGTTCCAATAGTAGCAAAAGTAAATAACATGAGTTCCTACTTTAAATGCTGCGTGCAAGATCTGTGGTAGATAGTTGGGTAGAAGCTGGCTTTCTATTGTTGCTTTTCTAGCAGTGATTGGTATATGCATGAAACATACTGGCTCTTGAATAGGTGAAAACACTGTGATTGGATATACCACTCTTCAGCACTTAATTATATAAAGGCATATAATAATAAGGATATGTAAACTCATGAATGTTTCTTTCTTGTAATTACTTATTTTATTCAACCAATTATAAAAGAAATATAATGGAAGTTTTTCTTAATATTGTGAAGAAATGAGTGAGGTTCAAAAGGGAAAAAAAATCACATAAAGATTAATGAAGACTATTATAATGAATTCAGATGTAAACAAAATATAGATTTTAATTTCTCTTTATTAAAAAATTATCATATTTTTGTTTTGCACTTTTTAAAAATGCAAAACGAAAGCAGATTCAACAGCTATAGGCATGTAGAAATATGCACACACAAAATATTCATATCAAGTCTGGACAAACACATCCCTTCAAAAGCTATTCACAAAGGGGTAAATCTTGGATAATATTTACCTCTTGTGTCAATAAATCTTAATTTTTATCTCAGCATAAGCCAAAACTTAGGTTTTTTTAATTAAAATTCTCAGGGAATAGCCATTGTTGAAATAAAGGAAAACAGAACATAACTTGCAAAATAATAAAATACAAATTGCAGTCGGCCCTTTCCAGAAATTTAACACAAATAAAAAAGAAGGGATGAATGTAGAGTCCAGTAACTCTTCTTTAACAGCTATAGCAAAGTAATACTTTGCTAAGCTAAACAGAAATTCAGCATGCCCATTTCTTAGTAAGAACAATTTTGCATATCGATAATAAAACAGGATTATATTCAAAGCAATCATTAGGGAAACATCATTGGGAGTTCTGAGCTTACTGAAGTCAGGGTAAAGCCTTGTCTACTTACCGTGCTGTCATCATGTGACCTTAATGTGACCTCATTTAAACAGTATTCCTGCAATGAAATCAACTGGAAGGACCTTAAATCCAATCAAGATGCCTCTCAGTTGCATGAAACTGCATGTGTCTTTCTGTGGAGATAGATGTCAGGTTCAAAGCTAACATATATCCCAGAAGATTCGTAAAACTTGCAAAGGACCTCCTTTTGCCCTACTTACCTTGACAGCTTTTTGTCATTAAAAAGGTCCACTGAGTCCTATAAGCCTCTGACTCCATTCATTAAGTGGGAAAAAAAAAGGTAAATGACAGACCAAAAAATTTCAAAGCACTAAATATTATGTTCTGAAACATATGTCAAATCAAAGGCTTTTTGTTTGTGGCTGTTCTCAGTTTATCACTCATGGTACTGAGGTAATGAAAACCAAATCTAATCTTAATTTTCTATTTTTTCTCTTAATTTTCTAAGATTATTGTTAACTACTGATATTTTTTTTCCCTAAATAAGATCATGGCAATTTACATATACACATATATATGTATATTTTAACTAGGGATTTTAGCTTCGCAAAAATATATTTCAGAGAACAGCATTTCCCAGTCATTTTGTCACTAGTATAGAGAGTTCTTATTGTGCAAAACCAAACTGAATTTTGTTTTAATAGCTATGCCCTTTGGCGGAGAATAAGATATTCAAATGATGAATGCAGCTCTTAACCCTAACTGGGCAGGAAGCTGGACTTCCTTTTTTTTTAGACAAAGCTATTGAAGTTTGTCTTTTGTTTAACAACAGTTTGCTCATAAGACATATAACAAGAACAGTCAGTTAGCAGAGTGTCATAAAGATTTACTTGATATAATATTTATCAGTTTAGAAAGAATTAGGTTAAAACCCCATCTTGGAAATGCTATGTTTGTTGCAAATGGATTATCCAATATTAATAATTATAAAAGACTTAGAGAATAGGCACCCTCAGAGCACAAGCTCTTCATTATAAAGAAGGGCAGTCTTGCCATATGTGGCAGTGATTTTCAAGAAAAAATATGACATGCTTTAGGGATTTGGTTTGGTTTTTTTTATTCTTATATTCCCTCGTAAATATACATGTGTTTGAATTCTTTTTATAATGTATTTTTTACTAATTTTTTTGAAAATGTATTCTCAAAAATATTTCTTTTTTTATCTGATAGCTTAATATTTTAAATCTCATTCCCCATTTCCATATACTTCCATATACATTCCTCTGAACATTTTTGTTAAGTACTAATAGGTGACCCGGAGTACCCTCCTTTCTTCTGTTTTTGGTTATTTTGACGTTGTGTAGATTTCTTAACATTTGTGGAAAATTAAACATGAACAAAAATGTAGCGGCTATGTTAAAAAAGTAAAGTCAGGGAAGGTCGGAGCAGACTAGAGTTCAAGTCTGGAGTACAGACAATAATCATTTATATTGATAACAGGGTTATCATAACCTTTTGTCTCTATTTATTTGTTGCCTTTGATAATAGAGAGGGTGATGTCCACATCCTGATTCTCTCAATGAGTAATGGGCCAGAAGAGTCACACTAAATGCAAAATACTGTCAAGGAAGGACCATTATAATTAATAAACATTTATAAGATTTACATAAAGAAAGGGTAGGCCTATATATAGTTCCTTCCTGCTTCTTTCTTTTATTTTTTTCTAAGAGCATATCAGAAGATAGGATGCTCAACAGATACAGTCTCAAAATGTGCAAAGTGTCATCAGTCTCTAGTGCTTCTTTCATATTCCTTTCTTGTTTATTTTTCTTCTTAGAATCATAGAATATTTTGAGTTGGAAGGTCATCTAGTCCAACCTCCTTACAATGAGCAGGGATATCTTCAACTAGATTACGTTACTTACTCTTATTGCCTTCTGAACCAAGACTTGCATTGTCTGAAAGTAGAATTTAGAATATACGAAGTTATTTATAAAAACTCTGTAAGTATGAAGACCATTTCAGCATCTGTGTAAACTAAAGTCTTATAAGAACGATTGTTTTTATACTATTCCTAATTTTGATCTTGGACAATTGATTTTCATTGCATTTCCATTTTCTTTTCTATAAACCATTCATTTCATCCACTTCTTTGTTGACTGCTTTCTGGCGTGTTTCCATTGCTTGGAATATTGGCCCACAGGTCCATTACTTTAATGACCGTGTTTTGGTGGAATAGCATGACGGGTGATTTTACCTTTACCTGCATCCTGGGGAACTGGTGTCTTGCAGTCTGTTATTGTTCCTATTTTTATCCATCACAAATACAATTTCGAATTAAAACCTTTCTGCACCTCTGCAGTTCTTCATCCACCTTTTTGGTTCAGTCTCAGAATCACTATTACTAATAGTAATAATAGTAAATCATCATTTTCACTGTTATTTACATTCATAATATAAAGTACAGATGTTAGGCTGTTTGTACCATCCTCCAATGTCTGTCAGACAAAGTGGGACAAAAGGCAAAACTAATTAAAATAATTAGAAAAGTTCAAGTATGAGATTAGTATTAAATATCACAGAAAATCCCAGATGCAGTGGGATGTTGATACTTTAATTAGCTTGTACTTTCACTAAAAGAAAATGTTAAATAAGATCTCCACAGACTTTATAAGCAGAACAGTTTGAATAATGCTCATCCTTAATCTAAGAAATCTTTTAATGAAATAATTCTTGGGGCTTTATTATGTTCATTTTTAAAGTAATATATTACTATCTTCTACAAAGGTAAGTAACATTATTATTAATATTAATTTTTAATTATAAATATTTATTTTTTCTTTTATAAAAATTGTTCATCATAGTCTTTTGGTTTGAAAAAAGGAAGCAGGAATCTGAAAATAATTAAGACATGAGGCTGGGAATTTCACATCTTTGCATACTGAACTTAGATACAAATCAAGCTACAGGGTTACCCCTTGACCAGGCACATTGAGCTGATCGAAAACAGTAAATATTTGACTGCCATTTGAGGTAAGAGTTAAACTTATAACTCAATCAGTTAGGCTTTGTTGGTTTTATTAAAAAAAAAAAAAAAATCCATTTCTCTTCCTGTAAAGAAGAATATAGAATATCTTGATTCTGAAACTCGAGTGGGAGGCAGAACTAATGGCTATGCACCTGATTCCTGTTCCAGTCAAGAAACAGAGTTATCTCCACTTGCAGTTATATTTCACATATTTATTTTGTGTCTTTAATATATTTGCTTCTGTCTATAGTTCCCTTTTAGCAATCCCTTTTTCATAAACATGATTTCAACGAACGATAGTCAATAAGATGTCTATGACTAAGTATGGTTCACAAACGAGTTTTGCTTATTGAGTCAAAATATGTTTGAAGACTTCCTTATCCTGTTTCATACATGACCCACTTTATTGTCAAGAGCCTCTGTAGCAGGTTGCGGCTATCTGGTATTTTAAAAAATCTACTCTGTCTTTACAATCAATTAAATAAAAGGATGCTTAATTGTCCCAAACCCACTCCAGTACTTATTTATGGTTTTATTTGAAAATGTGATTTGCATCTTTGACTGCACAAGACCATGTGAATAGAGCTTAATTTCACTGGGAAGCAGTAGCCAGGTGGCTGGAAGAAAACAGCCCTTTTACCATTGCATTAGCTGCTATGTGTACACCGGCGCAGCCTGATCATATCACTCAACATACATTAGTATACCTTTACTCTATGACTATGACATTTTGTTGATTTTGTTGTAGGAAAACACATAATCTATGTCTGAATATCTCTACTGTGTCTATTAAAGTTCTTAAGGGGTGACAAAACAAAACAAAAAAGATTCCAACAACTTTGATTTAGCTTGTATTTTTTTACATGTATAAATAATACAGTGAGAAGTGCTCTATCTGTGGACTCATCTAGCTCTGGAGCAAAGCATCAGTTGCTCTTGATTCTAGGAATAAATGCATTTTGAAATGCTTCAATATCATATTTCAATATCAAGAAATAGTTATTTCAATATCACAATATTTTTATCTAAAGGAAGGATGGACCATATTAATCAAGCTTTTTTATTTTAGCAAGGCTTTCACCATGTCTTTTGCAGAAGATAGCAACAAATCTTCTGTGACTCTGAAGTTCTTCAGGCCAAACAGTTAGATGTTTTATACAAAAAGATGCCTTAAACAGGTATTCAGAAAAATGACTGAAGAGAGACAGAATTTCTCCTTTGCTGATCCTCTAGACAGAAAATTTAATTTCTCAATATGTTATAGGAACATAATCCCAAAAATATATGTGTTTCTGTGCTTTCCAGCTTTCTCCTGTTCTGCAGCTTAAATTCCTTCTGCAGCTTAAATTCCTTCTCATGACCTTGTTGACTGTAAGTGACAGCAGCTTTGTTTCTGTATGGTTCAAATTAAATCCTTTCCTCCTGTCCTGGCACTCTTTTTTCCTGTATCTCTAGTTCCTGCTAAGTCTGCTTCTTAGACTACCATCTCTGCCAAGCAAACAGCCTCTCTTCTCCTCAGTCTAGTCCCACAGCCACTTCAGAGGAAGTTACTGAAGAAGTCTTGATCTTAATCTTCCTATATTTTTGCCTTCAGAGCATCTTTTCTACTGTTTCCCTCTTCAAATTTTAGTCATGAGAGGGCACAGAAGAGGAGCTAAAACTTTCACTGCGATGTATGTTTCCCCAGGAGTCAAATCTGCTTGTCTTGTTAGTAATAAAGCATAAGATGTGATGTCAGTGTGCCCTCTCCCCGGAGCTGAGGCTCTTCTTACTTGGAAAATGTTTAGATATGTAATTTTCACACTCTTTTTTCGAACAAACCAAGCTTCCAAATATTACAATCTCTCTTTGCATCCTAAACAAACAACTACTTTCATGGGTTGAAAACATTAATGTAGATTACTAGAAAAGTAAAGCATACTGGCAAATGAGGCGTTGGAATGTTATGTCTAGAGAAAGTCAAAAAAAGAATCATGTTTGTTACAGAGTAGGTGATTAACTTCATAATAAAAGCTGTGGTGAAAGTGGTGAAAAACTAGAGTCCTTTCTGAAGGGCATGCCAACAGCACAAATAATTAGGCAATAATTTGGTTCAATATCAAATTTCAATAGAATTCTGAAACATATAAGTCAGAAAGATAAATACACAAATAACCAAACAAGACCTGTAAGATATAAGGGGAAAAGTACAGTTACAGGAAAAAGTGCAGTTACTAAAACAAGCAATTCAAGACTGCTTATTTAATTTCAATTAACTGACCAATTCTTTCAAGCTCTTGAAAACAAATTGATTGTAATAAAACTTCAAACTGAGAGAGAAACAAGGCATGATTTGTAAAAGAAAGATTTAAAGTGAAGGAGGTATCAAAAAATAGCAGCAACACCACAGTGATTCATGAAATGAGTGGTGTTGCCAAGTTTGCAACTAAAGATAATTACACACAGACTTGTGCATTCAGCTATGAACTCATTAAAATTTACTCAATTCCCACCTTGTTGCAGCAGTTATCACCTTAGCTACACTACTATAAGATGACACTAATCCCTTTGATGAACTCGGAATTCTCAGCAGATAGCATGCTTTTCCTGTAAATAGAATACTTGGAGGCAAACCACGTTTCTTATCTCCCAGGACAGCTTCTTTAAACAACAGGCCAGCAGAGACTTGGACTAGAAGCAGCGAAGGAGGAAAGAAGAAATTCTCAACCCCTCCTGTTTAAGCTCTGACACTTTTTAGAAATAAATAATTATTAATGGATTCAGGAAATGACAGAGAATTACTTTATTGTCTCTTCATAAAGGAACTTGTTTGGGAAGGTTAGTGGCTTGACCCTGAACTCAAAGGTACTTCTGAATTTTATACTCTTACTCTTACAGATAAAGGGCGAAAGTATCTGCCACTACAATGGCCATGAATACAAAATTAATATGGCAGGATTCACGGTGTGAATATCTAATCCTGCCTACTTATGGTAGACAATTTACTAAGAGACTATTGAATCAGGTCCTGAGAGTTCTTAAGTGCTGCTGCGTCAAGCTTATGGAGCCTAACTGGACTAGACAGAAGTTGGGTATCAAGTTACTTAGACTTGGGAACTAATTGACCGCGTAAAGGTAAAACCATTGAGGATTTCGAAGTCAAACTGGAAGATGTCTTTAAGGTTTTGGAATATTAGGACTAGATGAAAGCTGTCCTTTTGGGTTTGGTAGTGATAGCAAGACTACTTTAGTGATGTACTAATACTGCTTTTGAAATCATCGTTCTTTGATGAAAAGTACACAATGTGAAGAAAATGAGTGGGATGCAACAGAAAATAGCAGTAATCACCAAGTACCAAAATATGTATTTTCCCCATCAAAAGGCTCTGAGAACAAAATGAAATACACAGAGCTTAAACATTTATTGGGTTTTGAACAAAAATCTGCTACAGGGACACAATGATACCTGAACAATACTCTGGTGGGAAACAATAGGCATGATCTTGTAAAAATTGAAAATTTTAAATTATTCTAGTAAATCTCATAAAATATGCTAATTCATATAGAGCTGAAGAAGATAGATCTGTTATGATGGGAGCCACAGAGACCAATTGTCGCTGTGGTAAACCCATACCTGTAAACTACAAGGCAGAATTGAGATGAGAATGTAAAAAGTATGAGCAATTGTTAGGACATTTGTAAATACAAAATTGTCAAATCTGAGGGAAGTGGGATCCGCAGGGAAATCAGGATATGAAAAAGAATAAATGGTTGGCAATGCCTGAAGATTCATCTGAGAGTAATCACAGTTTCTTTTCAGGGTAGGACATAGTCTTCTTTGAGCAGGTTGGTTTGTCACTGTGGAATTTAAGTGTCTTTAAAAAGAGCCTGTAAAATGTATAAATATTGGTTTACTGGAAGAAAAAGAAATTAAGCTTGGTTTACATGTTGATCGCTTTGTTCAGCTGTTTTGGGAGTAGAGGATGAGAAGAGGATGCAATTCAACAATTAAGTTTGGTTTCAGAGAGTTTAGGGAGCTTATTTAGTTTAATTTGTAACAAACTTTAATTAACGGGTTTGTTTGTTTTTTTTTCCCATCCCCTTCCCATCTTTCTATCCCAAGGGTCTTTAACTAGGCAAAAAGTCTTGGTCAGGGTTTACAGAAAGACAACATGACAATCACAATGCAATGACAACATCAACTCTTGTTTCATGCTGGGAGCTTCTCCCCTTTTGATAAGGACCCTTTACTGTTTTCTGAATTTAAGTTGAAAAACAGATTTCTTAACTCAATAGTTGACTTCCTTTATGTGAACACTGCATAATATCGGTAGGACACCAATTCAAAGTGATTACCATTAGTAATTATTTTACAGTTTTAATCTTAGTAGAGAGAGACACGCTGTGGTGTAATAAAGATACAGACTGTATGGTTTTAACAATTGTATTAATGTGTCTTCTGGGGAAAAACTAACAACCTAAAATTACTTTATATTAGAGGAGTTTGGTGCTGCAGCAACATGATTATGCAGCAATCACTTCCACCTAAGTTTTGGAAAAACCTAAAATAAAACTATTCTACCAGCATGTAATTTCTGTCGTAAACTAGTATAAAACAATGGCTTCTATGCATTGAATTTTATTTCCTATAGCAATTTTTACTTTCAGTTTTAGGGAAAACTGTGTGAAAGAATATATAATATAACACAATGGTCGGCTTATAAATGTGAGGTCTATTATCCCCATTACCTTGGTATCTAACCATATAGAAAATTAGGAAAATATTTCCCAAAACATTTTACAGATTACTTTGTAACCATATCCATATCTAAACAAAGTAGCATGACACTTTTCAGATTTACCTAAGTTGTTTTATAGAAGCCATGGGTAGATAGTTCGGCCATGTAGAATGCGTTCCAGAGATGTCATGTATCTAAAAAGACAAAGTTTGGGGCTCTACCTTGACAATAGATGGGGAGTCATCCTGATGAAATGCAAAGGTTGGGATTATAACTACTTCAAAGAATTTAAAATGAGAGGGGAAACTGGTAGTTAGAATTTATGTTGGAAAATCTCCTTATGTGGCCTAAAATCTTGACAAGAAAGTCAGAGACTTCCCTTACAGATCACTAGCTTATAAATATGATCTTAATCAGGCAAGCTTTTCTTTGCTAGAACTACTTACTCAGTCATAGATTGCTTGAATATTTTTCTAAATGTGACTAGCTGTTATGTCTCTTTGTTACAAAAATGTTAGATGGTATAGGACCTTATATTTGACTAGTCTCCAAACCACTGTGGAAAATGATGGAAAAACTTCAACTAATATCTGCACTTATTCTGATTAACTGACTACATGGGCAGACGAGACTTTGGAGAAAATCTTTGTTATTATTTCTACTGCTAATCTAGAATATATATTATGGATACAACAGTTCCATGTCTGCAAGCTAGCCAGACCAAAATAAGGGAAGTTAAATCTCTGGTAGGAAGTACAAGCAGGTTATGCTAGCACTGGTTTTAGCTGCACCATTTCATAACCATCAAATCATATGAGCTGTAAGAACACTCATGTTCCTCTACATTTTCAAAGCAGTAATTGAGGTGAGCTACTCAACGGAGTTGAACTGTACACCGTAAATAGACCAGAAATATTTACTTTCCAGGGAGTGGTGTTTGATGTCTGCTATGCATGATCATTAAAACGTTTCAGAACATGTTTTTCATAAACTGATCAAACCAGGACCAGCAAAGCGAAAATAATAATTTTGAAATGTCTGACTTTAGCTGCTTTCTACCTGCAATGAGGTTGTTGCTTTCATGGTCTTTTTCAATAACAAATATGTCTTTTCATTTCTGATGATAAATTGGTCTTCATACCAGGATGTTCTTTACAACATCTAACAGGAATCTGAATAAAAAAACGGTCAATCCTTTCTCAACACAGATTAGTGACAGATGAAGTTGGCAGCCCTCAGAGCTTCAGTGGGTGTTTCACCAGTATTCTAAATGGAAGCAGATGGCAACTTCCCAGAGACTGTGCATGTTCCCTGGGGGAGAGGAGAAGCATTACAACACTCTACCATTGCACTGGAGCAGATAATTAGGCAATTAGATCTATTAAAAGCTGACAAAGGGAAAAGGATAGATGAAACTTCTCCTTAGGCTTTGATATGACAGTACTTGTAATGGCCTATATAGAAAGTCACAGTGAACACGATTTATGAATTTTAAGGCTGATTTATTGTAATTTATGTGTGTATGAACATATGCACACCTAATATTGGACTAGATGATCTTAAAGGTCCCTTCCAACCTAGACAATTCTAATATATACTAGGTATATTTTACATACTTACATATATACATATATGTTTATATATGTATGTTATATACATGTGGCATTATGAATAATTATCTCTCTTTTCAGACAATGGTGAATTTGTTAAACGTCCAAGGCAAAAGCAATTTATGCTCTAATTACTCCCAATGAACTTCATTCCACATAAATCTGTTTCAGGATGCCAAAATGTGAGGACTGGGAATTATTCTCTCACTCCTGGAGTCTAGCTGTCTTGCCCAGTTCTTCTGGATGAGACAGATATTCCAATAGTATAAGAGGAAAGAGAGCTTTTCCACTTCTTAAAGAATATATTTGCTAGAAAATGAACTGATCTTCAGTGCGAACTCTGGACGTTTGTGTGTGCATCCTTCAGCGCCAGCCAGATAAGCCCAGTTTATTGCTTTGTATTATGGAATGAAAAACTGTTGTGATGTCTTTAGCAAAAATTTACAAAGTATTATTAGTTGTGGGATGTTGCATAAAGGTTCTTAAAAACCTGTGAAAAGAAGTAGATTTTAGGAAAGGGGATCCTTGTCAATGTTAGCATAGGAAAAATTCCACAAATATATTTTGACATATGAGACTGTCATGTCAGCAACTTTCTGTTCATAGAGTTTCCCTGTGAGTAAATGAGCTGGTGGAAGTGGAACTGATTTCATTCTCATTATATTTGTTAGATAAATTGCTAAAACTATAAATGCCGCAATTTAATTATATTAATTGGACCTGGTCATTTTCAGTGCACAGATATCTATCATAGATTTTACAATTTGCTTCCTATGGTAGAAGGAAAAAGGCATACTCAAAGAGCCTTCCCAATCTTCTCTTTTTTTTAAGATGCCACTATAAATCTCTCAGTAGTCTCTATCAATATGTGCAGGTATATATACAAATTTTATTAATATTTTTGTCAATTATATGATTATCTACTCAAAAACATTGCAATATTTTGTTTTTGTTAGTTTATTAATAATACTAATATTATTTATTATATTATGTCATGACTCAGAAGACTGTGGTTGTGCCAAGTACTATACAAACACAGGAGAAAAAAATGTCTATTAATCTTAATCTATACTACACAATATTTAAAAAAATAAATGTAATAATATGAATTTAAAAATCAATTACAGATAATATAATCAAGTATAATCACACTAAATACAATTTGGAAGGTCCTGATCCTATGGAATTTAATAGGTCTCACAGGTAATGTGACAAGAATTAGAATATACCTTTGAACTCTGATGCAATGTTACACAGAACAGAGAAATGAAAATGCAAGAAAGGATATAAAAATTTAGCAGAATAAAATAAATAATAAAAAGAGCAAACATAAAGTAGTAGAGGAAAAGATAGCAAAAGGTACTACTAGCTGTAGATAGCAGTCTCATCAGCTTCTTATTTAGTCAAGATGTTTCGAAACTAAGTCAATTTAAAATAAATTTTCTATTTTAGATGCAGAAAAACTTACTGCCTATAGCCTTTATATTGCTTGAGGCTGTGATTCTCGGTTTACGCTATATCGATATCTTCCCTTTTGTGTTACTCCTTTGCATCATGTACCCAAGAAAAACAGAAACTTCCTCAGGTAATTTCTCTGCAAACGAGATTTTTTTTTTTTTTTTTCTAAGTTACTTCCCAGTTTTATTTGCTTTTTAAAAAATGGTCTCCTTGAACTATCCCGGCCTTGGTCTGTACATCAGTGACAGTTTTATATTCTCTTCCAGTAATTTCTGGATAGTTTCCAGTTTCTATGACTTATTTTAGAGGCCAAGAATATAAATGACCTTCCACCACTGCATTATAATACTAATGCCCAACATTTCTGCAGGTTTCAGAGCAATGGTTCACACCCACATGCACACAAATGGGTTTTATACTTATGTGGTTGTCATTGAGGAAGGAAACCAGCAAGGACAACTCTCCTTGTCTTCATTTTACAGCAATGAAAACTGTTCATTGTATTGGTAAATGCCATCTTTAATGAAGAAAAGCTAATGTGTCTATACACCCTCAGAGCATCTTTTCAGAGTTTGATTTCCTCACATTCAACTTTCAAGGAGACTAGGAGATTAACCTTCATCAGATAAAGATAGCACCTTTGAAGTTTCCTTATGAGACTCCTCAGAGGTGAAAATAAAACAAAAACAAAAACAAAAAACCCCACCTCTTTACAAGTAATTGTACTTTATACAGGTTTACCAGAGATAGAAAAAGTAGTTCAGGCTACACAACCCAATGAGCTCTTCTGACATTATATTCAATGAATCAGCAACTTGTTCCTTAATTATTTCTCCTTTGTATTTAAGTAACACAAATGGAGTGAAAAGTCTGTATTGAAAACAAATGGTTATTAAGACATTGCGTTAGTATCATTAAGACAGTTGTGCTCTGAACTTATATCAAAGAAATAGAAGTTAATTGTCTATTATATGAAGTATAATCTATGAAACTTTAAGTAAAATCATGGTAAATGATATTTGGGGTGATATAAGAGAGTTAATGAATTTTGAAGTCAAGTAATCAATATAAAAAGAATTTCAAGCACATAGAAATTAAATAATGTGGCAGATAATGTGGAATGCAATGTTAGAATTATGATTACTTATACAAAGTCATGAGGTTTTAAGTTTTACAGCAATGGGTAGTTTATAATTCTATAAACAATAACCTGAAGATTTTTGTATTAAAGGCAAATTTAACATTCTTTGAATCAAGGGAATGATAATTCATGTTATTTTTGTCAGCTGCAACTCAATTGTAAAAGTTACATTAATTAGGTAAATAAGATAATTCCATTTATTTTATAAATAGAAACCTCTTCTATTATTATATAGAAACTTGATTTCATATGTTTCTTTACTGCTACTGTAATATTTTTCTGTCTAATCTTTTTACTCAATTCATAGAATTGCTGGGTGAGAAGGGAGCTCATGAAAGTATCTAATTCACTCTCTGTTTAAATAGCTTTAAGTCATTTTTGGCAGATGTTCTTTCCATTCTGTTTTTAACAGTGGTGGTGAAGGTTCCACAGCCTTCTTAATCTAGTGCATTCTATCATTATTTCTATCCTTACCAGCAGATGTCTCATCTCTTGCATTTCTCTGATACAGTTATTATTCATGTTATACATGTATATGTGGAAAACAGGAAAAAGGGAAAATACAGTTGGTTTGATTACTTGTTTCAATATTTTTCTAGGAACTGATATTTACCTGGTATATCTATATTTACTGATTCCTCTTTTCTGACTTTATAAAAATAGAGATCATGGAACTTTTTCCAGTCTTTCAATATCTCACCAAGTTTCCTTGAGCTGTCAGGAGATAAAAGGCTTTGGCTCCGAGATTTCATTTGTTAACGTCTAAGCATCTTTATACAAAATTAACTTATGAAATGAAAATGTGCAATTACCTGAGTACTTTTTAAGTTGTTTCTTGCTTTTTCCTGACTAAGATTTTATATTTCTCATTGTAATTACTACCTGCTCTGTGTTCATCAATTTGGTATGGTAACATATTTTTTTTTTGTTGGCATTAATGTGAATTTCATAGTCTCCATCTTGCTACTAACATTCTTAGAAAATAATTGCCTGTATATCTCCATTCCTTAGTACAGTTCATTTGGACATTAACTTTTCTGATTTTGCTCATGTCAAATTTTTCTTAGTACCTTCTCTTATCCATCACTTTTTCTTTGAATTTTTTGTGTTTAAATTCATCTTAATTTAGTCAAGTTGATTTTTTAAAATATGCTCAAGCTTTCTTGCTCTAGGACATTTTGTATGTGTGTTTTCAACACTGTTAATTAAAAATTAACTATATTGGGAGACTTCATTACCACTTTTGAATGCCTTACGTACCTCTCAGAATTTATTATTTCAACTTAATACATTATGATACAATATAAAATATTTCTATTTTTATTCTTCTACTAAAGTATTGTAAATGAAATATTTAATTCTTTTATATATTTTGTTTTATTATTACATGTCATGTTATTTTTCTCCCTACTGCAAGAATGGTTGACATTCATTTTATGACCACTGACCTAAATTAATTTCTTTCTTGATATTCTTAATCTTCCTAGTTTTTCAATGAAATGT
Organism: Nycticryphes semicollaris; assembly: GCA_013400055.1. Lineage (NCBI taxonomy): Eukaryota > Metazoa > Chordata > Aves > Charadriiformes > Rostratulidae > Nycticryphes > Nycticryphes semicollaris. The sequence continues at coordinate 82,214 of VXBJ01001719.1, forward strand.
AGGACAATCTCTTCTAGAGGTGTTACATAGCACTATGTGTTAAAAAAACATTACTGGTATTCAGTTCACAAAACATTACCTTCTTGCCAATAGCTACTACACCTTCACCAGTCACCTATATTCTAAGTCACTGAAGAAACAGAGACAACTCTTGTGTTGTGAGTGATGAGATCTAAGCTAGGGTTTTACTCTCTCAGAGATAATTTAGCCAATAAACACAAGTGTGCTTATCACCCAGAATTAGATGAGGCAAAATTCTACCACGTGTCATGCTGTCCTATATGTCACAGGACTTTACCAGGTAGCTAAACTATCCCCAAAGAAATAATTCCAACCTTTACATGATTCTGCCAGTTTCCAAAACAAAGCTGCATCTTCCTGACCTTCTAGAATTGTCAGTGAACTCTTGCCATACAGTAAATGATTAACTTCTCAAATATGTGTCACTCTGTTCTTTAGATTCCAGAGGAAGTGCATTTGATCTTGACATACAGGGCAAACACTAGCTATTTATGAAGTCAGCAAGGTCGTTGTGTGACCCAGAAATGGAGCTCTTAATCTCTATTATATTTGGTGATCTTT